>CAWUFW010005096.1:0-430000 GCA_963921515.1 Calotriton arnoldi
AGTCGTAGTCAGACATAGCTCACCCCCACAACTGTCCCATCAACACCACCCTGAACCATGCTCACATCACAGGGAGTGGAGAAGGACTCACAAGATGGCTGACACTGGCTACTGCTGTGGGGAGCACAAGGCCCTGCTGCCAACTGTGCACCAACAAACAGCAGGACACCACTGACTGACATCCTGAGAGACAACTTCCACTCCCTGCAATGCAAGCACGTTCCATGGTGGGATATCTGGCTGGCTGGGTGGGAAGGGGACTTGCAGCACTGACTATAGTCACCAGCACCTCCCCTCACCCCCCCCCCAACACAAACTCCACAGTACCCACCTGGTAGAATGCAATGCCCTCCATCCTAACACAAGATCCCACAAAGCACCACCACCCTGGGTTATGTTGTGTGAAGCACAGGGACACTCTTGGGACTCTTAGCCAAACAACTGCCAGGACAACACTCCCAGCCATCCTGTCAGCACAGCCAGCCCACCCCACAGGGAAGCAGAGTCAAAAGGAAGGAAGCATGGGCATGCTGGGAAGGGGGGTGGAGGCAATAGCATGATGGGAGTCGTAGTCACAGACATAGCTCACCCCCACAACTGTCCCATCAACACCACCCTGAACCATGCTCACATCACAGGGAGTGGAGAAGGACTCACAAGATGGCTGACACTGGCTACTGCTGTGGGGGAGCACAAGGCCCTGCTGCCAACTGTGCACCAACAAACAGCAGGACACCACTGACTGACATCCTGAGAGACAACTTACACTCCCTGCAATGCAAGCACGTTCCATGGTGGGATATCTGGCTGGCTGGGTGGGAAGGGGGACTTGCAGCACTGACTATAGTCACCAGCACCTCCCCTCACCCCCCCAACACAAACTCCACAGTACCCACCTGGTAGAATGCAATGCCCTCCATCCTAACACAAGATCCCACAAAGCACCACCACCCTGGGTTATGTTGTGTGAAGCACAGGGACACTCTTGGGACTCTTAGCCAAACAACTGCCAGGACAACACTCCCAGCCATCCTGTCAGCACAGCCAGCCCACCCCACAGGGAAGCAGAGTCAAAAGGAAGGAAGCATGGGCATGCTGGGAAGGGGGGTGGAGGCAATAGCATGATGGGAGTCGTAGTCACAGACATAGCTCACCCCCACAACTGTCCCATCAACACCACCCTGAACCATGCTCACATCACAGGGAGTGGAGAAGGACTCACAAGATGGCTGACACTGGCTACTGCTGTGGGGAGCACAATGCCCTGCTGCCAACTGTGCACCAACAAACAGCAGGACACCACTGACTGACATCCTGAGAGACAACTTACACTCCCTGCAATGCAAGCACGTTCCATGGTGGGATATCTGGCTGGCTGGGTGGGAAGGGGGACTTGCAGCACTGACTATAGTCACCAGCACCTCCCCTCACCCCCCCAACACAAACTCCACAGTACCCACCTGGTAGAATGCAATGCCCTCCATCCTAACACAAGATCCCACAAAGCACCACCACCCTGGGTTATGTTGTGTGAAGCACAGGGACACTCTTGGGACTCTTAGCCAATCAACTGCCAGGACAACACTCCCAGCCATCCTGTCAGCACAGCCAGCCCACCCCACAGGGAAGCAGAGTCAAAAGGAAGGAAGCATGGGCATGCTGGGAAGGGGGTGGAGGCAATAGCATGATGGGAGTCGTAGTCACAGACATAGCTCACCCCCACAACTGTCCCATCAACACCACCCTGAACCATGCTCACATCACAGGGAGTGGAGAAGGACTCACAAGATGGCTGACACTGGCTACTGCTGTGGGGAGCACAAGGCCCTGCTGCCAACTGTGCACCAACAAACAGCAGGACACCACTGACTGACATCCTGAGAGACAACTTACACTCCCTGCAATGCAAGCACGTTCCATGGTGGGATAACTGACTGGGTGGGTGGGTGGGTGGGAAGGAGGTCTGGCTGACAACCAAACACAATCAATGCAGACCATGTTCACACCCCAGAGAATACATAGAAATGCCCAAATAATGCAGGACAATGTGCCACACCAATATCAACCCCTGACTGTGACGACTTAGGACAATACAATGTACAGGCCCGCACCCCGAGGCACAGTCACAACTGTCAGGTGTGTCAACCACTGATGCCTGCAGAAACATGACATACATTGTTTGTGTCTCCCAAAAACAGGTGATGATAGGGACACAGCAGCAGACGCTGAGGAGTCCCAGTCCCAGGCTCAAGAGGATGCCGAGCTCACTGGCGTCGTACAGCCTCTGTCCTCCTCGGACGATGAAGAACAACCTGGCACATCCGGTGCAAGTCAACATGCTGCACCAGCAGGACCACCAGCTGCAGCACCAGCAGGTCCACCAGCTGCACCCCCTGCACCCACCCCTCCAACGACTGTCACCACGAATACCATCCCTGCCGACATGGACAGAATAAGGAACAACACCAGCGCAGTGACCCTGGACCAACCTGGGGCCATGGACACCACCACCACCACCAACCCCCAAGGTGGACCAGGGTTATCTGTGCGTGCAACTGCACACACTGCACATGTCAGCAGGGGTGGTGGGAGGGGTGGGAGACAGAGGTCGCTGCTTGCAGACGTTGCTGGTGTGCATGAAGACCCACAACTGGTACGCATAGCTGATGCGTACCAGTCCAGCACCGGAGAGCTCAGCCAGGTAGTGGGGCTCCTCAGAGACATCAAACAGCAGCAGGCTGCCCATCATGCCCGCTTGGACTCCCACATGTCCCAAGTGGAGTCACACATGTCACGTGTGGACTCCCACATGTCACGTGTGGACTCCCACATGACCCGCGTGGAGTCCAAGTGGGATGTACTACATGAGATGACGGCGGTGCACAGGGACATTTTACAATGCCTCCGCCAGATGAACAGCAACCAGTCCACACCTCCCTGTGTGCCAACAACATCTGGTACCGAACAAACTGCAACTGCCACAGGGAGGGAGGAGGACTCTGGCGGAGAGTCCCCTGCACCGCAGCAGCCTGCACTTGAGGGCCCCCCCCCAAGAAGAGGGGTCGTCCGAGGAGGGGAAAGTGAGAGGCTGATGGCCAAGCGCAACTCCCAGGAAGCCTGAACCTGTTCTGGATTTTCGCCTTTGTGCACAGACTGTTCACCCTGTTGATGGCAACACTACTCCCACACATAGCATGGGGAGTACAAGTTGGAACAATGTGTCAGACAACTGTGGCCCCGATACTGGGGATCCTGTCTACCTGGACTTTCTATTCATCTAGGAACTTGGGATTGCAAGATTCATGTACAGCACAATCCATCCTATGCACTATTATCACAATAAACACACTAATACACCATACTTGCCTCTGTCGTGATTCCAACGTGGGTGCTGTTATGGGGATGATGAACTGCAAAATTACACAGTGTATGCGAACTGCAACAGCAAGGACAACACAGGCATGTGAGTACAGGCAACGTGACACATATGAGGGAGACACACCACCAGGGCTACACAACACATACACACCTAGGCCATCTGACTCATTGCCTACACTGATGTTGCCAGGGAAGACGGTGCAATGCACAGACACCACACCCATTCCCAGTTGTAGTCAAGTAGCCCACAGGTGCAGTAAGCAAATGGCAGTCAAATGTGTGACCACAGACAACGCACATCACTAAGTGAAGCACAGGTTTATTACACAGTAGCAACATGCCGTAACCACTACAGATGCAAGGTAACCCCACCTGGTAGCGGGCACACAGTCAACAACTGTAGACAGAAGGAAGTCCATGGGTGTGGCGCACATCACCTGTAGGGACACAACAGCTACCAGCCTGGATGTGCAATCACGTCGTCGGTGGACACAGTTGACCAAACGAATCTGAAAGTACCCTGTGAAGGACAGAAATGACACACAGTCAAAAGCAATGCAGTACAGGACAGAACAGCAAAACTCATGCACAATACATGTTACAAGATACCCACCCAGAACCAAGTTAGCATGTCAACACTGTTGGGGAGTACAGCCCACCTGTCACCACACATCGCAACACACATCCTGTCAAGTAGCCCATGGACACACTCCAACAGCACCAGAGCACCACCCACACATCATGCCAACTCACATCATTCACATGACACCTCAGGATACTCACATTCAGCTAAAGAAGTTGGTGATGAGCTGTGTGCGGACATCACCATCACCATCATCATCATCATCGTCACTGGCATCGTGGTCCAGGCCAGGATCCTCCACAGGTGGCGGATGTTGGTCATCGTCATCCTGGATGAGAGGCAACTCCTTCCGCACTGCCAGGTTGTGGAGCATGCAGCAGACGATGATAATCTTGCACACTTTCGCAGGGGCATATGGGAGGGACCCTCCGGTCTTGTCCAGGCAGCGGAAGCGGCTCTTCAGGAGACCAAAGGTCCGCTCAATCACTCTCCTGGTCCGACCATGTGCCTCATTGTAGCGCATCTGGGCAGGTGTCACAGGGTTCCTGAGGGGTGTCAGCAACCACGGCATGTTGGGGTATCCCGAGTCACCTACGGACAGACAAGTGCACATCAGCTGACTTGGAAAAGTGGGCGGAATACTACAGATCAGATCACACACAATGGCACAAAGTCAGTACACACCGACAAGCCAGGCACGCTGGTTCTGCATCTGTGCCATCAACCTGGGGATGCGACTACTCCTCATCACAAAGGCATCGTGTGCTGAACCAGGGAAACGGGCACACACGTGTGTGATGGTCATGTCTGCAAGACACACCACCAGTGCATTGACCGAGTGGTAGTGCTTGCGGTTCCTGTAGGCCTGCTCCTGGGCCTGTGGTGGTACCAAAGCCACATGTGTCCCATCAATGGAGCCAATTACATGCGGCATCCTCCCCAGGGCATAAAAGTCACTCTTCACGTCAGTGAGTCGTCGCAGTCTAGGGAAATAGATGTACCGGTTCAGGAAGAGCAACATTGCCGCCAAAACATCGCGGAGCACACGGCTGAACATGGTCTGTGACATCCCACCAGCAGACGCCACAGTATGTTGGAAGGTACCGGTGGCAAAGAAGTGTAGGGCTGCCATCACCTTCACCTTGGGGGTCAGCGCTGTAGGATACGGCCGGCCAGGCTGCAAATGTGGGGACAACTGCACTGCCAAATCCTCAATCAGCTGCCTGGTGAAGCGGTACCGTCGGATGCTGTCCCGTTCCACCATCGTTGCCAGGTCTGGGAATGGCCGATGGACAGCAGGAGCCCTGCAGTGCAGAGGAGAAGTAAGCAAGATCGTCAGTCACCCCACATATGCGGCATTGAACACACTCAAGATCCCAACATACATCATCATGAGGCACAACTACATGAAGTGTGCAGTACCGGAACGACATTTATGGTACATACATGGCCAACATCTGTCAACACGGTCCTACAGGTGGCATCAATTTGTCCCAGGTTGGCCCATTGGATATCATGATGCTGTGTCACAGTCACCCCCAGTGACATGTGAGGACAGATGTGCCCCAGGCACCACAGCTCAACGACAGGCACATTCCCAGGGACCCTGTAATGCCACATGGACACTGGCATCACCTGGAGTATCATGTGTACACCACAACAAAACAAACATGACCCCCACAGGTAGTGGCTACACTTGCCATGGCAGGAGAGCCATGGACGTCTGTGACACACACGCACAACATCAGAGTCCATGCACACACAACGTGGATGTGGAGACTGTCTCCCATTGTGCACATGAAATCAGAGACATTGTAAACACTACATGCACAAAGACTGTGGAGGGCCATCACTATTGTGCCACTGGGACACCCTGGCTCAAACATACCGTCCCACATGGGACTCACGGGGTATGTGACATGACATACACAAACACCACTGTGAAATGTGACCATGGCACATGCACAGATATGAACAGTTGCACATCACAGTGGTCACGTACACGTAACACCCAGGATCCTGTCCCCATTAACACGTGCACAGCCTGGGGGTGGCTGCCCACAGGTGACACCCACAGGACAACATGTACACCAACATACACACAATAGGAAATGCAGCCTTACATGCCTTATGATAAGGTTTGGACAGGCTGTCGTGATGTAGGTGTGCCCCTCACTCCCTGGGAGCTATCTGTGGCTGGCATATGTCCATCTGAGACAGGCATGCTGACATATGCCAGTCACATGTACAGTGATGCGTTGTACTGCAATGGACCGATCGGTGCCTCCGGCCGGCCCATTGCATTCAATGTGTGCGGGTACGCGTTGTACCCCTGTGCGCGTTGTACTGCAATGGACCGATCGGTGCCTCCGGCCGGCCCATTGCTTTCAATGTGTGCGGGTACGCGTTGTACCCCTGTGCGCGTTGAACAGCAATGGACCGATCGGTGCCTCCGGCCGGCCCATTGCTTTCAATGTGTGCGGGTACGCGTTGTACCCCTGTGCGCGTTGTACCTCAATGGACCGATCGGTGCCTCCGGCCGGCCCATTGCATTCAATGTGTGCGGGTACGCGTTGTACCCCTGTGCGCGTTGTACTGCAATGGACCGATCGGTGCCTCCGGCCGGCCCATTGCATTCAATGTGTGCGGGTACGCGTTGTACCCCTGTGCGCGTTGAACAGCAATGGACCGATCGGTGCCTCCGGCCGGCCCATTGCTTTCAATGTGTGCGGGTACGCGTTGTACCCCTGTGCGCGTTGAACAGCAATGGACCGATCGGTGCCTCCGGCCGGCCCATTGCTTTCAATGTGTGCGGGTACGCGTTGTACCCCTGTGCGCGTTGAACAGCAATGGACCGATCGGTGCCTCCGGCCGGCCCATTGCTTTCAATGTGTGCGGGTACGCGTTGTACCCCTGTGCGCGTTGTACCTCAATGGACCGATCGGTGCGCACCCATTGACAATGGGCTTGCCTGGCAACGGACGCGTTTTCGAATATTCGAACGAGTCGGTTGCTGGAAAATCAGTTGGTCACCCACAACAATGTTGCAAAATCATGTATGTCATGAAGTTGAAGATTTGAAGGATGCTGTGGGCGTGTTTTGGTGCTGCTATTCCATGGATTGGCCAGATTCAGAAGATGCAAACGACTTGGACCTATCACTTTGGACACAAGGGACAGTATCTGCCTCTCCAGCACATATATATTGCTGCATGTTCCCCTGAGAGCCCACTTGCCTGCACTACATGCTCCAGGACGACATCTGCCACTGCACTGCTGCTGTCTCTGCCCCTCTGGACCCTGCAATGGCACGTACTGTGGAGAGAGCCCCAGCCTTCAGCCTTGAAGAGAACCAGGCCCTGCTGGACAGCCTACTTCCACAGTACAGCAAGCTGTATGGGACACCAGGGGAGCAGGTGAGTGTTCTGTGCACTGCCTTTCTGAATGTGCATTTTGTCTGACTAGCAAGGCTGAGAGTCAGCACACCACTGGCTAGCAGGCTCACTGAGTAGTTGTCACCCCCCATAGTGTGTAGTGACTTGCACTGGACAGGTATGGTGCAGTGACAGTGCTTCTGAACAGGGTTTTACTCCCCATGCTATGATACCATGTAGTGACTTCTGGAAAACTGTCCATGGGCAGCCGTGCACTGCCTGGGTACACCATGTGCCCCTGTGATTGCGACATGTATATGCAACTGTGTCATGCACGGATATGTTGCATGTGTAGTAATGTCCTTATCACTTTGTCATCCTGACAGGCTTCTGCCCATCGGAAGCATGAGATCTGGAAGGACATCGTCCGGGCTGTCCGGTCCGTGGGGGTCTACAAGCGCCGGATCCGCAACTGCCAAAAGAGGTGGCAGGACCTTCGGGGCTGGACCCGGAGGATTGCACGGGTCCAGCTGAAGCTGTCGCCTCCTCGCAGGAGGGGCGGAACACGGACCCTGACCCCCCACATGCTCAGGATCCTGGCGGTGGTCTTTCCAGACCTGGATGGGCAGCTGAAGGCCAGAGAGCAGCAAGGAGGGGGTGAGTCAAAGACTGCACTGTGTACTCTGTCTAACATGTTATGTGCCCTCCTCGGGCCAGGTTGAACTGCCACAGTACAGCAGTCATGTTGTCCAGGAGCCATGTCCCTCTATTGTGCACTGCCCACTCCTCATCTGATACCCAGGTGTGGCCCTTACATGCAGGGAATTCTGTCACTTAGGACTGTGTCCTTGCAGTTTGCTTGACTCAAGGTGGGAGACAGCATCTGTTTCCCTGACTCTGTGGTGGGCATCATGGGTGGGTCCATTGCTTACACAATGCCTGTATTCTGACATGTATTCAGCGTGTTACTTTGATCTGTGGTCCAATTGCTGAGCTGATCCACCACATGTGGCTGGGGTACCTGGCACACACCCATGCTGCGGGTGGGAACAATGTTTGGGCCCCAGGAGTATGTATATGACGTGTGTCACACATACTTAGCCAGCTGCCTACAGTCCAGGGCTCATCCCTCATTCATGTGGGGCTGGACAGTCATGCCTACTCCAGGCCATACAATACACTCTGTACTCCCACTCCCGTGTATCAGAGGACACATTGTGCACAGTGATTTGCCCCTCAGGTGTCTGCCTCTGTGTCAGTGTGCTGTGGATTAGTCGCCAGGACTGCTGTGGAGTTTCTTGGTAGGGGCTCAGCATGCCACTGGAGATGTGACCATAGGAGACGATACTTGTGTGACACATAGGTGTCTGATCAGCTGCCCATGCAGACTGGGGCATGTAAATGTGAAGTTCAGGCAGCTGTTCCCCATGCACAGCAGAGTGTGAGGGGCTCAGGTTCAGAGGGTAGTGTCACAGGTCTCCCATATGTCCAATAGGTATGACCTGGACAGATGAGGGTTAAGAGGATGTGTTGTGGGGGGATGTACATGTGCACTTGTGCAGCTCCAGGACTTGCATTCCCCATGACCTACTATTGTGACACAGTGCAGAGTGTTGTTGTCTGGCTGCAAAGTCATACATCACTGAGACAGTGATGTATGACTTTGCAGTCATGCCTCCGCCATGGCATGTGTCTACTGATTGGTGATCCTGCAGGGGAGTGACATGTGCTACATGCACACCATAGTGGCGCTGGCTATCAGGACATGGGTGCATCATGGTGTCTGTCGCTGGTATGCATCACATGCATTTCCTATTTGACTCTGGGCATCCCTTACATCCGTAAACCTGTACTGACTCAGTGGCAAGAGCTGTGATGTGTCCACACCGTGTCCTCTGCACTGTCCAACTACTGTGTACTTGGTGCATGTGTCAACACTGGGGTGTTGCAATCCAACAGACACCAGACAGATGGGTGCAAGGCCATGTGGGATGTGAGTGCCATGCTTGGCATCAGACTGACAATTGACTTCTCCTGTTCAATTAGTGCACTTTTAGCAATGTACAACTAATGATGCCAGGGCTTGCTCTGTGATGTGCTGTGCTCACAGTGGTGTGTGCGTTATGTGCAGGTGACTGATGTCTGTCTGTTTCCCCATTGTTTGCAGATACATCCACGGCCACGGAAGGGGACAGCTCCACGGACCAGGAGGAGCCGGAGAGCCAGACTGGGTCAGCAGCCGAGGAGTGGTCGGAGGGACCCAGTGGCACGGAGGGCGAGGGGAGCCACACCGAGGAGTCCTCAGCAGCATCCACCTCAGCTGAGGACCAGAGCAACTCGGAGGATGACTCCCTTGTGGAGGCGGGTGTCAGCAGCCACCACACCCCAGCTAGTGTTGCTGTCCCCGCCACCACCAGCACCACCACCGCCCTCCCATCGGCTCCCATTCCCCAGGTCCGTGGAGGCTCCCATGTCCGGGAGCGTGTCTCCTTTGGGCCAGGCACCGCACCCCTGCCCCTGTGTCCCCTGCTGCCCTGAGTGAGGAGTCTGTGTACCTCCTTCGCCAGCTCCATGTAGGGCAGACAGCCATGCTGAGTGTCCTCCATGCGCACACCGCGCTGTTGACTCAGCTGGTGTCGTTCATGGAGGGCATCTCATCGGGCATGTCTGACCTACAGAGGGGCAATAGGTCCATGGACTCCTCCCTGACGGCAGCAGTGTCCCTCCTCAAACGGTCCCTCACCCCTCCTGCCTCTGCTCCATCCACACTCCCCAGCACCTTACCCATCCCAGGCACACACACACTGGCACACACCAGCACACACACATCCAGCACACTGACACACACGCCAATGACAAAACGCACACGCACGCACATTCAGGGGACTGAAGCCAGACTCACAGGGGATGGGGCCCTGGAACACACACACGCATCCACATGCACTGCGCAGTCCTCAGTTCCCTCTCCCTCCAAAGCACCCTCCCTTGCCTCACCTGCAACCCCAAAGTCACAGCAGCTCTTCCTCTGTGACCTCGGCCTCTTCCCCACCGATGAAGCTGCTCCAGCATCCCGGGGGAAGAGGAAGCCCACCCACACGGAGCAGAGTGCCCCTCGCCCCCGGACACCCTCCCCCAGGCGCAGACGGACTGAGGCCCCCACCCGCAAGTCCCCCCGGAGTGCTAAGAGCAAGACCCCGCCACCGCCCTGCAGCTCAGGCACAAGGTCTCCGTCCTCCATCCCTCAGGCCCCCACTGCACAGGTGCCCCCACCACACCCTGCCCCAGGTTCCCCCACCCACAGATATACCATCCCCAAGATGCTCCGGCCTTCTCCCCCTGCCACTTGCTCTCCCAGCACCACACCCCCCGCTGCGCTTGTCTGTGCCACTGATGTGGTGAGGGTGTCCCCCCTCTGTCCAACCCACCTTGCCTGTTCCCCATTCTCCTCCCCTGGAGGTAGGCACTGCAGTGGAGTCCACTACCGCCCTGTCTGACTTGGGCACTGCAGTGGCGGACCTGTCCACCCCATCTGCAGGGTCCACTGCAGTTGTGCCGGCACCCACGACATCTGTGTCATGCCCCCCAGTTGTGCCGGCACACACCATGTCAGACACCTCCACTGCAGTTGTCAGTGGCTCTCCAGCACCCACCACCCCTTCCCTGACTCCCCCTGGTGAGCCCTGATCCTGTCCCTGCGGTGCCTGGCCTGCCCCCCGGTTGCCCCTCCTAGTGGATTGTCCCTGGTATTGTGCAGGCATGCGTAGGGTGACATCTGCCAGTGTCACCCTGTTTGAACTTTGACAATGGACTGGCCATTGGCCTTTGCTCTTTTTTCAGGACTTCGTTTGGCCTCAACACATATGCTGAATAAAGCAACTTTCTTTTCTCTAGTGCTCATGCTTCAGATGTACATGTTGTTGGTGCAGCTAACCATGCCCTTGCTGCAGTGATGGTGATATCTGGTCTCATGATTATGAAGTGTTACTGTGCAGGAACCCATGTGGTCCAGGGGGAATGTGTCCTATCATGTGGTGTATCCATGTCATCAATAGCAGCATCTGAGGGTGTCATGTGTTCAGTATTTGGCAATGGGTTTCCTACTTACATTGGCAATTTCATATCTGTGGCTTCCACCCCTGCACATCTGTTGTGCCTGCCATTGTTGCATTTGTCTACTTCCCTGACCGTGTTGCCATCTCCAGTGGACATGCAGGTTTGGGCATCAATGGGGAGGGACTCATCCGTGTAGTCAGTGCAACATTGCTATACAAGTGTGTTGGATCTGTGCTGATGATTCCGTTGGCACATCCATGACCAGGCTGATGTGATGGGAGCCCTCATTTGGTGCTAATTGTTGATTGTGTGACCAAGTGCTCAGCTGACATGATGGGGCCCTACTGAGGCAACATATGGCACAGCTTTCCTCACACAGGAGTGGAGTCCCCTCATGGCAGTGTGTACACGTGTGACATTGCCTGCGCCCAAGGTGTGTGTTGTATGTGCATGTCTGTGTGTTCACTTCCATTCATCTGCGCATGCTGTGATCCCTAGTGTTGTACCTGTTTGTGATGCTTGCTGACTTGAGCTATGTTCCCCCAAAGTCTTCTCCCTGTGTTCTCTGTGATGTGGGTGCATGGCACATTACTGGTCATCAGGGTGTCACCCATAGGTGTGTTTGCTGTCAGGGCAGAGTTTGTGTGCTGACGCAGATGGGTCACAGTCAGGTTTCCCTTTGGCACTTGTTGTTTGCCCCTGTCATGTGATTTCCAGTTTGTGTTATCTTTCAGTGATTGTGACACGTTGTGTGTGTGACTGCTGGCACTCCTTAGGGTCCGGGCTGCAATGTTGGTTGTTGTCTATGTGTGTTCTTTGTGGGTGACCTTGGCTTCTTCATTGGTGTGTGACTGTGGCTGGGATCCCATTGGTCGGTGTGGTATTGCCGTCATGTCCATGTACAGCGTAGTGTGCAGTGTGTCAGACATTCAGGAGTCTTGTTGAGTGTCCATGTGTGATGTGTTTCTACACCTTGGTTCCCACCCACCACCCTGGAATAGTCATGGGTGCATGTGCAATGTCACCAGTGCATGTGTACTTCACTGCTGCACATTGTTGGAGGTCGAGGGGTGTGGTCTTGAGTGTGTGCAGATGAGAGTTGTTGCCCGGCTAGTCCCCTGCCTCCATGTTGGCCTTGGCTTACTGGCCATGCTGATTGATTTGTGCTTGTGTAGGTGTGATGGTAGTTTGTTGCTCAGGACACCTGACTGTGGTTCACAGTGTGAACGACA
Organism: Calotriton arnoldi; assembly: GCA_963921515.1. Taxonomy (NCBI): domain Eukaryota; kingdom Metazoa; phylum Chordata; class Amphibia; order Caudata; family Salamandridae; genus Calotriton; species Calotriton arnoldi. Next base: position 12,621 of record CAWUFW010005096.1, read on the forward strand.
TTTAGCTTTGTCATCACAGTGGTATTTTTATTCAGCCCAGGGTCACCACATTGTGGGGGCCCTGGGGGTGGTGCTGTGGTGTGTCTGTGACTTGCTGTGTCAGTTGTTGTTCCTACGTGCCTGTGTGACATGTGTGTTTTGTGCTCCCTCTCACCTGTCAATGCCTGCTTGCCCACATAGGGGATTTGGATCCATGAGTTACCTTAGTGTGGCAGTGTATGCACATCTGTATGATTGGTATTCAGCTCTCCTCATGTGTTGTGTTGTTGCCTGGGGACACTGGCACCCCCACCCCTCACCTGCTGTGTATGATGACAGTGTTGGTCTGCCTGTTTGTGTTTGTGCATCTGCACCACTGCATTGGCATATCTTGGGTGTGCCATTGGCTGTATGTTGTTTGGTGTGTTTCCCCTGCTGTCCCTGGGACTCCTAGGTCATCGGTCAGCACAGTGATCATGGTTTGTGTGTCCCATTGCTGCCATGGTATGGTATCTGTTCACCTCACATCTGCTGTCTCCACAGGGTATCTGCATTTGTGTGCCCATTGGTGCAAATATGTGGGTCTGCATTCTGATGGTCACTTCTGTCATTGTGTCATTGATGACTGTTGACGGTCTCAGCCCCCATGGGTGTTGTTTGTCTGCACATGGCCAAAGGAATGTCTCATTTGCACTGCAGTATTTGGCTCCCCCAATTTATGTTGCAATGGGACACATACACTACTTTGCCACAGATGAGTTTTTGGTTCTGTGACCAGGAATGATCCATGCAGTTTGGCAGTTGCAGCTCTTTCTTTGTCAACAATTACCTTTTGGTCACTGTGATGATGAGGGTGTAGACCCCATTGCCACAATGGTCAAAATGTGCTTCAGCTATGGACCCCACACTTCCCTTTTGGTCACTGTGATGATGGGGGTTTAGACCCCATTGCCCAATGGTCAAAATGTGCTTCAGCTATGGACCCCACACTTGCCTTTTGGTCACTGTGATGATGGGGGTTTAGACCCCATTGCCACAATGGTCAAATTGTGCTTCAGCTATGGACCCCACACTTGCCTTTTGGTCACTGTGATGATGGGGGTTTAGACCCCATTGCCACAATGGTCAAAATGTGCTTCAGCTATGGACCCCACACTTGCCTTTTGGTCACTGTGATGATGGGGGTTTAGGCCCCATTGCCACAATGGTCATGGGCTGCTTGCATTGTGGGTGCCACACACATATATGTGTGGCACATGTGCTAGGGGGTCACATTGTATGTTCAATGTCATGTTCGGTGTTGTAGGCATTTGACACAGCCTGCTCACACGCTTGTCATGGTGGTGGGGGGATGTCTTAATCTTGCATTCCCTAGGTTGTGGTGTGCTTGTTGTGTCATGCATTGTCCATCCTATGAGTGGGGGTGGTAGTAGTGGTAGGCATCCAGCCCCCCTGGCTAAGGGTGGTAGTAGTGGTAGGCATCCTGCCCCCTGGCTAAGGGTGGTAGTAGTGGTAGGCATCCTGCCCCCCTGGTTGAGGGTGGTAGTAGTGGTAGGCATCCAGCCCCCCTGGCTAAGGGTGGTAGTAGTGGTGGGCATCCTGCCCCCTGGCTAAGGGTGGTAGTAGTGGTAGGCATCCTGCCCCCCTGGGTGAGGGTGGTAGTAGTGGTGGGCATCCTGCCCCCCTGGGTGAGGGTGGTAGTAGTGGTGGGCATCCTGCCCCCTGGCTAAGGGTGGTAGTAGTGGTGGGCATCCTGCCCCCTGGGTGAGGGTGGTAGTAGTGGTGGGCATCCTGCCCCCTGGCTAAGGGTGGTAGTAGTGGTGGGCATCCTGCCCCCCTGGGTGAGGGTGGTAGTAGTGGTGGGCATCCTGCCCCCTGGCTAAGGGTGGTAGTAGAGGTAGGCATCCTGCCCCCTGGCTAAGGGTGGTAGTAGTGGTAGGCATCCTGCCCCCTGGCTAAGGGTGGTAGTAGTGGTAGGCATCCTGCCCCCCTGGTTGAGGGTGGTAGTAGTGGTAGGCATCCAGCCCCCCTGGCTAAGGGTGGTAGTAGTGGTGGGCATCCTGCCCCCTGGCTAAGGGTGGTAGTAGTGGTAGGCATCCTGCCCCCCTGGGTGAGGGTGGTAGTAGTGGTGGGCATCCTGCCCCCCTGGGTGAGGGTGGTAGTAGTGGTGGGCATCCTGCCCCCTGGCTAAGGGTGGTAGTTGTGGTGGGCATCCTGCCCCCTGGCTAAGGGTGGTAGTAGTGGTGGGCATCCTGCCCCCCTGGGTGAGGGTGGTAGGGTGGGCATCCTGCCCCTGGGTGAGGGTGGTGGGCATCCTGCCCCCCTGGGTGAGGGTGGTAGTAGAGGTAGGCATCCTGCCCCCTGGCTAAGGGTGGTAGTAGAGGTAGGCATCCTGCCCCCTGGCTAAGGGTGGTAGTAGTGGTGGGCATCCTGCCCCCCTGGGTGAGGGTGGTAGTAGTGGTGGGCATCCTGCCCCCCTGGGTGAGGGTGGTAGTAGTGGTGGGCATCCTGCCCCCCTGGGTGAGGGTGGTAGTAGAGGTAGGCATCCTGCCCCCTGGCTAAGGGTGGTAGTAGAGGTAGGCATCCTGCCCCCTGGCTAAGGGTGGTAGTAGTGGTGGGCATCCTGCCCCCCTGGGTGAGGGTGGTAGTAGTGGTGGGCATCCTGCCCCCCTGGGTGAGGGTGGTAGTAGTGGTGGGCATCCTGCCCCCCTGGCTAAGGGTGGTAGTAGAGGTAGGCATCCTGCCCCCTGGCTAAGGGTGGTAGTAGTGGTAGGCATCCTGCCCCCCTGGCTAAGGGTGGTAGTAGTGGTAGGCATCCTGCCCCCCTGGGTGAGGGTGGTAGTAGTGGTGGGCATCCTGCCCCCCTGGCTAAGGGTGGTAGTAGTGGTGGGCATCCTGCCCCCCTGGGTGAGGGTGGTAGTAGTGGTGGGCATCCTGCCCCCCTGGCTAAGGGTGGTAGTAGAGGTAGGCATCCTGCCCCCTGGCTAAGGGTGGTAGTAGTGGTGGGCATCCTGCCCCCCTGGGTGAGGGTGGTAGTAGTGGTGGGCATCCTGCCCCCTGGCTAAGGGTGGTAGTAGTGGTGGGCATCCTGCCCCCCTGGGTGAGGGTGGTAGTAGTGGTGGGCATCCTGCCCCCTGGCTAAGGGTGGTAGTAGAGGTAGGCATCCTGCCCCCTGGCTAAGGGTGGTAGTGGTGGTGGGCATCTGGCACCCCCTGGCTAAGGGTGGTTGTGGTGGTTGGCATCCAGCCCCCCTGGGTTGGGGTGGTGGCGCGCATTCAGGCCCCTGTGTGCATATGTGGCATTGGTGATGGGCATCCCGCCCCTATGGTGCTGCTGGTGTAAGTATATTCAGATTCCCAGTGTATGTGTGTGATGTGTCGTGTACGTGTTGTATGTGTTTTGTGGTTGGTGTCTGACTTACCTTCTGCGCCGTACGCGTCCGTGCCTGTTCCGGTAGTAGATGTAGAATATTGGTATGATCGGGACGAAGGGATTCATGGTTGGTTCGTGTCGTTCGTCCTTCTCGTTGCTTCGCGTCGTCCTCGTCGCTTGGCTTCGTCCTCGTCGCTTCGCTTCGTCCTCGTCGCTCGCGTCGTCCTCGTCTGTGCTGTGTCTCGTCTCGTAGCCGTGGATCGTGTTGTGGCGCGATTCGGAGCTTATGTGCGCCTCTCCCGGATGCTTTGACGTGCCGTGCGTAGCGACGGGTTCGGCGCGTACGGAAAGCGCATCGTACTTGTCCGGCCGGACGGGGCTGCATTTTCCCTTCCGTGCGACTCGATTCGGCGTTTCCGGATTCGCCTCGGTCGGAGAACAGGACCTGGTTTGGGTGAGTACGGCTCGGCCGGATTCTTTGCTGTTGTGCGCATCGTACTTGCTCGTTCGGTGTGCTGTACGGATCGGTCGGGAAACTGGCTTTCGCATGGCTTTTTTCCCGACCGAATAGTATTGGGTGCGCCTCCGACCGAGATCGGAATCGGCCCCTTAGCTGTATTTTGACTAATTTCTCGGTCCCCTCCAGAGGAATCCACAAACCCTGGGTACCTTTAGAATCCTCAGGATGTTGGAAGAAAAGGAAACAAATTTGGCATGAATGCTTTATGTGGACAAAAGGTTACGGAGGTCTAAGCGTGAACTACCCCAAGTAGCCAAAAAAAGGCTTAGCACTTGGGGGTGGGGGGAGGCCTATCAGCAAAGGGGTTAACATTGAGCACACAAAAAGTACATGCATTGCATCCTGGGCAGGGCGTTTGCATAAAACTCTGGAAACATGTTTATTTCATTGGAATAGTTCTCTTGGAGTAGTAGACCTCCAGTTTTAAGGCTCAGATAGAATCGTCTTACTTATGATGTCATATTTGACTGGAGGCAACACTTTCTTTTCCCCATTGCAGCAGATTCCCAGACAGCATCAACCTTCAGATTTTATACACTATTGTTATATTCAACATTCTTATCAAACACTTTATTTTTCAGACAAGTTTTTATTTGTTGTGTTCTAAGAAAGGAGCAGGAGACTGGTTCAGTTAATTCTAATTGTTTCAATGATAGTAGAACTAGTACATCTAATCTGACGCTCGCTTGAGTAACCCGTTAACTCTTCTAAATGATTTCTTAGAGACCCAACTGATACTAGATGAAGGTTGTGCCAATAATGTATAGTTTGGGTGTAACCCCAATATTGATGCCCATCCAGGTTAATTTTCCAATCGTATAGCCTCAATAGGCAAATCCGGTCTCATCCTTAGATATAATTTCCATTGCTTCTGCTCCAATTTCTCCTTATTGTCCAAAGTTTTTTCATCAAGTAATTCTGCCCATACAGCAAGATAGCCGAGATTTTAGTGCTGTGAGGTTTGTGTAAGGGTTTGACATTGTATTTTTCAAGAAAATTATACTTGAATAAACCAAGCCATACTGAGGTCACTTTGAACAACTGGGAAGACAGATGATATTGACTTATTATATTGTTTGAAAACCACACACTCAGATATCAATATTTTCAGACAATCTACAAGATCCCTTTATCTAGTGTGCAACACCGTTTTGTGGAGCCAGTAAGTGTGAGAAATAAGAGGAAGATTTCAATGTCATGCAAAGCAGCCCTGTGAATGTCTCTTAAGTTGTGCGTTCATCAACCGCAGCAACCTCAGAATGGTACAAGGGACAGGTGTAGCAGTCACCCCAAAATGCCCAAGCACCCAACATGCTCCCCGTAAGTCACTAGTGGTGGTATCACAAAGGAAACAGTCACAACAACCATGTTTCAAGGCTATGCCCACCAAGGAGTTGCCGTACCATCGAATCCATGAGTTCAATCAACTGCTGCCATTGATTGGCCAAGCTATGATGGAGAAAACTGATCAATCTACCCACATCACAGTGGATTTGTTGACCAGTTGTCAAGCAACACTGCACACTGGACTTCCTTCAACAGAGTGAAGCAAGGGCTAACTGTTCATCTTACTGCTGATTATGCTTCTTTGGGGCATTCAGCAGCAAGCAACAGTTGTGATGTTTTCCATAGAGAAATCGCACTTAGATGCCAACATGTTGGATGAATTTAATACCAAAGTCTATGGATTACTTTAACCCAGACGCCTCAGCATTGGATTTGTTGCCACTGACAATGAAGGAGGATACTTCAGAATCCTGTGCTTAGTGCATTGTATAAACCCAATTGTGCAGGACTTCCTAAAATAATAGGAAGTAATCAACAACATATTGGTCACATGTCCCAGAATTTACACTCATTTTAGTCATTTGTTCAAAGTCTGAAAGCAGTTGAGGACCATTCAGCATGCTAAAAGAAAATCTGCAAAAACCCTCAAGAATTGGATCATCAGGAAAGCATGTGATCTAGAAGAAGGATTGCAAATTAAATCAATGCCATGGTGGTAGGTGTTAAATGCAGCCTTCAACCTATGGAGAGGTCTCTGCTGTTGGCTCTGTGTCCTGCAGAAGCATGCTATCACAATTGTATAAGTATTACCCAATACCATCAAGGCTACTAATAAACTGACAGCAGCAACAGATTCACTTCCAACATCTGCAATGGGTTGGCTTCATATGGCCGGACATAAATCAAGTCTCCAGGCAATGCAGGCACTGTGAGTAACAGCACCAATAACAATTGAGAAGATGGTACAACACTATCTGGGTGACCAACCAAAGGTGTAACTGACTTTTTGGCATGGGAAGAAGGAGCAGTGACCAGAACTCTGCAGACTGCCAATAAAGTATCTAATACACAGGTAGCCAATGTGTCTCTGGAGCATACGTTCTTTGCAGCTGGGGTAGTTGTCAAGGTAAGATGGGCCAGTCTCTCTCCTCAAAATGTAGAGAGACTGACGAAGATTAAAATAAATAAACATTTCATCCCCCAAATTTAACAGGCTCCAGAACACAAATCCTTGGATGATGGCACATAGTCTGACATCACAAGTGTGGCAAGTGGTCATCCCCTGGATGATTTCCCTGAGTTTGAGGATGAACCCTACTTTCCTGATTAAATACATAACACAGCAGATATGACTGCTTAAAAATATATCTATATATTTCATGTGAGGTTGTGCAGCTTCAGTCGGCTAAATAAATGCACACGGACCAGTGTGCACGGCACAGAAAGGCAATAAAGGATGACACAGGAGTTTGTTTTGCCGGGTCTGAGTGAGTGGTGAGAGGTGAGAAAAACTAATTCAACTTTCAGTTTAACAGTAGACTTTGAAAAAGGCAATTCTATCTTAGTCTGCAATGGAAGTATGCATTTAATAAAATGAACAAAAGGATCCTTCAATCCCTATCATTCTCATGCTGGGCTGCCAAGGAAGAATCAACAGATTGCACTGCTTATAAGTATTGTACATCATTTCAATAGAAAAGAGAGGCACATAGGTTAAGGTACACCACATTTGGAATAGGTAACTTGTACCAGTGAATACCAAATGAAGATCATGTGATGGCTGAGAGGGTCTTTACAGGTAAGCTATACTTGATATGTAATGTTTTGGTGATCATTCTAGATCAATGCTTGCCTTCCATTTGTCACTAGGATTGTTACTTTACTTGATTGTCCTTTCATTAACAAAAGCCATCATCTTATGGTTCTTCTGAGACCACTCAGTTTACCTAGACTAGACTAATTCTACATTTCTTTTCATTTTCTTGTTCAATAGGTCAATCGGTTCTTGGATGAAACCTTAAAGTGCAGTTGATAGCATCCAGAAGAAGGACCAATGCATATCTACTTCTGTGGGAAACAAGACGATTTGAAGAGAGAGTGGCACGTTGATTAGGAAAATGCAGACTAGTGGCTCAAGTGGCAGACTCTAATTAAGTGATTGTGGTCTGGACATATCACATGATGGGCACAGCTAAACGTTTTTATATTCTGGCTGATCTGCTGGGTACATGCGGCTAGTTTTCTAGTTGTCTGGGACTCGGATAATATTGGCTCTTAGTTAATGGCGCACCACTGCACCAGCCTGTGCTCCCCCCAACTCCTCATGCACAATGATTACATTGACTCTTTAATATTGCAATTTTGTTTTACATTCCACAGCCCTACCCTTCTGCAAGAAAGTTCTCAGCACTCCTGCTCTGTGTTTCAGCTTTGCACCCAAGACAGAAAATGCCAGAAGAATGCAGTTGCATTGTTCATTTGTATAAAGTATCATTTTTATTTGATTACAACTATTTTTTAAACTGTATTGATTCCTCCCTATTTTGCATTTTTCAAACCTAAATAATGATTAGCTAATTTGGGAGTCTGGGGGATGAAAGATATGTTTGAATTTGGTTATTTAAATGTCATATTGCTTTCACAAAAGATACGGCGTGCTCATGGATTTGATGTATGTTTTGTTTGTCGATCTCTCATATTTCTTTAATTCCCCCTATGCATCCTTTACTGAAATCCCTAACACTCTTCCCCTAAGTTATGCAATCTGTTGTGCTGTTAATTTCCACCATCAACAGATCTCATTCTAGGCGACTGCATGTGGTTAAAGCTACACCAAATATTACAGGAGGAGGCTACCAAAAATAGTTTTTTTCCACGCCATTACCTTACCCAGGCAGTAAGGGACATCATAGTGCAGAAAATACTTTTCAACAATGGCTTGCCAATGATAGGTAGTGTTCACTTTTTTCCACAATATGTGCCCCTTGGATTTTACTGAAGTAATCTCCTCCTCAATCCTGAGATGTGAGGGCTTCATTATGCTTACCTCAGTAAACATCTCTACACTATCTTGCTAGTTGTTTTATCATGATGCCTCTGTCTTGGATTTTCCACTTACTCTGTGTTTTCTTTTATTCTAGTTGCCTGTGATGCAGAATGAGAATCCCTTGACTGGTTCTCCAGCGTCATTCAGAATAACAACAACTAAGGGCCATATTATCAAGAACGGCGCAAACATTATCGCCGCTTTAGCGGCAGGAAACTGCCACTAAAGCGGCGATAAGGGGCTTGATAATATGCCCTAGAGAATTCCAATGGAAGCCCAGGTTTGATGTCCTTGACACCAGAACCTGGGCTTCTATTGGAATTCTCTAGGGCATATTATCAAGCCCCTTATCGCCGCTTTAGCGGCAGTTTCCTGCCGCTAAAGCGGAGATAATGTTTGCGCCGTTCTTGATAATATGACCCCTAGTTTTTCCTTTGATGCCTTCCCTGTGAGTGGCAGGCCACCATCAGCATTAATGTCCTTTGGGAAAAACAACCTGCAGTAAGGTATCGGGCCTATTAGGGGAGGTAGCCGACCTTTTCTATTCAGGTAAGAAAAGAAGTTCTGAGAATGGGAAGGAGGGATTGTTGTTTTGGCTCTGAGTTGGCAGACACCATCAGTGCCCAATATAGTTACAGAGGGTAGGGTAAGGGCAGTTAAGTATACAACTATTGATGGAAGGGTGGGTATTGCTCAGCCTGATCAAGCTAATTAAGGGGGGAGGATTGGAAATGATTATCATCAACTTTCCAACACTGGTTGTAGGGGGGTGGACTAGAGAAAGTAAGGTAAGGTAAGGTAACCTACCTAACCTGGCAAGGGAATGAGCTCAGGTAGAGAGAGACTAAAGAGGTCAATTGAGTTAGACACAGTTGGACAGTTACTTAGTAATGGGCAAGGTGCGGGGCTCAGCCTCTGTTGCTACTGCGTTAGTGGAGTTTCCTGCTTAATTAATAGCAATGCTAGACTAACCAGAAATGCCTAGTAGTAAATTAAAAAAGACACGCCATCCATTCTCTAAACCCTCAAAAACCCAACAAACTAAACTACAAAGTAAACTACCTACCCTGTCTCCAACTGTACTTCCTAACCTCACCTCCTGCAACAGGCTCTCCCTAACATTCACCCCCAATACCCATTAAACTAAACCAAACTACCTACCCATCCACAACTCTTCATCCCACCCTCCTGTCCAGTGTCATCCCATCCCTAAAGGAAATGCCCTTTCTTTAGCCTTCTTATTATATAGTCTACTTAAAATATTCTCCTGGGCCTCCTTCATCTCCTCCAGGCTTTTAATGACTTGCTGCAGGACAGCCTCTGTTGTTGGGGAGGAGTGGCTGCTATGGAGTCTGACCTTGGCTGTCTGCAGTGAAGCCAATGGAGTGGCCGGAATGCCCCCTACTGGTGACTCAAGGAAACTGTGATGGCAGTGGCTTCCTCCTTCTCCTCCTGCTCTACCCAGACCACCAGCCAGCGATTCTCCACCGCAATTGCCTCCATCTTCTGGAGGTGCAGCCGAGCTTCTATCTCCAGGCTGGATTCTAGGGCCTTGCCAATGGCAGGAGCAGCTAGATAATCCAAGGAAATAATTAAAAAGGACATGAATTGTAGTACTGCCTAGAAACACTTGTTTATATAGTCAGAAAGCAACACAACATTATTGGTGTCATAAGGCCACTGGAATTTCTTTTACATGATTCTTTATCACAGGGCTATGGAGCAAGTGAGTAATGGGTAAGGTAAGGTCTAATGAAACATCAGGGCTTGGGATAGGTCTAGGTTTGGCTGTGGACAGGTTGGGCCATATCATATGTGGTAGGCTTTGTTGGGTGGTTAACAGAAGGTAGAAGACAGAGCAGTGCAATGGAAGCCAAGTAAAGAAGACACTTTGGCAGAAATTGCAGCATAAATGTGGCACATGCCAAGATGGAATTGTGGGCTAGCTGGGACTGAATGGGGAGGTGGGTGATAGACACAAGGGGGCACTGGGAAACAAGCCTTTTATTCTCCCATTTACTTTAAATGGAAGAAAGGCAGCGGCAGAAACATAGAAGGTGGATAATTTAAAAAGGATTGGTATCCAGGCTTGGAAGCAGGGAAGGAATACCTCAACAAATTCAGAAGCTGTCTTTGAGAAACAAAAGTGACTTATCACTCCTCCGAGCAGCCACTTGGCAGTGGTTCAAGTTATAACTAGCTCAGGAAACCATAACTGGTGAGTTCCGCAGGTTTTTTACTTTTTAAAACGTGATTTTATGGCTGACATTTTCATCCAACTATTATTACTGTACCTAACAATATATTCACTTTAACCCTTGTTTTTTTAGTGAAAAAAACAAAATATATATATATGTGTGTGTGTGTGTTTATATATATATATATATATATATATATATATATATATACATACATACATATATATATTGCTGATTCTCGCTTGAAGTCTCCTCAAAGAAAAAACGAGCGTAGTCCCAAATCAGTGCAAGATATTCTTTATTGCCACCAAGCTAGTCCGCCATGACGCGTTTCGGCCGTACCTCGGCCTTGATCACATGACCTATATATATATACTTGACAAAGGCATCGCCGAAACGCGTTGTTCTGTGTGCACAATAAAACTTGTGTACAGTCCTCTGGTGTGCCGCTTGGTCCTTGCGTGGATTTCCTGCATTGCCCTTTGGTTGGAAATAATTTGACGGTTGCTGCCACCGTCACGTGCACCGGCATCGCTGGCAGGGATTGGCTTAGTGCAGCGCTTTGCTACGAACTCATATGTATTTCAATCATCATTTTGGGTGTGTTAATATGAATCATTGGGTGGTAAGCAATGATTTAAATAGCAACTTCTACCCTTTGATTTGATGTTCTGACATCATGATATATAACATCATGGGTCTATGCTTCTGGGGGCTCCCCAGAGTGCAGTAGATTCCATAGCGTATACGATTGTTGCAGAATGAAGATATATAAGGATTTTTTGTACATTTAGTATTATATATGCTGTCTTTCTCATTGTATTCTTAAATTTTAAATTTCTAGTATTAACGCTCGATTTTTCACCAGAAGTATCTTTGCACTCTTTTTGCACTTTGCACTTTGTTATTATGATTGTCAGCAGTTTACACGTATGTATGGCCATATGTATTATCATTCATGCATTTAGTGGATATGGGAAACTTTGAGTTCCTTTTCTTGTCACTGACTATTAGAAGTTTTTGTACTTGGCATATTTGCACATATTTTTATACGTACCAGGTAGTATTAGAATTTTTATATAGTATTTGTTTTTAGATTCAGTGGCAACATCTTTATATATTTGACTTTTATTTTATTTATTATTGCATTTGTGTATTTAATATTTAAAAAGTCCTAAAGACTGGCTGATTGCAGACTTAATAATCATGACCCCATATTACAGGTCATGATAAATATAGCAGATTCCCTGAACCAATTATGCAATAACAACAACTACATAAATAACTGAAAATAATACTTGAGAACACAATATTTGGATTAATACTTGAAGATACATCTGTTCGTAGTTTACCTGGCTTTTGGTTGTTCAAGAAATATAATTGTTGGTGCAAATGAATATCAATTTAAACTGCATTTGTTGTTTATGACCATTTATATACAGAGTATTTTTACTATGTTCATAGTGTCAGCTGACAACCCATCACGTGGTACACTGGTATCAAATAAAGTTGTTTCACTCACCCGTCATGCGCTCATGTGATCAAGGCCACTGCGTTGGCCGAAACGCGTAATGACCGCTTTGCACCGTCAAAAACTTTAACAAATAAATACAATATTTTTACAAGCAGAATCAGCCTATTGGAGTGTCCGTTTCTCGTCGTGGTGCCTGCATGCACCTATGAGCGTTTCTTGATGTTCATCTGGAAAAATCGGCTTGGTTTTTCTTCAACGGACCCTCGCTCACAAGAGGCTGACCATTATTTCAAGCCGGCACGGATTGGTAGCTTCGTTGAAGCTTTCTATGGACAGCCCCCTGCACGACCGTTACTGATAATTAGCCCGTTTGCAGTTTTATGCGTGACCCCGGAGGGTCGGAGGACTTGCGGAGACACCCAAAAACATGCAGTAAGTCGGGTTTGTATAGTGTCACACGTAGCAGGAGGGGAGGTGCTGTTATCTGCTTGAACGTTCTGAAATCCACGAAGGATTTTGAACCAGTACTTGATTAGTTAAATATCAAAAGGTGCAATGTCGGATGAAGCATTGCGGGAAAGAGAAAAGATAGCGGATGAACTGTTTACAAATTTGCCTGTCATTTCTGACAACCGTAATCAGATTTCTACACAATCGGAACAAAGCCCAGATGTCAAAAAGCTTACTCAAAGCTTTGGAAAAAAATTGTCGAAGTGAACTTACAAAGTGGTGGGAAATAAAGTCCCTAGAAAAATATCACGAGGCTGGCCGGGTGCCGAGAGGTTTGCGTATTATGCTTGCCCCCAGTTTCGAGAGTCCGAATCCACTACTTTTAAAAGAATGGGCAGAAAGCAACCTTGATGCCTCCATGCGACTCGTCTGTTTGTTGGTTAAATATGCGAGGGTCGATAGGGAAGTCAACATCAAAGAGGTAGTACGCATTACCAATGAACTTGAGCTTCTTACCACTGTTAACAACAAGGAATACATTGACAAATATACCAAGGAAATGAACGACAGAATTAAAAACAAGAGGATGTCATTAAAGCGAGAAAAGTATGGAAATTTGCTCGGGACAAGAACGATTACGAGCAGGGGCAAGTATTCACGTTTGCACGAAAATATGACCATGTAAAAAAACAGAAAGTACTTACTCAGTCCGACAACCAGCAGGTCCATGTGAATACTTGCGATAATGCCACTGCCTCCACCTCGGATTTAAGTATGATTTCCAGTGACACTGAGTCCGATCTCAGCAACAATACAGAGGGCAATGCCAGACCGAGACTGGGCCCTTTGTCATATGCAGAGGAAATGGATTTTATCCGGGAACAAAGAAAACAATCCTTACGACCGAGAAACACGCCTGTACAACAAACAAAGAAAGAAATCGCCGAAGGCGCGAAAGGCGCAAGTGTTGCAAACGCAAGAGGCAGGGGCCAGCAGAAAAAGAAAACTGGCATCCACGACAACATCAATAAATCATACAATCGTGAATCTTACAGACATTCAACTTAATGATGCCGAAAAACAGCTTTTGGCTCTTGGTTTAAATTTCTGTCCGGAAAGCAACTTCAATTATGTGCAGACAAGAGTTGATGTTTATAAATTTATCCGGAAGCTGAAACTGAAAAAGTTTTTTACGATAAAAATCATGGTAAAATGAAACAAGTCTCGCATAATCGAATGCCCGGCAGTGGACTTACAGCTGGGGAAATACCTTTGTTAACTACACTACATGCTCTACGAGATGAAGCCACAGGAACAGGTGGTGGTGAGTTGAACATACAAGACATTGCTCTAGCAGAGGATATTAATATTTCATCTCCTGGCCAAAGTCCATTCAAAGCACCGTCTTCTTTTGTGCCGATTATGCCGCGTGATGCTCTGGATATTTTTCATGACCGGATTACAGATGAATTGAAAACACTATACCGTAAAACCATCAGGTACAGAAATAATCACAGTAAAAAGACCAATGATTATTTTCAACTTATGGACAAGTTAAAGAACAATGCTGCTGTGGTTATTAATAATTCAGATAAGGGAGGTAATATTGTTTTGTGGGACAAGCATCTATATAGAGCAGAAGCTTATCGGCATATTAATAACATTGAATGCTATGAACAAACGAATGCTTCGCTTGTCAGGAAAATGAACAGAGATTACAAGGATGAGCTCACCACATGGCAAAGGGAAGGTCTCATTTCCAAAGATGAGTTTAAATATCTGTACAAAGAATTTCCGACCTTACCTACATTTTACGTAATTCCCAAGGTCCACAAAGGCATAAACCCCATGCCAGGAAGACCAATTATCTCAGCCATCAACAGCACATTTGAATGCACCTCGAGATATGTGGACTTTTATCTCCAAGATCATGTGGTTGCTTTACCGTCTTATTTACGTGACTCTAAAGATTTTTTATTGAAATTGAATTCAGTACAATGGTCCAATGAATATATGCTCTTAACATTAGATATTACCGCTCTGTATACGAGTATTAGACATAGCGATGGAATAAATGCTGTAGATTTTTATTTACAACACAGATGCATTTCAATGTACAAGCATAATGCAATGTTGATAAAAATGATACGCTGGTGTCTATACAACAATGTTTTCTTGTTTGATGGTAAGATTTTCAAACAAAAGCAGGGCGTGGCCATGGGGGCATGCTTCTCCCCCAGCTATGCGTGTCTTCACGTAGGTTGGTGGGAGGAGCATGTCCTCAAGGTCGAACACAGAGCACTATTTGATAAGCATGTGGTTAACATGTGGAGATACATCGATGATGTTTTCATAGTGTGGAAGGGAACACATGCTGAAGCCTGTAATTTTGTTGACATCATCAATAGGAATGTTTATAACCTTAACTTTACGGCGCATATTGATTCTACAACTATCAATTTTTTGGATATCACAGTGTATATTGAAAAGGGTGTTATTGAAACGTGTTTATTTAGAAAACTGACAGCAGGCAACACATTATTGCATGCCTCAAGTTTCCACCCCCAGCACACTATTTCCAGTCTTCCATACGGTGAATTTTTACGCATCCGTAGGGCGTGCAGTTCTAATACTACTCTAGTGACAGCACAGCAGGCCGCCAAAGAAAGGTTAATGGAGAGAGGCTATGATTCCACTAAATTGGACATAGCCATAAGAAAAGCCAATGGCAAAGATAGAAAAGAGCTTTTGAAACCTGTCATTCAGCTTAACAATACAGCTATGTCTCCATATGCAGGGTTTGATGATGTAGTAGATGATGACAAGTCTAGTGATGTACCGTGTAGGTTCATCTCGACTTATAGTAAACAGGCCAATGCCATCAAAGGCATCATTAATTCCCAATGGCCTATAGTGCTTACCGATGTCACACTTCAACAGATACTCCCTAGCAAACCTAATTATACATACCGTAAAGCTTACTCTATGCGCAATGATTTAGTTAAAACTAGCCCTGAGCTAGATACTAAAGGCAGTTGGCTCACCCCGAAAAAAGGCTTTTTAAGTGCAGTACTTGTCGTGCTTGCAAGTTCGGGGTGAATACTACTTCTTACTCCACTGCTTTTTCGGATAGTCCTATCAAGCTTAATGGACATTTCACATGCCGCACAGAGTTCGCTGTTTATGTTTTAAAATGTATCTGTGGGTTACGTTATGTCGGAAGCACCAAATTGCAAGTTTTCACACGCATATTGCAACACCTCCGGGCAACTGTTAATTCGGATCCTACATATCCTGTAGCGAGACACATCAAACTGGAGCACAACAATAATCTTAACGTGCTCCAGTATTTTGTTATTGACAGTGTGCCCATCAACAAAAGAGGAGGGAATCGGGAGAAGAGGCTCAGACAGTTGGAAACTCAATATATTATTGAACTCGACACAAAATCTCCCCGAGGTCTGAACATTTGTGAGGATTTGCATTACTATCTGTAGTTACTTAGCTGTATGGCCAACAATTTAGCAGTTTTAACCCTAGCAGTTTGGACTTTGTACTCTATTCTATTCATTTCAATTTTATGATCATCATTTTTATGACTTTCAATCATCATTTTGGGTGTGTTAATATGAATCATTGGGTGGTAAGCAATGATTTAAATAGCAACTTCTACCCTTTGATTTGATGTTCTGACATCATGATATATAACATCATGGGTCTATGCTTCTGGGGGCTCCCCAGAGTGCAGTAGATTCCATAGCGTATACGATTGTTGCAGAATGAAGATATATAAGGATTTTTTGTACATTTAGTATTATATATGCTGTCTTTCTCATTGTATTCTTAAATTTTAAATTTCTAGTATTAACGTCGATTTTTCACCAGAAGTATCTTTGCACTCTTTTTGCACTTTGCACTTTGTTATTATGATTGTCAGCAGTTTACACGTATGTATGGCCATATGTATTATCATTCATGCATTTAGTGGATATGGGAAACTTTGAGTTCCTTTTCTTGTCACTGACTATTAGAAGTTTTTGTACTTGGCATATTTGCACATATTTTTATACGTACTCAGGTAGTATTAGAATTTTTATATAGTATTTGTTTTTAGATTCAGTGGCAACATCTTTATATATTTGACTTTTATTTTATTTATTATTGCATTTGTGTATTTAATATTTATAAAGTCCTAAAGACTGGCTGATTGCAGACTTAATAATCATGACCCCATATTACAGGTCATGATAAATATAGCAGATTCCCTGAACCAATTATGCAATAACAACAACTACATAAATAACTGAAAATAATACTTGAGAACACAATATTTGGATTAATACTTGAAGATACATCTGTTCGTAGTTTACCTGGCTTTTTGGTTGTTCAAGAAATATAATTGTTGGTGCAAATGAATATCAATTTAAACTGCATTTGTTGTTTATGACCATTTATATACAGAGTATTTTTACTATGTTCATAGTGTCAGCTGACAACCCATCACGTGGTACACTGGTATCAAATAAAGTTGTTTCACTCACCCGTCATGCGCTCATGTGATCAAGGTCACTGCGTTGGCCGAAACGCGTAATGACCGCTTTGCACCGTCAAAAACTTTAACAAATAAATACAATATTTTTACAAGCAGAATCAGCCTATTGGAGTGTCCGTTTCTCGTCGTGGTGCCTGCATGCACCTATGAGCGTTTCTTGATATATATATATATATATATATATATATATATATATATTCCAAGATCCACACTCCTGATATATCGACAGGACAGCAGGTATGGACCACAACGTGTTCGGATTTTCACAAGCAGTGCTTTATTGCATAGTGTAATTAAAATAGATCAGCATCATGTAATGCGAAGACTAGTGTCCAGCCTGGCGCGTTTCGACTGCGATACCACGGTCTTGCTCACATGACGCGCTGGACCAATCAGAACAAATTGATCGAATGCACAATCTAAGAAACACCTCCCCTTGAGCCATCAAAATAGAAGAAATACCTAGCAATGTATGCAGCAATTCTCATGAACTCCATATTAATGTCCACAAATATAACCAATTGATGTCTAACGACATAAAATAATGGTTAAAATTAAGTTTGCCTTTATATAAATATGACTGATAAAAAATAGAAAAATCAATGTTACAAAATGTGCAAGCAAGGAGAGACATGAATATTTGGCAAAGTGCGTATTTCATTAAACATCCAAGTGGTTGCTCATGTCAACTCCTATATTTTATCAATCAAAAAGCACAGAGAAAACTGTCATTACATTACTAAGTCAACAACTTGAAAAATTGATCCTGGCTCGCCCATACAGTGCAAAAGATTTAAAGTGCAAGTGCAAATAAGGTGCAAAATAGCTAAACATGTGCAAAATATACATATCCTTAAAAATTATATATAGCGCAAATATTGGCAACTGTTAGAATCTCTATACACTAAAGTGCAAGTGCACAATAAATTCATCGGAGAAGTGCAGAGGGGTAATGGATTATCTCAATAATAGTAGTTTTCTTTGGCTGAGACAGCATGGTATATCTCAGCCGAGAACAATCAACCATATTGTTACAGTGGAAACTCAACACTAAATGCTCAGTACAGAACATGTTCAAAATGAAAACCAAAGTCATGAGCGAATATAGATCACTGTAAGGGTATAAAACAATAGAAAAAACTATTACAGTACACTGAGGATTAGGAACCGCTATGGTCTAAAATGGCTGACTAAAACGGTATCGGGGAGCGTGCTGCCTTGCTAGAATTTGGCTGTAGTAACATTCATTGTAATTCATAAAAAATTGTTATACAAAATTATGGAGGTATTCCCCCATATTAAGACCATTGGGCATTCGTGTATCTAATAAGACAATGAAATGTGATTTCAACTGGCGCAACTCCTTCTCCCTGTTGCCACCATGCAAGGATTTTGGTACAGAGCGAATCACGTGATATTTCAGGTCATTCAAGTTTTTGTTATGAACATGTTTTAAGTGCCTAGCGACTGGGTAATTCGGATCCGAATTAACCGCAGCTCGAAGATGTTGTAAAATGCGGTTGAACACCTGGAGTTTAGTACTCCCTACGTACTTGAGTTGGCAGGTACATTCTAAAATGTACACTGCATACTCAGTACGGCAAGTGAGATGACCCTTGATTTTAATAGGTCCATCATCAAATGCTGTTGTGTATTCGGTAACGGTTTTACCGAATTTACACGCACAGCACGTGTTACATTTGAAAAAACCTGATCTAGGAGATAACCAATTTTCAGATACGATTACTTCCGAACTGCTCTTAACAAGTGCATCCCTCATCGAGGGTGCACGGCTGAAAGTAAGAGTGGGACGTTTAGGCACGATTTGAGATAGTGTTAGATCTGATAAAACTATCGGCCAGTGTTTATAAATAATCTTCCGAATTTCTCTCTCCTGACTGCTATAGGCAGTTATTAGTCTGACCGGCTCTGAAATATCAGTCCCCTGGACGGAAATAGATGTACTAGCATTAGTGGCACCATTTTGACCCTGGAGGAACTCCTGTCTATTGTGTTCATTAGCCTTATTCAGTGCTTGTATAAGCTCAGCCTGCTTGTAACCTCTTGCCAGGAATCTCTGAAGAGCTTCCGCCTGGCAAACCACAAGATCCGCATCTGAACTACAAATTCTTCTAATGCGCAGAAAATCCCCATAGGGGATACTGCGAATGAGGTGGGGTGGGTGAGCACTGCTGGCATGCAACACTGAATTTCCAGCAGTGCTCTTCCTGTGGAGTCTGGTCTGAATGGCGTTATCCTCAACATAAAGCTCTACATCTAGGAATTGAACACACCGGTTGCTGACATGCGAAGTGAAATTTAGATTAAGATTGTTGGTGTTGATGTCATATACAAACTGATGTGCAGATTCCTCAGATCCCCTCCATATGATACACACGTCATGGATAAACCTCCACCAATGGAGGACGTGTGCATCATATACATCTCTATGGTCAACCCTGAGGACATGTTCCTCCCACCAGCCAACGTGGAGACACGCATAACTGGGGGAGAAACATGTCCCCATGGCAACTCCCCCGAAGTTGCTGAAACAACATCTTATTAAAAAGGAAGAAATTATTTCTGAGACACAATTCGAGCATGGCTACTATCATCAGATTATGTTCAAATAGCTGAATACTCCTACTGCCCAGATAGTGTTTAACTGCATTTATACCATCAACATGATGTATACTAGTGTATAATGAACAAATGTCCATCACAATGAATAGACAGTCATCATCCCACTTAACTGGTTGCAGTTTGGACAGGAAGTGGCCAGTGTCCTTTATAAATGACGGGAGACCCTCCACAAATTCGTGTAAATAATAATCCACGTACTTGGACATCGACTCTAAAAGACTATGTTGAGCCGAAATAATCGATCTCCCTGGTAATGGTGTTACATGTTTATGTACCTTCGGGATAAAGTACAACACTGAGGTAATCGGGTGTTCGTTCTTGAGGAAATTAAATTCATGCTTGGTAATGAGACCCTTACGCTTCCAATGCATCAGCTCTTTGTGTACAGTATCTTTTAAACGTGTCAATTCGATGGGCAACGCTTTCCTGTAGCAGTCGGTGTCACTTAAATGGCGCTCAGCCTCCTGTAAATATAAATCCCTCGGCCACAGGACGATGTTGCCCCCCTTGTCCGCCTGGTTCACGATCAAGTTCTTATTGGACCTGAGTTTCTGCACAAGTTTGGAGTATTGTATATCTCTGTATCCCCTGTGTGGTTTTTTGCGCATGATTTTCCTATTTAGTTGTTTTAAATCCTCAGTGACACAGTCATTGAACACATCTATGGCGTCTTTGGGCATCATGGGCACAAAGCTAGAAGTTGGACGGAAGGGGCTCACTGGGGCAGAACTACTGCTGATGCCAATGTCTGATATGTCCCATTGTGATGACTCTGAAGTTTCATCTTCTTCGTTTGATAGGGAGTGTAAAACTTTTAATGTATTGATGTCGGAGACCTGTAAACTAGGAAAAGCATTGGAAGGTTGATTAGACCCAGGGACACTGTCCGATGCGCTCTTAAGCTTGTAAAATTTGAGCAGTTTGAGTTTTCTTATGAATTTGAACAGGTCCACCCTCGATTGGACATACTTGAAATTCGTGGGAGGGCAATATGATAAACCTAGAGATAGCAACTGGATTTCTGCAGTAGATAGAACCGTATCTGAGAGGTTTATCACAGTATTGTCCGCGCCAATTACCGTTGAGACCACTTCTTCTTGTTGTATCCTCCCCTTCCGCGATTGCTGATTTCGGAGTTTGCGCCTTTGTTTTCTGCACCAGTTCCTCTGTCTCCTTGTTTCTTGGGTGGATTGCGTGGCCGCAACGTTTGGCATCGGTCCCACTGTAAAAAAGTAAGCTCCTCTCCTGGTGTAAAATTAGAGGGCACAATGTCCTGACCACTGGCCCCCCTGTTGGTTTCGGAGTCACTGCTGCTAAGTTCTGAGCTCAGGTCCGAAGTAGTTAGATCATGACCTGAGACTGCAGCAGTCGCTGTGCCAGGTGGTTTGCTGGTTAATGCTTGCCTCTTTACAGTGTCGACTTTTTTTGAAAATGTGAAAATTCTCCCAGATTCGTAATTATGCTTATCCCTTGTGAATTTATAGATTTTACGAGCTTTGATGGTGTCCTCTAATTTCTTTAACCGAA
The DNA here is from genome assembly GCA_963921515.1 of Calotriton arnoldi. NCBI lineage: Eukaryota > Metazoa > Chordata > Amphibia > Caudata > Salamandridae > Calotriton > Calotriton arnoldi. Next base: position 33,669 of record CAWUFW010005096.1, read on the forward strand.
CGTCAATCTCCTCTCTGCCTTTCTTGATCTGCTCCTTATTCTCATGACTGTCAAGTAGGCTGTTAACATTTTTCGATCTCTTTGAGGATTTCAATCCTGTCAATTTCGGCATATTTAATTAGTATGGACACCATATTCATAGATGCTTCTAGGTTGTTTGTTGCCCACTCTTTCATCATCAAGGGATTGGGGTTTTCAAAAGTTGATGCAATCAGTATTCTTAATCCTTTTGGGATTCTGTTGACCTCACGGTATTTTTCTAAAGATTTTTTCTCCCACCATTTATTAAGTTCGGTGCGTAGTAATTTCTCTAAATTCTTTAAAAGTGCTTCGGTATCATTGTTCGTATTTGTGACCTCCTTTCTGCCTCTTTGCTCTTCCCCGATATCTGGCAGATTCAAAAACAGGGCATCCGCCACGGCCTCTCGGTCCTGTAGCGCGTCAGCTGACGCAATGATGCTGTAATCCTGATGCAACAAGCAAAATGCAATGCCGGTGTTCTAAACTATAGTCTTAGAAAGAACACTGATAAATTGAAGAACACTTATCCTTCTCCCGCCTATGTGTTCACATGTGTTAATGCAGCCCGTCGGCTTACCGTTGGTGTACTCGCTTCTCTCCCAGGTGTCCTCCGACTCCCCGGGCATCCACAGGCACTCCGTTGGTTACTCCGGCGCTGCGATTGCTGGATTCCGCGGCGGCGGGGGGCTGGCTTGAAACTGTACTCCTTCCGGGTCAAAACAAATTCCGCTTACGCGAAGACGACTGCGCCACAGCCAGCCACATCTTGAAGGAGGGTCCGCAGAACCGAAGACAGCCGCACTTCGGTCGAACTAGATTCCAAGATCCACACTCCTGATATATCGACAGGACAGCAGGTACGGACCACAACGTGTTCGGATTTTCACAAGCAGTGCTTTATTGCATAGTGTAATTAAAATAGATCAGCATCATGAAATGCGAAGACTAGTGTCCAGCCTGACGCGTTTCGACCGCGATACCACGGTCTTGCTCACCTGACGCGCTGGACCAATCAGAACAAATTTATTGAATGCACAATCTAAGAAACACCTCCCCTTGAGCCATCAAAATAGAAGAAATACCTAGCAATGTATGCAGCAATTCTCATGAACTCCATATTAATGTCCACAAATATAACCAATTGATGTCTAACGACATAAAATAATGGTTAAAATTGAGTTCGCCTTTATATAAATATGACTGATAAAAAATAGAAAAATCAATGTTACAAAATGTGCAAGCAAGGAGAGACATGAATATTTGGCAAAGTGCGTATTTCATTAAACATCCAAGTGGTTGCTCATGTCAACTCCTATATGTGCAATATTTTATCAATCAAAAAGCACAGAGTAAACTGTCATTACATTACTAAGTCAATAACTTGAAAAATTGATCCTGGCTCGCCCATACAGTGCAAAAGATTTAAAGTGCAAGTGCAAATAAGGTGCAAAATAGCTAAACATGTGCAAAATATACATATCCTAAAAATTATATATAGCGCAAATATTGGCAACTGTTAGAATCTCTATACACTAAAGTGCAAGTGCACAATAAATTCATCGGAGAAGTGCAAAGGGGTAATGGATTATCTCAATAATAGTAGTTTTCTTTGGCTGAGACAGCATGGTATATCTCAGCCGAGAACAATCAACCATATTGTTACAGAGCTCCAACTGAGACAGCGGGAATCATGGCATATCATCAATCTACAAATCAAATACCCTGGGGCCCATAACCAAGATGAAGAATTGAGTGTACATCTTCATGAACACTGACCTTTACATCCATCCTTGAGTTAGATAGGAAAATTCAGGTGTATTAGAATCTAGGACCTATAGCCATTAGACATAGTTGCGTAGAAGGTGATCAGAAATTATCTGTGAAAAACAATCTGTGTGATATTTACGTAGGAATAGTTTTTAATCGTAACCATAATACTAATGTATGGTCTTTCTTTCTCTTTTTTAATCACAGGAGGAAAGGAAGGGGCCGACTCCAGTGTGAACTCATGGTTCTCCCCTACCCTTTTCTTCGACATCACGGAAGAGAGTGATGCAGGATGAACATGCTACACAATACAGATAAGAGAACCTTTTGTTCCTAATCACAATTTGTGTTCTTTTCTGTATATATTATTCTGTATGTATTATTATGTAGAAGTGAATTTGAGGAAGATAGGGAAGCACTTGATTTGAAATTTTTCGTTACTTCACTGTGTTTATTTTAAGTTTGGCTGAGAATTTTGGGGACATACTACAACATTGGATATACGGACGCTAATTTTAGGTTGTCAACTGGCCTACAAATAGGGACTATATGGCACTATGTCGATATCAAAGTATTATGTTGTCTAGAATAACACTGCATACAGCATTATCCGAAACAGGAAAAGATAATATAAGGCACTATGTCATAAAATGTGTTTTCTGGTGCAATACTTGTAACATGAATTACGTATTGATCATAAGCAGGATTATGAACAGTGATTTAAACTGTATAATATGATTAAAATTATCTTATTTGGATGTATTGAGCACCATTCCAGTATGGCCGCCTGGTTAACGTATAATGCAGGACTGCTTGCAATAAGTCAGTTTTCCCTTTCTTGTTTCATGTACTACACATTATATATGCATGTCTGTCCCACAACTCAGTGTGTGAGCAAGCCTGCTGTGTCAGGCGAAACACGTTACTGAAAATAAAACAACTGGTGGTGGAAAAACCTCTTTGTGATCCTTTAACTGAACTTGTGGAAGAAATATATATATATATATATATATATATATATACATATATATATATATATATACATATATATATATATATACATATATATATTCACTGAAAAAACCATAGGTTTTAGGGACAGTTATAGTTAGTTGGACATTTCACTCGTACAAAACCATAGAAATTCCCCCGTTATAGTTAGTTCAGCTAACTATAACTCGCGCCCCGCAATGCACTGCTGATGACGTCACATATTACATCACTCATGACATGGTCAGTGACATCACTCATGACATCACTGATGACATCTCAAATGACATCACTGATGACATCACTGATGACATCATCCAGTGACTGTGTGTTTCTGTAAAGTTTAAATATGTTTTATATATATAGGGAAAGGTGTATTGAAGAATGAGTGGGTGTATAAGTGTCTGAATGGATGATTTAGTACGTGAGTGACTGACTCTACAAGTGAGTGATTAAATGTATCTTACTGAATGCATGGGTTAGTGACTAAACTGTGTGAATGTCTGTATCCGTCTGTCTGTTGGTTTGTAAGCGGATGCATGGCTTTCTGAATAGCTACATGAGTGTCTACATGGGTTATTGATTGATTGTCTGAGTATCTGTATGGGTGCCTGAGTGTTTGTGTGGGTGGGGTGTGTGTGACTCTGTGCATAGATGTGTGAGTTGGTGATTCACTGGGTGCATGGTTTCAAGAGTGCATCTGTGATGGACTGTATGGGTGGGTGAGTGTGTGTATGGGTGTGTTAGTGATTGAATGTATATCTCAGTGGTACATGTGTGAGTAACTACATATGTGAAAGGCAGTATATATGTGTGTTGGAGTATATAAATGGCTATAAGTGAGAGTGTGTGATTGTGAGAGTGGCTTTATGGATGAGTGTGTACTTGTATCAGTGATTGTATAAGAGCGTAAGAATGTGCTAGTATTTGTATGAGTAAGTGAGCTGGTGTGTGTATAACTGTATAGGTGAGTAAATGGGTGTGTGATTAAGTTTTTTGCATGACTGACTAGGTGTGTGAGTACCTCTATGGATGAGTGGCGGTGTGTGAGTGTTTATATAGGTGTATGAGTGCATATGATAGTCCTGTACTGAGTGACTAAGTATGAGTGACTGTACGGGTGATTGAGTGGATGTGTGTGTAGACCTAAGAATCAGTGAGTGGGTATGTAGTTTTTGGTGTTGGAGTGTCTATGGTTTTGAGAATGGCAGTCTGTAATTTAGAGTGGGTGTATCAAAAATTATATTAGGGTGTGAGAAGATGCATGAAATTATCACATGGATGATGTCATCAGTGATGTCATTTGAGATGTCATCAGTGATGTCAACAGTGATGTCACTGACCATGTCATGAGTGATGTAATATGTGACGTCATCAGCAGTGCATTGCGGGGCGCGAGTTATAGTTAGCTGAACTAACTATAACGGGGGAATTTCTATGGTTTTGTACGAGTGAAATGTCCAACTAACTATAAATGTCCCTAAAACCTATGGTTTTTTCAGTGAATTTCAAAGGTTTTTTAAATGCTAATTTCTAACTATAACGTGTCTGAAACCTATGGTTTTTTCAGTGAATTTCAAAGGTTTTTTAAATGCTAATTTCTAACTATAACGTGCCTGAAACATATGATTTTTTAAGTGAATTTCAAAGGTTTTTTTAAATGCTAGTTTCTAACTATGCCTACAGAGGTAGGACATGTGAAGAAAGAAGAAAAAACGCACAGAAAGAAGCAAAAGATGTGCAGAAAGAACCAACAGAGGAGCAGAAAGAGGCCTTGTTGCAAAATCATCCTGTGCCCACAACTTTTTCAGACGGGTACTGGTGGTAACTGACTCTGACTAACCAGAGCCAGTGCTATGCTAAAAGACACTTAGAATACAGTGAAAACACCTACATACACTAGGGAACACTATGCGTTGGGGTACCCATGTGATTAGCATGACCTCCTCTGCAAGTCCCTAGTACATAATAGGGCAGGGGGATTAAAACTACCTCTTAAAACGCGCTACAGGGCGCGTCTGCACAGTGGTGAAGGGAGGGGGGCCTGAGGTGACATGTGTGCAAACGCACCCCGTGGCGCGTTTTAAGTTGCGGGATTAAGTCCCCTTGAATTCTGAGGGTCCCTGGGGCCCAACTAGCCCCCAGGTACCTACAGTTAGGACCACAGAGCTGAGTTGCAGAGAGGCGTTCCGAGGCCACGCACCTTTTTTCACCTCTCTGCAACGCAACTCTGTTGTGCTTACTGAAGGTACCTGGTGGGCTAGTTGGCCCCCAGGGTCCCTCAGGATTCAAAGGGAATTAATTCCCCAACTTAAAACGCACCACAGGGCGTGTTTGCGCACATGTCACCTGAGGCCCCGCCCCTCCCTTCACCACTGTGCAAACGCGCCCCGTGGTGCGTTTTAAGTTGGGGGATTAGGTCACCTTGAATCCTGAGGGTCCCTGGGGCCCAACTAGCCCACTAGGTACTTCCAGTAAGCACCACAGGCCTGCGTTGCAACGCCTGTAACAAATTGTGCAGTTGTGTTTAGGTAGTGAAGAGGGTCGTGCTGGGGGTAGTGTTTTAGGGTTTAGGGTAGTGCAGTGGTGTTTGTGTAGTGTAGGGGGTCATGCTGGGGGTAGATTTAGGGTTTAGGGTAGTGCAGTGGTGTTTGGGTAGTGTAGGGAGTCGTGCTGGGGGAGTGTTTTAGGGTTTAGGGTAGTGCAGTGGTGTTTGGGTAGTGTAGGGGGTCGTGCTGGGGGTAGTGTTTTAGGGTTTAGGGTAGTGCAGTGGTGTTTGGGTAGTGTAGGGGGTCGTGCTGGGGGTAGTGATTTAGGGTAGTGCAGTGGTGTTTGGGTAGTGTAGGGGGTATTGCTGGGGTTAGTGTTTTAGGGTTTAGGTTAGTGCAGTGGTGTTTGGGTAGTGTAGGGGTACTGCTGGGGGTAGTGTTTTAGGGTAGTGCAGTGGTGTTTGTGTAGTGTAGGAGGTCATGTTTTAGGGTTTAGGGTAGTGCAGTGGTCTTTGGGTAGTGTAGGGAGTCGTGCGGGGGTAGTGTTTTAGGGTTTAGGGTAGTGTAGGGGGTCATGCGGGGGGTAGTGTTTTAGGGATTAGGGTAGTGCATTGGTGTTTGGGTAGTGTAGGGGGTCATGCGGGGGTAGTGTTTTAGGGTTTAGGGCAGTGCAGTGGTGTTTGGGTAGTGTAGGGGGTCGTGCTGGGGGCAGTGTTTTAGGGTTTAGGGCAGTGCAGTGGTGTTCGGGTAGTGTAGGGGGTCGTGCTGGGGGGAGTGTTTTAGGGTTTAGGGCAGTGCAGTGGTGTTCGGGTAGTGTAGGGGGTCGTGCTGGGGGTAGTGTTTGAGGGTTTAGGGCAGTGCAGTTGTGTTCGGGTAGTGTAGGGGGTTGTGCTGGGGGTAGTATTTTAGGGTTTAGGGCAGTGCAGTGGTGTTCGGGCAGTGTAGGGGGTCGTGCAGGGGGTGGTGTTTCAGGGTTTAGGGCAGTGGTGTTCGGGCAGTGTAGGGGGTCGTGCTGGGGGTGGTGTTTCAGGGTTTGGGGCAGTGCAGTGGTGTTTGAGCAGTAAAGGGGGTCGTGCTGGGGGTGGTGTTTCAGGGTTTAGGGCAGTGCAGTGGTGTTCGGGCAGTGTAGGGGGTGGTGCAGGGGTGGTGTTTCAGGGTTTAGGGCAGTGCAGTGGTGTTCGGGCAGTGTAGGGGGTCGTGCAGGGGGTGGTGTTTCAGGGTTTAGGGCAGTGGTGTTCGGGCAGTGTAGGGGGTCGTGCTGGGGGTGGTGTTTCAGGGTTTGGGGCAGTGCAGTGGTGTTTGAGCAGTAAAGGGGGTCGTGCTGGGGGTGGTGTTTCAGGGTTTAGGGCAGTGCAGTGGTGTTCGGGCAGTGTAGGGGGTGGTGCAGGGGTGGTGTTTCAGGGTTTAGGGCAGTGCAGTGGTGTTCGGGCAGTGTAGGGGGTGCTGCAGGGGGTGGTGTTTCAGGGTTTAGGGCAGTGCAGTAGTGTTCGGGCAGTGTAGGGGGTCATGCAGGGGTGGTGTTTCAGGGTTTAGGGCAGTGCAGTGGTGTTCGGGCAGTGTAGGGGGTCGTGCTGGGGCTGGTGTTTCAGGGTTTAGGGCAGTATAGTGGTGTTCGGGCAGTGTAGGGGGTCGTGCTGGGGCTGGTGTTTCAGGGTTTAGGGCAGTGCAGTGGTGTTCGGGCAGTGTAGGGGGTCATGCTGGGGCTGGTGTTTCAGGGTTTAGGGCAGTGCAGTGGTGTTCGGGCAGTGTAGGGGGTCTTGCTGGGGCTGGTGTTTCAGGGTTTAGGGCAGTGCAGTGGTGTTCGGGCAGTGTAGGGGGTCGTGCTGGGGGTGGTGTTTCAGGGTTTAGGGCAGTGCAGTGGTGTTTGGGCAGTGTAGGGGGTCATGCTGGGGCTAGTGTTTCAGGATTTAGGGCAGAGCAATGGTGTTCAGGCAGTGTAGGGGGTTTTGCTGGAGGTGGTGTTTCAGGGTTTAGGGCAGTGCAGTGGTGTTCGTGCAGTGTAGGGGGTGGTGTTTCAGGGTTTAGGGCAGTGGTGTTTAGGCAGTGTAGGGGGTCTTGCTGGGGTTGATGTTTCAGGGTTTAGGGCAGTGCAGTGGTGTTCGGGCAGTGTAGGGGGTCGTGCTGGGAGTGGTGTTTCAGGGTTTAGGGCAGTGCAGTGGTGTTCCGGCAGTGTAGGAGGTCGTGCAGGGGGTGGTGTTTCAGGGTTTAGGGCAGTGCAGTGGTGTTCGGGCAGTGTGGGGTGTCAAGCTGGGGGTGGTGTTTCAGGGTTTAGGGCAGTGCAGTAGTGTTCGGGCAGTGTAGGGTGTCGTGCTGAGGGGTGGTGTTTCAGGGTTTAGGGCAGTGCAGTGGTGTTCGGGCAGTGTAGGGGGTCGTGCAGGGGTGGTGTTTCAGGGTTTAGGGCAGTGCAGTGGTGTTTGGGCAGTGTAGGGGGTCGTGCAGGGGGTGGTGTTTCAGGGTTTAGGGCAGTGCAATGGTGTTCGGCCAGTGTAGGTGGTCTTGCTGGGGGTGGTGTTTCAGGCTTTAGTGCAGTGGTGTTCGGGCAGTGTAGGGGGTCTTGCTGGGGGTGGTGTTTCAGGGTTTAGGGCAGTGCAGTGGTGTTCGGGCAGTGTAGGGGGTCTTGCTGGGGCTGGTGTTTCAGGGTTTAGGGCAGTGCAGTGGTGTTCGGGCAGTGTAGGGGGTCGTGCTGGGGCTGGTGTTTGAGGGTTTAGGGTAGTGCAGTGGTGTTCGGGCAGTGTAGGGGGTCGTGCTGGGGCTGGTATTTCAGGGTTTAGGGCAGTGCAGTGGTTTTTGGGCAGTGTAGGCGGTCGTGCTGGGGCTGGTGTTTCAGGGTTTAGGGCAGTGCAGTGGTGTTCGGGCAGTGTACGGGGTTGTGCTGGGGCTGGTGTTTCAGGGTTTAGGGCAGTGCAGTGGTGTTCGGGCAGTGTAGGGGGTCCTGCTGGGGGTGGTGTTTCAGGGTTTAGGGCAGTGCAGTGGTGTTCGGGCAGTGTAGGGGGTCGTGCTGGGGCTGGTGTTTCATGGTTTAGGGCAGTGCAGTGGTGTTCGGGCAGTGTAGGGGGTCATGCTGGGGGTGGTGTTTCAGTGTTTAGGGCAGTGCAGTGGTGTTCGGGCAGTGTAGGGGGTCATGCTGGGGGTGGTGTTTCAGGGTTTAGGGCAGTGCAGTGGTGTACGGGCAGTGCAGGGGGTCTTGCTGGGGGTGCTGTTTCAGGGTTTAGGGCAGTGGTGTTCGGGCAGTGTAGGGGGTCTTGCTGGGGGTAGTGTTTTGGGGTTTAGGGCAGTGCAGGGGTGTTCGTGCAGTGTAGGGGGTCGTGCTGGGGGTGGTGTTTCAGGGTTTAGGGCAGTGCAGTAGTGTTCGGGCAGTGTAGGGGATCGTGCAGGGGTGGTGTTTCAGGGTTTAGGGCAGTGCAGTGGTGTTCGGGCAGTGTAGGGGGTCGTGCTGGGGGTGGTGTTTCAGGGTTTAGGGCAGTGCAGTGGTGTTCGGGCAGTGTAGGGGGTCGTGCAGGGGGTGGTGTTTCAGGGTTTAGGGCAGTGCAGTGGTGTTCGGGCAGTGTAGGGGTCGTGCTGGGGCTGGTGTTTCAGGGTTTAGGGCAGTGCAGTGGTGTTCGGGCAGTGTAGGGGTCTTGCTGGGGGTGGTGTTTCAGGGTTTAGGGCAGTGGTGTTCGGGCAGTGTAGGGGTCTTGCTGAGGGTGGTGTTTCAGGGTTTAGGGCAGTGCAGTGGTGTTCGGGCAGTGTAGGGGGTCTTGCTGGGGGTAGTGTTTCAGGGTTTAGGGCAGTGCAGTGGTGTTCGTGCAGTGTAGGGGGTCGTGCTGGGGATGGTGTTTCAGGGTTTAGGGCAGTGCAGTAGTGTTCGGGCAGTGTACGGGGTTGTGCTGGGGCTGGTGTTTCAGGGTTTAGGGCAGTGCAGTGGTGTTCGGGCAGTGTAGGGGTCATGCTGGGGGTGGTGTTTCAGGGTTTAGGGCAGTGCAGTGGTGTTCGGGCAGTGTAGGGGGTCGTGCTGGGGCTGGTGTTTCATGGTTTAGGGCAGTGCAGTGGTGTTCGGGCAGTGTAGGGGGTCATGCTGGGGGTGGTGTTTCAGTGTTTAGGGCAGTGCAGTGGTGTTCGGGCAGTGTAGGGGGTCATGCTGGGGGTGGTGTTTCAGGGTTTAGGGCAGTGCAGTGGTGTACGGGCAGTGCAGGGGGTCTTGCTGGGGGTGCTGTTTCAGGGTTTAGGGCAGTGGTGTTCGGGCAGTGTAGGGGGTCTTGCTGGGGGTAGTGTTTCGGGGTTTAGGGCAGTGCAGGGGTGTTCGTGCAGTGTAGGGGGTCGTGCTGGGGGTGGTGTTTCAGGGTTTAGGGCAGTGCAGTAGTGTTCGGGCAGTGTAGGGGATCGTGCAGGGGGTGGTGTTTCAGGGTTTAGGGCAGTGCAGTGGTGTTCGGGCAGTGTAGGGGGTCGTGCTGGGGGTGGTGTTTCAGGGTTTAGGGCAGTGCAGTGGTGTTCGGGCAGTGTAGGGGGTCGTGCAGGGGGTGGTGTTTCAGGGTTTAGGGCAGTGCAGTGGTGTTCGGGCAGTGTAGGGGTCGTGCTGGGGCTGGTGTTTCAGGGTTTAGGGCAGTGCAGTGGTGTTCGGGCAGTGTAGGGGGTCTTGCTGGGGGTGGTGTTTCAGGGTTTAGTGCAGTGGTGTTCGGGCAGTGTAGGGGTCTTGCTGAGGGTGGTGTTTCAGGGTTTAGGGCAGTGCAGTGGTGTTCGGGCAGTGTAGGGGGTCTTGCTGGGGGTAGTGTTTCAGGGTTTAGGGCAGTGCAGTGGTGTTCGTGCAGTGTAGGGGGTCGTGCTGGGGATGGTGTTTCAGGGTTTAGGGCAGTGCAGTAGTGTTCGGGCAGTGTAGGGGGTCGTGCAGGGGGTGGTGTTTCAGGGTTTAGGGCAGTGCAGTGGTGTTCGGGCAGTGTAGGGGGTCGTGCTGGGGGTGGTGTTTCAGTGTTTAGGGCAGTGCAGTGGTGTTCGGGCAGTGTAGGGGGTCGTGCTGGGGGTGGTGTTTCAGGGTTTAGGGCAGTGGTGTTCGGGCAGTGTAGGGGGTCTTGCTGGGTGTGATGTTTCAGGGTTTAGGGCAGTGCAGTGGTGTTCGGGCAGTGTAGGAGGTCTTGCTGGGGGTAGTGTTTCAGGGTTTAGGGCAGTGCAGTGGTGTTCGGGCAGTGTAGGGGTCATGCTGGGGGTGGTGTTTCAGGGTTTAGGGCAGTGCAGTGGTGTTCGGGCAGTGTAGGGGGTCGTGAAGGGGGTGGTGTTTCAGGGTTTAGAGCAGTGCAGTGGTGTTCGGGCAGTGTAGGGGGTCATGCTAGGGTATGTGTTTCAGGGTTTAGGGCAGTGCAGTGGTGTTCAGGCAGTGTAGGGGTCGTGCAGGGGCTGGTGTTTCAGGGTTTAGGGCAGTGCAGTGGTGTTCGGGCATTGTAGGGGGTTGTGCTGGGGGTAGTGTTTTAGGGTTTAGGGTAGTGCAGTGGTGCTTGTGTAGTGTAGGGGTCGTGCTGGGGGTAGTGTTTTAGAGTTTAGGGTAGTGCAGTGGTGTTTGTGTAGTGTAGGGGGTCATGTTTTAGGGTAGTGCAGTGGTGTTTGGGTAGTGTAGGGGTTGTGCTGGGGGTAGTGTTTTAGGATTTAGGTTAGTGCAGTGGTGTTTGGGTAGTGTAGGGGTCGTGCTGGGGGTAGTGTTTTAGGGTTTAAGGTAGTGCAGTGGTGTTTGTGTAGTGTAGGGGGTCGTGCTGGGGGTAGTGTTTTAGGGTTTAGGGTAGTGCAGTGGTGTTGGGGTAGTGTTTTAGGGTTTAGGGTAGTGCAGTGGTGCTTGTGTAGTGTAGGGGGTCATGTTTTTGGGTAGTGCAGTGGTGTTTGGGTAGTGTAGGGGGTCGTGCTGGGGGTAGTGTTTTAGGATTTAGGTTAGTGCAGTGGTGTTGGGGTAGTATTTTAGGGTTTAGGGTAGTGCAGTGGTGTTTGTGTAGTGTAGGGGGTCATGCTGGGGGTAGTGTTTTAGGGTTTAGGATAGTGCAGTGGTGCTTGTGTAGTGTAGGGGGTCGTGCTGGGGTAGTGTTTTAGGGTTTAGGGTAGTGCAGTGGTGTTTTTGTAGTGTAGGGGGTCATGTTTTAAGATGCAACGCTCCAATACCTGACCAGTCTGCACTACATAAAACTGCAAAAAAACTAAAAATAAAAAGTGTTTTGCACACTTTTGTCATTGGGCTATATGTGGGCTACATCTCGGTAATATTTGTGCTACATTTGGGCTCTTTTTTCACTGGTGGCCATCTTGGAAGATTTCTTTGTTATGAAGTGTCCTAATTTCCTCATTTACTGCAGTCTCCTCAGTAGGAAATGCTTTCAGTTTTTTACTTTGATTCTATCAAGAAGGCATTCAGATGTGTCACACATTTGCCATAAATTCAGAATGTTATTACTCTAGTTGTTCATTAAATCACTGTAGTAAAGCTACTGCTCACCAAGGAGTTAACTGGAAGTCTACTGCTGGTATTGAAAGTGATTGTTTCAGTCTGCATGTCAGAATTTTCTAATGAAATAGAAGAGGATTTGAGATCTCACTTAAAACATGCACTAAATTTTCTTTTTGCAGCACTAACCATAATTTCTATGGCAAAATGAACCCCCTCATTTTGTTCCTTTTTAAATTAAATGTTTTAAGTGTTACCAGTTTATTCCAATCAAGATGGCTTCAGGTGTGCCATACTTTTGTCATAAGTAAGGCTGTTAGCACTCTAGTTGTTCTTTAGAACACTCTGGGAAGCTGCAGTAGAACACAAAGGCATCAACTGACAGGCTACTCCTGTTGAAATATAACAGGAAGATATTTGAGATCTCACTTAAAACATGTCCTAATTTGTCTTTCTACAGCACTAACCATAATTTCTATGGCAAAATGAACCCCTCATTTTGTTCCTTTTTAAATTAAATGTTTTAAGTGTTACCAGTTTATTCCAATCAAGATGGCTTCAGGTGTGCCATACTTTTGTCATAAGTAAGACTGTTAGCGCTCTAGTTGTTCTTTAGAACACTCTGGGAAGCTGCAGTAGAACACAAAGGCATCAACTGACAGACTGCTCCTGTTGAAATATAACAGGAAGATATTTGAGATCACACTTGAAACATGTCCTAATTTTTCTTTCCAGAGCACTAACCATAATTTCTATGACAAGATGAACCCCATCATTTTGTTCCTTTTTAAATTAAATGTTTTAAGTGTTACCAGTTTATTCCAATCAAGATGGCTTCAGGTGTGCCATACTTTTGTCATAAGTAAGGCTGTTAGCACTCTAGTTGTTCTTTAGAACACTCTGGGAAGCTGCAGTAGAACACAAAGGCATCAACTGACAGGCTACTCCTGTTGAAATGGGTGGTGTTTCAGGGTTTAGGGCAGTGCAGTGGTGTTCGGGCAGTGTAGGGGGTCGTGCAGGGGGTGGTGTTTCAGGGTTTAGGGCAGTGCAGTGGTGTTTGGGCAGTGTAGGGGGTCGTGCAGGGGGTGGTGTTTCAGGGTTTAGGGCAGTGCAATGGTGTTCGGCCAGTGTAGGTGGTCTTGCTGGGGGTGGTGTTTCAGGCTTTAGTGCAGTGGTGTTCGGGCAGTGTAGGGGGTCTTGCTGGGGGTGGTGTTTCAGGGTTTAGGGCAGTGCAGTGGTGTTCGGGCAGTGTAGGGGGTCTTGCTGGGGCTGGTGTTTCAGGGTTTAGGGCAGTGCAGTGGTGTTCGGGCAGTGTAGGGGGTCGTGCTGGGGCTGGTGTTTCAGGGTTTAGGGCAGTGCAGTGGTTTTGGGCAGTGTAGGCAGTCGTGCTGGGGCTGGTGTTTCAGGGTTTAGGGCAGTGCAGTGGTGTTCGGGCAGTGTACGGGGTTGTGCTGGGGCTGGTGTTTCAGGGTTTAGGGCAGTGCAGTGGTGTTCGGGCAGTGTAGGGGTCATGCTGGGGGTGGTGTTTCAGGGTTTAGGGCAGTGCAGTGGTGTTCGGGCAGTGTAGGGGGTCGTGCTGGGGCTGGTGTTTCATGGTTTAGGGCAGTGCAGTGGTGTTCGGGCAGTGTAGGGGGTCATGCTGGGGGTGGTGTTTCAGTGTTTAGGGCAGTGCAGTGGTGTTCGGGCAGTGTAGGGGGTCATGCTGGGGGTGGTGTTTCAGGGTTTAGGGCAGTGCAGTGGTGTACGGGCAGTGCAGGGGGTCTTGCTGGGGGTGCTGTTTCAGGGTTTAGGGCAGTGGTGTTCGGGCAGTGTAGGGGGTCTTGCTGGGGGTAGTGTTTCGGGGTTTAGGGCAGTGCAGGGGTGTTCGTGCAGTGTAGGGGTCGTGCTGGGGGTGGTGTTTCAGGGTTTAGGGCAGTGCAGTAGTGTTCGGGCAGTGTAGGGGATCGTGCAGGGGGTGGTGTTTCAGGGTTTAGGGCAGTGCAGTGGTGTTCGGGCATTGTAGGGGGTCGTGCTGGGGGTGGTGTTTCAGGGTTTAGGGCAGTGCAGTGGTGTTCGGGCAGTGTAGGGGGTCGTGCAGGGGGTGGTGTTTCAGGGTTTAGGGCAGTGCAGTGGTGTTCGGGCAGTGTAGGGGTCGTGCTGGGGCTGGTGTTTCAGGGTTTAGGGCAGTGCAGTGGTGTTCGGGCAGTGTAGGGGGTCTTGCTGGGGGTGGTGTTTCAGGGTTTAGGGCAGTGGTGTGTCGGGCAGTGTAGGGGGTCTTGCTGAGGGTGGTGTTTCAGGGTTTAGGGCAGTGCAGTGGTGTTCGGGCAGTGTAGGGGGTCTTGCTGGGGGTAGTGTTTCAGGGTTTAGGGCAGTGCAGTGGTGTTCGGGCAGTGTAGGGGGTCGTGCTGGGGATGGTGTTTCAGGGTTTAGGGCAGTGCAGTAGTGTTCGGGCAGTGTACGGGGTTGTGCTGGGGCTGGTGTTTCAGGGTTTAGGGCAGTGCAGTGGTGTTCGGGCAGTGTAGGGGGTCATGCTGGGGGTGGTGTTTCAGGGTTTAGGGCAGTGCAGTGGTGTTCGGGCAGTGTAGGGGGTCGTGCTGGGGCTGGTGTTTCATGGTTTAGGGCAGTGCAGTGGTGTTCGGGCAGTGTAGGGGGTCATGCTGGGGGTGGTGTTTCAGTGTTTAGGGCAGTGCAGTGGTGTTCGGGCAGTGTAGGGGGTCATGCTGGGGGTGGTGTTTCAGGGTTTAGGGCAGTGCAGTGGTGTACGGGCAGTGCAGGGGTCTTGCTGGGGGTGCTGTTTCAGGGTTTAGGGCAGTGGTGTTCGGGCAGTGTAGGGGGTCTTGCTGGGGGTAGTATTTCGGGGTTTAGGGCAGTGCAGGGGTGTTCGTGCAGTGTAGGGGGTCGTGCTGGGGGTGGTGTTTCAGGGTTTAGGGCAGTGCAGTAGTGTTCGGGCAGTGTAGGGGATCGTGCAGGGGGTGGTGTTTCAGGGTTTAGGGCAGTGCAGTGGTGTTCGGGCAGTGTAGGGGGTCGTGCTGGGGGTGGTGTTTCAGGGTTTAGGGCAGTGCAGTGGTGTTCGGGCAGTGTAGGGGGTCGTGCAGGGGGTGGTGTTTCAGGGTTTAGGGCAGTGCAGTGGTGTTCGGGCAGTGTAGGGGTCGTGCTGGGGCTGGTGTTTCAGGGTTTAGGGCAGTGCAGTGGTGTTCGGGCAGTGTAGGGGGTCTTGCTGGGGGTGGTGTTTCAGGGTTTAGGGCAGTGGTGTTCGGGCAGTGTAGGGGGTCTTGCTGAGGGTGGTGTTTCAGGGTTTAGGGCAGTGCAGTGGTGTTCGGGCAGTGTAGGGCGTCTTGCTGGGGGTAGTGTTTCAGGGTTTAGGGCAGTGCAGTGGTGTTCGTGCAGTGTAGGGGGTCGTGCTGGGGATGGTGTTTCAGGGTTTAGGGCAGTGCAGTAGTGTTCGGGCAGTGTAGGGGGTCGTGCAGGGGGTGGTGTTTCAGGGTTTAGGGCAGTGCAGTGGTGTTCGGGCAGTGTAGGGGGTCGTGCTGGGGGTGGTGTTTCAGTGTTTAGGGCAGTGCAGTGGTGTTCGGGCAGTGTAGGGGTCGTGCTGGGGGTGGTGTTTCAGGGTTTAGGGCAGTGGTGTTCGGGCAGTGTAGGGGTCTTGCTGGGTGTGATGTTTCAGGGTTTAGGGCAGTGCAGTGGTGTTCGGGCAGTGTAGGAGGTCTTGCTGGGGGTAGTGTTTCAGGGTTTAGGGCAGTGCAGTGGTGTTCGGGCAGTGTAGGGGTCATGCTGGGGGTGGTGTTTCAGGGTTTAGGGCAGTGCAGTGGTGTTCGGGCAGTGTAGGGGGTCGTGAAGGGGGTGGTGTTTCAGGGTTTAGAGCAGTGCAGTGGTGTTCGGGCAGTGTAGGGGGTCGTGCTAGGGTATGTGTTTCAGGGTTTAGGGCAGTGCAGTGGTGTTCAGGCAGTGTAGGGGGTCGTGCAGGGGCTGGTGTTTCAGGGTTTAGGGCAGTGCAGTGGTGTTCGGGCATTGTAGGGGGTTGTGCTGGGGGTAGTGTTTTAGGGTTTAGGGTAGTGCAGTGGTGCTTGTGTAGTGTAGGGGTCGTGCTGGGGGTAGTGTTTTAGAGTTTAGGGTAGTGCAGTGGTGTTTGTGTAGTGTAGGGGGTCATGTTTTAGGGTAGTGCAGTGGTGTTTGGGTAGTGTAGGGGGTTGTGCTGGGGGTAGTGTTTTAGGATTTAGGTTAGTGCAGTGGTGTTTGGGTAGTGTAGGGGTCGTGCTGGGGGTAGTGTTTTAGGGTTTAAGGTAGTGCAGTGGTGTTTGTGTAGTGTAGGGGGTCGTGCTGGGGGTAGTGTTTTAGGGTTTAGGGTAGTGCAGTGGTGTTGGGGTAGTGTTTTAGGGTTTAGGGTAGTGCAGTGGTGCTTGTGTAGTGTAGGGGGTCATGTTTTTGGGTAGTGCAGTGGTGTTTGTGTAGTGTAGGGGGTCATGCTGGGGGTAGTGTTTTAGGGTTTAGGATAGTGCAGTGGTGCTTGTGTAGTGTAGGGGGTCGTGCTGGGGTAGTGTTTTAGGGTTTAGGGTAGTGCAGTGGTGTTTTTGTAGTGTAGGGGGTCATGTTTTAAGATGCAACGCTCCAATACCTGACCAGTCTGCACTACATAAAACTGCAAAAAACTAAAAATAAAAAGTGTTTTGCACACTTTTGTCATTGGGCTATATGTGGGCTACATCTCGGTAATATTTGTGCTACATTTGGGCTCTTTTTTCACTGGTGGCCATCTTGGAAGATTTCTTTGTTATGAAGTTTCCTAATTTCCTCATTTACTGCAGTCTCCTCAGTAGGAAATGCTTTCAGTTTTTACTTTGATTCTATCAAGAAGGCATTCAGATGTGTCACACATTTGCCATAAATTCAGAATGTTATTACTCTAGTTGTTCATTAAATCACTGTAGTAAAGCTACTGCTCACCAAGGAGTTAACTGGAAGTCTACTGCTGGTATTGAAAGTGATTGTTTCAGTCTGCATGTCAGAATTTTCTAATGAAATAGAAGAGGATTTGAGATCTCACTTAAAACATGCACTAAATTTTCTTTTTGCAGCACTAACCATAATTTCTATGGCAAAATGAACCCCTCATTTTGTTCCTTTTTAAATTAAATGTTTTAAGTGTTACCAGTTTATTCCAATCAAGATGGCTTCAGGTGTGCCATACTTTTGTCATAAGTAAGGCTGTTAGCACTCTAGTTGTTCTTTAGAACACTCTGGGAAGCTGCAGTAGAACACAAAGGCATCAACTGACAGGCTACTCCTGTTGAAATATAACAGGAAGATATTTGAGATCTCACTTAAAACATGTCCTAATTTGTCTTTCTACAGCACTAACCATAATTTCTATGGCAAAATGAACCCCCTCATTTTGTTCCTTTTAAATTAAATGTTTTAAGTGTTACCAGTTTATTCCAATCAAGATGGCTTCAGGTGTGCCATACTTTTGTCATAAGTAAGACTGTTAGCGCTCTAGTTGTTCTTTAGAACACTCTGGGAAGCTGCAGTAGAACACAAAGGCATCAACTGACAGGCTGCTCCTGTTGAAATATAACAGGAAGATATTTGAGATCACACTTGAAACATGTCCTAATTTTTCTTTCCAGAGCACTAACCATAATTTCTATGACAAGATGAACCCCATCATTTTGTTCCTTTTTAAATTAAATGTTTTAAGTGTTACCAGTTTATTCCAATCAAGATGGCTTCAGGTGTGCCATACTTTTGTCATAAGTAAGGCTGTTAGCACTCTAGTTGTTCTTTAGAACACTCTGGGAAGCTGCAGTAGAACACAAAGGAATCAACTGACAGTCTCTGCCCTTGTTGGATGTACATGTTTTACTGAGAATGTCAGACTTCATTCTCACATGACTGAGAAAGATAATGTGAATTTACAGAAAATATGCTCTCATTTTAGCTTCTAGGGCACCTTCCAAAACGGTATGGGACAAGCATGTGAAAATAGTTTTCTCTCAAACATGATTCATGATATCCCAGCAGAAGGTTTTCACAGGGTAAAATCACCTTAGAACACACCACAATTCCTGAAATTAGTATGGTACCATCAACAAATGAATTCTAATGTAACTAAAGTCTGTTATCACCCTTTATAGTTCTCCTTTTGGTAACCCTCAAAATCTTCGATTCACTACAATGCATTTCAAAGGGGTACTATCATTTATATTGGTCCCAAGATGGCTGCCAGCAATTCCAGGATGAAGTGCTGACAGCCAATCAGATCTCACGATGACATGTGTGGTTAGGCTCCGCCCAGATATATATGTGTTTTTACTTTTGATTTTCTCAGCAACTACTGAACGGATTTACACCATTTAACAAAAGGGTTCTTTTTGAACCAAGAACTACCTCTTTGCCAAATTTGGTGTAATTCCGTTCAGCAGTTCGGGCTGTAGCCTTGCATAAAGTTTCCTATGGGAAATTGATTTTTTGACTCTTATTTTTTAATTTCTCCGCAACTACTGAACGGATTTACACCATTTAACAAAAGGGTTCTTTCTGAACCAAGAACTACCTCTTTGCCAAATTTGGTGTAATTCCGTTCAGCAGTTCAGGCTGTAGCCGTGTCTAAAGTTTCCTATGGGAAAATGAATGGGGAAAACACGTTTTGGGACCCCCTTTTTCTCGGCCCCCGCTTGACGAATCACCCTGAGACTTT
This sequence comes from Calotriton arnoldi, assembly GCA_963921515.1. Classification (NCBI taxonomy): domain Eukaryota; kingdom Metazoa; phylum Chordata; class Amphibia; order Caudata; family Salamandridae; genus Calotriton; species Calotriton arnoldi. Next base: position 52,000 of record CAWUFW010005096.1, read on the forward strand.
CAGGGTAGGAGCGGACCGGAGCGGGCCATAAAGTTTGAAAATTTCGCGAAGATTCGTCAACCGACGCAAGAGTTATTTCAAATAGAATGTCGCGGATTTCCTATGGAAAATAGGTCCTAACTATAACTATCTACTGGCGACCGCCAGTAGATAGCATATATATATATATATATATATATATATATATATATATATATATATATATATATATATATATATATATATATATATATATATTATCTACTGGCGGTCGCCAGTAGTTAGTTATAGTTAGGACCTATTTTACATAGGAAATCCACAACATTCTATTTAAAATAACTTTGGCGCCGGTTGACGAATCTTCGCGAAATTTTCAAAACTCGTGGGCGCTCCGGTCCGCTCCTATCCTGAAAGTCTCGGGGTGATTCGTCAAGTGGGGGCCGAGAAAAAGGGGGTCCCAAACGTGTTTTCCCCATGCAATTTTCCATAGGAACCTTTCATCGCAGCTACAGCTCGAACTGCTGAACGGAATTACACCAAATTTGTCAAAAAAGTAGCCCTTGGTTCAGAGTCGTGCCTTTTGGTTAAATGGTGTAAATCCGTTCAGTAGTTCCTGAGAAATTTGAAAAAGAAAACACATATATATCTGGGCGGAGCCTAACCACACATGTCATCGTGAGATCTGATTGGCTGTCAGCACTTCATCCTGGAATTGCTGGCAGCCATCTTGGGACCAATATAAATGATAGTACCCCATTGAAATGCATTGTAGTGAATCGAAGATTTTGAGGGTTACCAAAAGGAGAACTATAAAGGGTGATAACAGACTTTAGTTACATTAGAATTCATTTGTTGATGGTACCATACTAATTTCAGGAATTGTGGTGTGTTCTAAGGTGATTTTACCCTGTGAAAACCTTCTGCTGGGATATCATGAATCATGTTTGAGAGAAAACTATTTTCACATGCTTGTCCCATACAGTTTTGGAAGGTGCTCCAGAAGCTAAAATGAGAGCATATTTTCTGTAAATTCACATTATCTTTCTCAGTCATGTGAGAATGAAGTCTGACATTCTCAGTAAAACATGTACATCCAACAAGGGCAGAGACTGTCAGTTGATTCCTTTGTGTTCTACTGCAGCTTCCCAGAGTGTTCTAAAGAACAACTAGAGTGCTAACAGCCTTACTTATGACAAAAGTATGGCACACCTGAAGCCATCTTGATTGGAATAAACTGGTAACACTTAAAACATTTAATTTAAAAGGAACAAAATGATGGGGTTCATTTTGTCATAGAAATTATGGTTAGTGCTGTAGAAAGAAAAATTAGGACATGTTTCAAGTGTGATCTCAAATATCTTCCTGTTATATTTCAACAGGAGCAGCCTGTCAGTTGATGCCTTTGTGTTCTACTGCAGCTTCCCAGAGTGTTCTAAAGAACAACTAGAGCGCTAACAGTCTTACTTATGACAAAATTATGGCACACCTGAAGCCATCTTGATTGGAATAAACTGGTAACTCTTAAAACATTTAATTTAAAAAGGAACAAAATGAGGGGGTTCATTTTGTCATAGAAATTATGGTTAGTGCTGTAGAAAGAAAAATTAGGACATGTTTTAAGTGAGATCTCAAATATCTTCCTGTTATATTTCAACAGGAGCAGCCTGTCAGTTGATGCCTTTGTGTTCTACTGCAGCTTCCCAGAGTGTTCTAAAGAACAACTAGAGCGCTAACAGTCTTACTTATGACAAAAGTATGGCACACCTGAAGCCATCTTGATTGGAATAAACTGGTAACACTTAAAACATTTAATTTAAAAAGGAACAAAATGAGGGGGTTCATTTTGCCATAGAAATTATGGTTAGTGCTGCAGAAAGAAAATTTAGGGCATGTTTTAAGTGAGATCTCAAATCCTCTTCTATTTCATTAGAAAATTCTGACATGCAGACTGAAACAATCACTTTCAATACCAGCAGTAGACTTCCAGTTAACTCCCTGGTGAGCAGTAGCTTTACTACAGTGATCTAATGAACAACTAGAGTGCTAACATTCTGAATTTATGGCAAATGTGTGACACATCTGAATGCCTTCTTGATGGAATCAAAGTAAAAACTGAAAGCATTTCCTACTGAGGAGACTGCAGTAAATGACGAAATTAGGAAACTTCATAACAAATAAGTCTCCCAAGATGGCCACCAGAGAAAAAAGAGCCCAAATGTAGCACAAATATCACCCAGATGTAGCCCACATATAGCCCAATGACAGAAGTGTGCAAAACACTTTTTATTTTTAGTTTTTCTGCAGTTTTATATAGTGCAAACTGGTCAGGTATTGGAGCGTTACATCTTACTTGGACCCCTTATTGCGTATTTTGCACGAAGTACATGAGATTGATCTTGCGAAACATTGAACTTTACGATTCTGTTAACCTGAAGTTGCTCTGAACCGGGCTTTGTAACACCCGTTTTTACCTACTGGTTTTAATTAATTCTCACTGTATTGTATTAGGAAAGAGGATTTACTGTTTTTATGTACACTTTTATGATCTATGTTTCTAAATCAGATCAAATAAAGTTTAATGAATTCTATGGCAGGACGGAGGCGAGGATTATGCATATCTTTCCTCACTTTATTTGCATAGCAGTTCAAAGAAAACGTAACACAACAATCATTAAACAAAAGACTACACAACCCATGAACCATTAGGGGGTAGTCTCCAAGGCAACTATAGTCCAATCATATCACAGTCCATCGTATATAATATCGTGACGTCCCTTCCGCTTCCTCTTTCTTCACTGCTCGTCAGTTAAGTGCATTCCTTACATTCTTGGCTTAATCTGACGTTGTTGCTGTTTGTATAGCGGTTTCTTGTGCACGTTATTAGCATTATTGCCTTGGTATTGTTTCATATTCCCTGCGCAGCAGGCTCTTGCCCGAGCGCGTTCTCCCCCTCGCAGTTTCTCCCGCTGTGTGCTCTGCGCGCGGTGAGATCCTGTCAGGCGCGTCTGGTCCGAGCGAGGCAGCTCCGTCGAGCGCTCCCGCTGGTCTTTACGCGCGTTTGGGAATCCGGTCACTCCTTTAGTGTCCGCTTGATTCCCGACCAACCTCGCCTAATTTTGACACCGCTACGCGGTGATTTCCCCACACGGCCACGTTAGTGACCAGCGCCACCTGGTGGTGGTAATTGGTATTGCGCCTCAGTCTATTCTTATAACAGCTTCGGGAAAGCCCAGCTGTTGGAGCACCGGCGAGGGGGCTGTCTTAAGGATTTTAAGGGCATTTGTTCTGTGCTCACACCCTCTGCTATCATGTCTTCTCCAGAAGACCATTTTTACTCCTCCTACCAGGAAGTGGAGGAGGAATGGCCCCCAACTTCTCCCTCCAGCAGTGGACCAAGCCCTCTCTCTGGCTATTTCTAGGGCGCTGGCTCCTCTTAGGGATCAGGTTGATAAGCTGGCGAAAAGCATCCCTGGGGTGTTCAGTGACCCAGATCTGGTGGTGGCGGGTCCAAGTAGCTCCCAGATGGGGAATAAAAGGGCCGTTAAGCATAACGCGGGGCACTTGGAAGGATTTGATAAACTTACGGAGACCTTCCTCAAGAGTGCGCAAACGCTAAAACATGCACCCTGCCGGGAGGAGGAGGGGCCCGGAGAAAATTGCGACACTGTCACCACTATTGTAGACCCCGACGGCGGGTTTCCCTTAGAGGGAGAGGGTGTATCGGAGGACGATTTCTCCTCCGATGAGGATAAGGACTCGGGCGTCCCTGGCGTCCAGAGTCCCACTCCTCTCAGTCCCCGGTTGGGGACGGGGTCCACTCGGACATGTTCGAGCCTACCCAAATTTACCATCCTAGGTCGGCAGAGTGGACACCTGACGCCAAAGTGGCAGAGTATGTGGTGGGGAAAATCCATCAACCCCTTGAAAGGGAGGTCAGGAATAGGATGAGGGGAGAATGCCCCAGGCCCTCACTGAAGGGGAAGGTGGCACACACGCCTGAAATTGATGAGAAACTATGTACCTTTTTCTCCAAGTATATGAGGGATCCCAAGAAAGGAATTGATAGGTCTTGGACGTGGTAGGGCCCTTGACCCAAATTATTCAATTGACGGAGCGTTCCAAAGAGTCAGGATCCCCTTTGTCCACGGATATTGTGGCTGGTTGGGCGCACTACCCTAAACCCTAAAACACTATCCCCTCCACTACCCAAACACCACTGCACTACCCTAAACCCTAAAACACTACCCCCAGCACGACCCCCTACACCACCCAAACACCACTGCACTACCCTAAACTCTAGAAAAGAAACCCCCACCCCATGCCCAATCCCCCTTACCTCTCACTCCTCATGGTTCCTCTCTCCTCGTGGTTCCTGCTTCACGTCATCTCTGAGGGGCGGTGCACGTTGTTGTGAGGAAACGGAACAGCCTCTGTTTCCTTACAACGACATGGATCGTCTACATGTTTTTAGAACGCATGGTCATTTACCATACATACCTTTACAACAAAATTCGTTGTAAAGGCATGCGTGGTAAATGACCATGCGTTCTAAAAAATGCGTAGTAATGACTTTGTGATGTACAACGCATGCGTGGTAATGCATGCGTTGTAATGGTATCGCAAAGTAAAAAAGTCGTTGTAACGGCTGTTTACCGATCGAAGCTGGCCCCTGTTCTTCAGTGAGACGTTTATTTGATTAATTAGGAGGAAGGAATGTGGGTTTTTTACCAAAAAGTGCATTCCCGGCTGTTGTATTGTGAAAGTGTCCGCGTGGCCTGGTTTCACTTCCGGTGAGAGAGTGGAAGAGTCTGTTTGGATCTAAAGGAGTTCTGTTGTTGGACGGGGCCGGCGCGACATGTCATCAGAAAACATAGCTAATGGAAAGCGTCCTCCCTGAAGTGTGGAGCAGTGCCATAAGAGGTCAACGAGTGTGCGTCCCACCGCAGTATGACCGTACCGCGTGACCCATGTGCTGCCTCCAGGGTACGGGAGGCAGAAGCGGCATCGCAGGTCCTCTTGAAGACCGTTGTAGCACTAATTCTACATTTTGGTACTAGGGCATTTTAATTTCGTTGTTCCTGCCAGATACAGAGAGAAGATCCTGTGTTATTCAGTGCCCTCGTTACCTTTTTTGTGGGTTGTGGTGCTTGTCACTTCGCTGCCCCGCCGGTGCACACGACTGGGCACCCCACCTCGTGTGCCTTATGCAGGGCCTCTGCCATCGGATCACTGGTTTCGGTTTCTGGAGTGGCAACATAAACAGTTGCTCCCAAAGGACTAGCCTGAACACTTAAGTGAATATCCCCTGCACCAGCATTCCACGGAAATTCTTTCCTAGCTCTCCCACGTCAACGAGCACGGCTCCGCTCGCGACACCGTATGACATCATCGGAGCCATAAGAGGACCTCGTCGGCGTGCTGACGTCAGTTCCACCCATTTTTTCCATGCCACCGAGGCAAACAGGGGACCGAGACATTTTCACATGTATACATAGTATAATAAATAAATATATATATTCACTGAAAAAAACCATAGGTTTCAGTGCACGTTATAGTTAGAAATTAGCATTTAAAAAACCTTAGAAATTCACTGAAAAAACCATAGGTTTCAGGCACGTTATAGTTAGAAATTAGCATTTAAAAAACCTTAGAAATTCACTGAAAAAACCATAGGTTTCAGGGGCGTTATAGTTAGTTGGACATTTCACTCATACAAAACCATAGAAATTCCCCCGTTATAGTTAGTTCAGCTAACTATAACTCGCGCGCCCGCAATGCACTGCTGATGACGTCACATATTACATCACTCATGACATGGTCAGTGACATCACTCATGACATCACTGATGACATCTCAAATGACATCACTGATGACATCATCCAGTGAATGTGTGTTTTTCTGAAAATTAAATATGTTTTATTTATGTATATCTCAAGGTCGCTGGAAGAATAAATGGGTATATAAGTGTCTAAATGGATGATTTTTTTTGTTTTTTTGTAAAATTGATTGTATAACTGACTAAGTGTATCTTAGTGAATACATGGGTTAGTGAGTAATGTTTAAATATGAAAATATCTGTATCAGTCTCTCACTTTGTGTATAAGTGGCTGCATGGGTTGGTGAGTAGCTACATGAGTGTCTATATGGGTTATTAGTTGGTTTTTTGAGTATCAGTATGAGTGTCTGAGTGTCTGTATGGTTCGGTGGGGGGTATTACTTAGTGCATAGATGCATGAATGAGTGACTCACTGTTTGTATGTGTTGAAGACATCATGTGTGCAGGACTGTATAGGTGGATGAGCATGTGTATGGGTGTATTAGTGAGTGAATGACTGTCTCAATAGTGTCTTTATGAGTAACTACATATGTTTTAAACTAGTATATGTGAGTATTGGTGTATATAAGTGAGTATATGTGAGAGTGAGAGATTGGAAGAGTTACTGTACAAATAAGTAGGTGTTTCTATAAGTGATTGTTTAAGAGAGTAAGTATGTGTAAGTTTCTGTAGAAGTAAGTGTGGTAGTGTGTGTATAACTGTATATGCAAGTAAATGGATGTTTGATACTTTGTTTGCATGTGTGACTATGTGTGTGTAACTCTATGGATGAGAGGCGGTGTGTAACAGGATGTATAGGTGTATGAGTACATATGATGAGTGAGTACATGTATGAGTGACTGTATAGGGACTGTTGGTGAATGAGTGGATGTGTGTGTAGATCTTGGAATTACTGAATAGGTGTGTTGTAACTGGTATTGGTATGTCCATTGTTTTGAAAATGTTAGTTTGTATTTTTGAGTGTGTGTATCAAAGGATGATGTCATCAGTGATATCATCAGTGATGTCATTTGAGATGTCATCAGTGATGTCATGAGTGATGTCACTGACCATGTCATGAGTGATGTAATATGTGACGCTAGTGCATTGCGGTGCTGCGAGTTATAGTTAGCTGAACTAACTATAACGGGGGAATTTCTATGGTTTTGTACGAGTGAAATGTCCAACTAACTATAACGCCCCTGAAACCTATGGTTTTTTCAGTGAATATATATATATATATAGTTTCCCGATAACATTTAATTTACTATTGCCACATTATCCACTTAAGTTCTTTATCATATCATCTGGATGGACATTATCCACTATTTATTGCTTCACCAGCCTCAACCAATCTGTGTTAGTGTTCAAATAAACTCTGATGTTGCGCCAGCAAATAAATTGTTCATCCGCCATTCAACTCTGCTCGCAATCAGAGGCTTTACTCATAATACCACTACTCCTCGGTTCACAAATTCATTATGTCATATCTCACATACTTTCTAAGGGCGTTGCTCGCATACTAGTGTGGGGTTTCTTTGGAGATATATATATATCACATAAACTTGCTTATGAGGTAAATATCCAATTTCAAACTTCACTTACCAAGCCCTGCCACCTCAACGCAAAGCAGGTTGAGCAGGTCTGCCTGATGGAGTATCAGGTCATCCCAGCAGAGTGTCATCTGCAGCTAGGTGCGGAAGACCTCAGTGTGGTGGTGCATTCTGTGCTGCACCTTTTACGTGGCCTGCCACCTCCTGCCAGCATGAGTAGGAGGTGGCACTGCTCAAAAAAATTTGCACTGCCACATCCACTTCATTCAAAATGTTGCAGGGCATCACCTACTCGGACTGCCTTCGAGCATAAGGGTTCATTGTGGGCACAGCAGTGCTGCCTGCCTCTGCCATAGGTAGGGAATGTAGGATAACTAATGAAACAAGCATTTGCAATGCAATCGGTCTCGCCTTTGGGACATTATATGTATTTCGCTATGCAGCATATTAGCCTGGGTGCTGAAACATCTACTGTTCTTTAACATGGAGGGAAAGTAAGCACCAAACTGCGTGACACGCCAGGTATGGGAACACATGGAGAGAAATATTGCCTTTCAGCAGGAAATGGTATAGTCCAAAGCTCTGTTTTTAATATAAAATCAGGGCCTTCAGTGGTCATATTACTGAAAATACAAGATTTGAATAAAATATTATTGTCTGCGGTTGCTCATAGAAGACAATTTCTATGTACTGGAATCTAGAGAATGCTAAAGTGATTCTGGTATTTTACTGACCTCAGTTGGTTGTTTTCTATCAAGAAAGTTAAATAGAGGCAGTTGCCAGAAAAATTAAAAAAAGAAAGTCTCTCAGCAGAAAGCAATTCTGGTATTTTACTAACCTCTGCTGGTCGTTTTCTATCAACAAAGTTAAATAGAGGCAGTTGCCAGAAAAATTAAAAAAAGAAAGACTCTCAGCAGAAAGCAATTCTGGTATTTTACTGACCTCTGCTGGTCGTTTTCTATCAAGACAGTTAAATAGAGGCAGTTGAACAGAAAAAAAGCCCCTAAGCGGAAGCAGACAAGTCCTAGGGCTGATCTCCAGACCCCACAAAGTACATACACATATAAGTATATAATAATAAGTATATACTAAAGTATATACAAGAGGTCTCGAATGCTTGATCTAAAAAGGGAAGATAGAGAAAAATAGACAAATAGGGAACAAAAAATGAAAAATAAATGTACAGGGGCAATCAAATAGTAACAAAAAGTGAAAATGAAGTTGAAAAAAGGGGACTGATAGACAAGAATGGGCTAGATAGAGGTGGGTAGGCCTAGAAAACAGGGACATACAAGGAATAGCTAGACAGAAACAGGCATGAGAAAACAAAATGGTTGTATACTTGTGCAATGTGGCTTGCCTTTTCACTTTTCCTGCTGCTTTGCTACCTTCTACCTGGGTACAAAGGCTGGATCTTGAGCTGTCTCAGGACCTCCAGAGTGACTCACAAGGGCTAATTTGCTGGCCTCCCATGCAGAGCCGCAGGGACACAAAAGGCTTCCTCCATCTTGAACCCACACCTGGACCCAAACTGAGTGAGCTCTGATCCTCCAAGTGGTGCCCCTCCAGTCCTGGCTGGACCCCTGGAAGTGGTGCTAAAGGTGCCCAGATAGTCAAAATCCAACAGTGGTGAATTACAAAATGTTTGGCTAAAAACTGCTCTGAGAACCAAGAGGAGACCAGGACCAACCTGCATCCCCGGTGGGATTTACTTTGCAGCTACTCTCACCACATTCTTCTCCGCAGCTGCAAAACCTTATCAGCGGTCCTTTGCCTAGGGATTATCTGACCTTGTGAAACTGTCTCCGGCTACAGCTCTCTGCCTTGTCCCGCTGGAGATTTTTGACTTCCATATCAGAGATTAAGGGCCTTATTATGAGTTTGGTGGTCTGATCGCCCTAGAACCATGTTGGCCCCCGCCAGCAGCCCATTGCGCTGGCGGTCCAAAGACCGCCGTATTATGAGTTGACCATGGGGGCGGCGGTGTGGAGGCAGGGATCTTGCAACAGTGGTGAATACTTTTTCCAAATATATCGATGCCTGTGTGTGCATTTCGACTGCATATGTGTTGGATGCACAGATATGCATAATATATATGGAAAAATACCATATACCCCTTAGCGGGGTTCATCCCATATGTGGGCAGTCCTGGCAATGGGTAAATGGTATGAAAAAGACTCACCTGTATATCGCCGCACACAGGGTCGAAATCCTCGGGGGGAGGAAGATCCTGCTGTGAAGAGGGACCTGGAGACAGGGATCCACGTCGTACTATGCCTGGAAGATGAAGAAAGGGGTGAGTACGCACCCCAAATCCTTCGTCACCGCCACCTTGAAGCAGGTGGTTGGACCACCACGGTCCGCTCATGGATTAGGCAACTCGTAATACGCACGGAGGTGCAGCTCCCCCATACCACCTTATGGCGGCTGCATTTCCCTGATCGGTCGTCAGTCTGCGGTCTCGGCGGTCCAGTGGCAGTCTTACCAAAGCCAATTCGCCCAACTCATAATACGGCGGTCGGACCGCTGAGCTCTACACACTCGGACTGCCACCACCAGTAAGGCGGTCCATGGGACCGCCAAACTCGTAATAAGGCCCCAAGTCCAAACGTAGAAATCTTCACCGCAGGTTTGACCCTAGGCTAACTGACTACGAGGCTCCCTCTTCGGACACCTCCTGCAGCCATGCCCCGCTCACCTTTATCTTCTCAGAACATTTTTATTGAGAATTTTTCTAAGTCCGAAGGTAAGTGCTAACGGGCCCAATACACTCCTTGTATCCAAACAGCGCTCCATATTGGTCTGCCATATTTTTCAACTTTGACCAGGACTCGCGCGACTAGATGTCTGCTGTTGGTGCTTTGAACTTTTAGGCGCTAGATTTTACTAAAAACTATGTAAATTCATAACTCTGGTTCTACTGATTGGATTTCTGTTGTTTTGGTGTCAAATAATTAATCAAAATGTACTCTAATTTTCTAAATTGCTTTGGGATGTTGTGTTTTCACTTTATTACTATTTGTGTGCTGCATAAATACTTTACACATTGCCTGTAAATTAAGTCTGATTGCTTTGTTTTTTTGTGCCAAGCTACCCAGGGTTAAGCACAGGTTAATTTAGTGACTTTTTGTGGTTCACCCTGCAAGGGATTGTGGCTGTTTCTCGATCAGAGCTCACATCCCAGTAAACCAACAACCCAATTTCTCACAGTAAACATGCAAATACCTGTAGAATAGGTGGGCGTATTTTGCTGTGGTGGATCAACTTGGTGCCCCGGTTTAGCTTCCTAAATAGAGTTTGCTCTTTTCCAGTGTCACCTCCCAAAATTAGGGGCTAATTTACTCCCTAATTTTTTCAACCTTCAAATTAACATTATTGGGCACAGATCAATGTGCACACGGTGTTGTGTGTACACTATTTTAATATTTTATTTAAACAAATTCAAACAACTGTAGTGGTTGCAGCCTCCTCATTCCAAAGCCAAAGTCCATCTCTGATATTTTACATTTGTTCAGGCCACGTATATCCCCTTTGAAGGAATCTGAGGTAAGAGAGCATATTTATCTCTCACCTGGTTATCCCAAGCCTATTTGACATCTTGGTTTCAGGTAAACCTGTTTGTTTATTGCTGGCAAGGCAAGTATTACACTTTCATTTTCCATGGCGCAGACTTTGACACCAAACATGCCCTCTGCTAGTGGGTCAGGTGAAATCGCTTAAAACTTGGCCCTCCATCCTACAGGGTTATTTCCCATGTTTGGCTGTTTATAGAGAATGTCTTTTGGGCCTTTGTAAATATTCTAAGAGCCTGAACACATTTGAAGTATACCTTAATCTGTTTTATACTATGACTGTCATCCACCATCATTATGTTGGCATGTCTCATTAAGAAGCTCTTTAGTCTTTAATTTAACAGATTAAGCAAGACATGGACCCAGGCAGGGTCCTTCCTATCTGTGAAGAGTAACTGTACACTCCATATGCAGCAGAAGGAGTACGTTTATTCCAACAAAAGTGTGAGCCTACATCCGGTGCTGGCCTCTTCAGTGAATGTCTCTCAACAACTGCCACAAGGAACAGTTGAGTCAAAAAGCACCAAAACATGGAATGTTGACAAGACCATAGAACGCTGACAATAGTAAACAAGGTAAGTAGATAGATAACATAAAACACTAAAGGCCTGATTACGATGTAGGTTTAAAGTCCATTCGCCATATTAGGATGACGGCGGTCAGAGTTAAACCTGTGGCGGGATTCCAACGTGGTTCCGACGGCTCCATCAGAAAGTCTGCGTATTCCCTTAATGATGGTGGCTCCGCCGTCAGGATTATGATGTCGGTTTCCGACAGCCATTCCATGTCAGCCTTTCCGACATGGAAAGGCTGTCAGAAAGTGACATTGGGAGCCCCTGGCAAGGTCTCCTTCCCCTCTGCATTTGCGCCTGCAGGGCATCCATGGTGCCCCCCTAAACATCCCTGCACCATGTGGCAGGCACAGTGAGGTGCCTGCCACACGGTGCATGGATGTTTCAAAACATCAATTTTTCAATGGAAGCTTGTTCTGTGGGCCATTTCCGCCTGCTGCACAAGCTTCCATTGTAAAATGGATGTTTGCGACCGCCCTATGGGCAGTCACATCGTAATAGTGTGGTCGGATCTGCCGACCTAGGGTCGAGCGGATCCTTTCCCCAACGCGTCCACCGACATCGTAATAAGGTCCTTAGTATAACATTCTGACTTATAGATACATTGGAGGGTCCAATGACATTACAGGTACTGTACACTACCCTTTTCTACTACATCATCTTCCAGACTGGGATCCAACTAAATTGTACATTGGTGGCTTGTTGCGGGAGCGGTGGACCTAATTAGACGATAACTTCACCTTTTTCCGCACATGGGCACAATTACAGATCTCTGTAGGATAGGAACATTACCCTTTCAGTTGATTTATTAACCCATCTACTCCTCGATCCCATGTGAGAGAGCCCCCTGTGCATTACTTACATGAAACTGTTTGGAATCTCAGCCCTTCACCATAGGGGGTACTGCTGTGCTCTGTGGCCTTGCATGAAAACAGCCATTCAGCCATCCTACATCTTGCCAGTCAGCAGTCCTACAGGAGCTAATTGTAACAAAGCCACCTACCTACTTGCCAGTGCCAGAGATTAATTTTCATCCATCACCTTGTCTCTTGTTACAGTTAACGCCATCTGCTCTGTGTGGACTCTTCCTATAAGGATACATGTCAAAAGTTTTGAAGAAGTCAGCCCTCTGTCTAGAATAGCATGGTGGGTGAAAAACGATGTATTGAAATGTGACCCTAGCGATTGCCAGTGACTGAGATTAATTCGAACATTCCCATCACCTTGTCATTTGTTGCACCTACCAGGACCCAGGCAGCTTACCTCGAAACATAAGCTTCGAGGGGTGACCTCTCACCAGCAGGGTGTCACAATCTAAGGAGTGGATTTTCTAGTTTTAGCCTGAACAAGGAGGCTGGGACTCTTCTCAAACAAAACCTGAGAAGGCACCCATGTAGTACCTTAAAGTAGAAGCATTCCTTGGCCCAGTTCCTGAAGGTTATTCTAGTATATACTCCAGCTGACTAGAGCAACCATCCATTCACCTGCTTGTTCAATTTACCTGCTCCAACTCCAACTTCCCTCTGTCCAGTCAGATAACCAGTGTCATTCTCTCTGAACATTCTACTATGACTTCACAAGAACTGTTCTGTGTGGTTGAATCAGGTGACCAGCTTCCATACTGACATAATGTACACCTCTAACACACACACCCAAACATACAGCCATCCATTATAAACAATGCTTAATTATGCAATAGTATTTAGGTCCAGACCAGCTGCACCCTGCACCAAACTATACGAAAGCGGTCTAATGAGCAGTGGCAGCCTTGAATATTTTGAACAGGTGCAGCACTTAGGCTCGGATTGCACTGAACCTGGTGCACTAGCATTCAAAACCTTTTGAAGAGGATGGCATTTGTGTGCCTGTTACTTAGGCTGCGAATGGACTACTGCAAAAAATAATTACCTACTAGGAAACGGCTATTTCTCAATATGTAGGAAACCAAATGATCAACCTAATGAGCAGTTCTCCGAGCAGGGCTTTCAGGATGCTAACGTGGACTATTACCTAATTGAGAATGGTGTCAGAACTGGCATATTCACTCACTCAGCCACCTATACATTTGTCTCATTGACTTGATCAACCTCTCCAGAGATGTGTCTGTAACTTACATGTCATGTATGTGTTCTATAACCTGCATGTCAATCATGCTTTAGCTGCACATGTCCTGTGAGCGATAAAACCTAATACAGGTCCGCCCGCTAGATACGTTCTGCAGGGAAATGGAAGATCACACTTACCGCTTGATATAAGAAATAGAATCTTGCTTTGCTACTGCCATGCTATACCTGTTCTTAGAGGATAAGAACAGTACCTGTCTTGTGATGGGGAAAGCTTGTGTAATATACATTTTTTCTGTATGCATATTTTCTCCTTTTTTTCAATTAAAAACAATTATCATAGGTAAATACATTTTTTAATGTTTAATATAAAAATGTATTTCAATTTGTAAATTATTTTTGTTTAAATTTACATTTCTAGGTTATATACTTAGAAATCCAGAATAATTTAAATATTTAAAATAATTTGTTTATAAAATATTCAAGAATTATATTTCAAATGTAATATATTCTAGTTTCTCAAAATGGTGTAGATAGGACTTGGTTTTGCAGTTTTCACATACATAATTAATATTTATAATAATAAAGGTATATAACACAGTTTGTAATATTTAGTTATATTTCTGTAATATCTATGTTATGTTATGTTATATTGAATTGTATAGTGCACTGATCACGCAAGAGGGTGTCCAGGCGCTTGGGCAGGTGTGTAGGTTTGTGGTCCCCAAGGTATTTATACGAAGAGTCAGGTCTTCTGCTTGTGGAACTTAAGAAGTGAGGAGGAGGCTCTGATGTATATGTATACATTTTTTATTACATAAATATTTTTATACGTGAGAAAGCTATTTACATAGTTATATTTAAACAATATGTTGGTACAGTTGTACATTAAATAAAACACGTAAATAATATTTAACCCCTTGCATGCTGTGTACATTTTCGCGCTGTGCAGGCGATTTGAATAGTGGGCGCTATTCGGACGGCCCCCGGCCGTCCTCCGCAGACACGCACCGTGACGTATGACGGTCGGGGGCCGTCCGAAGCATGGAAGGGGTTAAACAATATTTTTCTATATTTTATTGTGTATGTTTTTACATTGTGGTAACTATATTTCTTGTACATTAATAAAGTTGTTTCACATACAGTTTTGTAAAAAATGTGACATAATAAAGTATCTTTTTAATAATACTATATTGTTTTTATAGTACCTTTTATTTTATACTTTACATAATTGTTACATATTTTCATATCACTGTTTGTTTACATGTTTTACATTATTTATAAATTTTTAATTAAATCCCTATTGTTTTCTATATGGAGATAGTCTTTTTTATTTTCATTTAGTGCATATTTTTTACTGCTAACTTAACCTTTGTAGTCTATTTGTCTCATTTTTGGTTATTGTTCTAGAAGTAATTTGCAGGAAGATGCTGCTTCCTTTGGATCCATTTTTAAGGTTTTTCTAATAGGGTATTGACGGGATTTGACTGTTACTTGTTACACTAACTTTTATGTGTTGTAGTTAATTGTTTCTATTTGATTTTACTGGTACTTTTGAGCTTTTTTGGTTGGTGGCATTTTTGTTTTTTAACTATTTAACATACATATTAATTTTATTCATCAGTCTTATTTGCAATTTCAGTTGTATATCTTTTTGACTGCTGTATATAAATAATATGTTTAATATTTAGGTAGAAACTATTTTAGTTATGCTGGTTTATTGGGTGCTGTGTAGGAAATCAGTTTTTCTATGATATGGTCTTGACTATTGATTCTAAGGGGCAGATTAAGATGTCATTCGGAAACTCTTCCGACCGAATCGGTTTCTGAATCGTTTCCGACCGAATCAGGTTCTGCGAGTCCGACCGACCGATTACGATGCTTCCCAACATCGTTCGGTCGGACTCGCATTGACTTCAATGGGAACCTGTGCTCCGAACAAGAACACAGGCTCCCATTGAAGAAAGGGGTGGTTGGGGAAAACCCTGCCACACTGTGCATGGTTTAACAGGGGGGTCCCTTGGGTACACCCAAGGGCCATATCCGGAGGCCTGCGGGTGAAGGGGGGCCTGCTACGGGCCCTCAAAGTCAGATTCCGACAGCCGTTTCGTATTGGGCAGACCAAATCGGAACGGCTGTCCGAATCGGTCATTGTAACCGCTTGCTCGGAAACAGTGTCCATAGAGCTGTACGATTCAGCTTCGAACTACTCAGGCTGTCTGAATGCCATTCGTTATCGATTCGGACAGCCCGAACGGTTTACTTACATTGTAATCGGTGATCTGGAAAGGTGTCCGATTCGGTCGGAAACATAGGTTCTGAATCGGATTCACAGGATCAGAATCCCATTCGGAGCCTTTCCGGACAGCATCGCATTCGACCCCTAAGTAGGGCACTCCTTTGTTGTTAATATAGAGTTTAACTTTACATTGTAGCATGTCGTAAATTCTTTTGGTTTCTTTAATAACTTTAGGTTTAATTGGGTTGCTGATTTTTCCATTCGTAGATGTTGTAGCTTTATTCTTTTTGTAGAGTGTAGGTTGGGTTCTGCCTAGTGTGGATTGGAAAGCATTGTGCCATCCTTCAACTGCGTTGTTGGTTTTGGCTTCTTGAGCCATGGTGCTGCCGTAGAAATCCCACCATGGTATTTGGTTTGGCATTTGTGTCCAAAGCAGTGCAGTCGACCCAGGGTTTTTTAAAATAATGCATTAGCGAGACTTAGTTTGTGTTTTTTTTGTTGGTAGAAAGGTCTTTCTATAAGTAAGTTGTAGTGGTTAGCTACCTCAGTGACAGGGCCATAGACTATTGCAATAATATAATTTAATTCCAAAAGCGAATTGGCTGTTTGTTCTATATTCTACACTATGGGCCCGATTACAAGTCTGGTGGTCTGATGACCGCCAGACTTGTGGGGGTGGAGCGGATACAGCCACCGCCGCACCGGCAGTTCAACCGGCCAATTAGGAGTTTGGGTCGGACCGCCCTGGAACTGCTGGCTCTCCCAGGGAAACACCGTTCCCTGGCGTTGGAGCGGCGGTCAAAGACCGCAATATGCTTGGCGGGACTGCTGTGGTCCCGCCAAGCATATTGCAAGTTTCTTCTCCTCCAGGGTTTACATGGAGGTTCTTGGTTAAAATGGTAGTAACAGCCCTGTATGGCAGTGTGTGGGTAAAGTTTTAGGATAGTTTAAATCATGGCTTGTTCAAAATCTAATATTATTTTATATGGGGAGTAGGTGTTTGATTTAATGTTAATGTGGTTTAGTAGTTTGTAGTAAGTGCTACTTTGTTTATTAGGTAGTAGGGTGTGTATGAATGGTATATTAGTATTTGGATATTCAACATGTATGGTGTATATCTGAGTGAATGGTTTGGGGCATATTCTGAATGTCCCATCCATCCTCCATGTTTGACATTGGCTTAATTGTAATAAGTTATCTGCTGTAGAAAATATTAGGATACGAACATCATTGTTAAGGTGATCATGTAAGAGGAAGGGTTCCTCATTATGTGTGGCGGTTAAGTGTTCAGGAATTTGGATATTTTGGTATCTTCTAGGGGCTGGAGGCTTATCACTGATGGCTTTTTTAGTTCATGCAATTTGGAGCCTGATTACGAGTTTGGTGGTGCGTGGCAGGACCGACCCGCCGCCGCATCGCCAAACCCACGTGAGAACCGCCTGCCATATTATGACTTTTTTAGACACTGGCGGGCAGTTCCTTTCGCGTTCCAACGGCAGTGCCTATAAAATAGGCACCGCAGTGGGAACATCAAAGGAAGTTCCTGCACGGCATGGACTGTGAAGTACATGCCGTGCTGGAACTGGGGTTGCATGCACATGGGGGGGCACATGTTGTGTTCCCCTGTGTGCATCCACATGGAGTGAGAAACAAGGGGGCCCTGTAGGGCCCCCTTTCTTTACTCACTGCCATTGTTTACATGGAGGAAAGACCTCCATGAAATCAGTGGCAGTGAGGAAAGTCGTAATATGTGTGGCGGGACTGCAGCGGTCCTGCCAAGCATATTATTGCCTCAAGACCACCGCGCCACCACCAGGGAACAGCAATTCCTTGGCAGAGTTGGTGGTTCCAGGGCGGCACGACCACCAAGGTCGTAATGTGGCAGTCGGAAGACCGCCACTGCCGCCCCACCACGAGTCTGACAGTCCAAGGATCACCAGATTCGTAATTAGGCCCCAAGTGTTCTATGGTGGGTATAGCTGGTAGCTGGCCTGTGATGTGTTTGGGGACATTAGGGAGTATATCTTTTAGTATTTTAGTTGTGGGCTCTTGGGAGCTAGTCTTGCCTCTCTTAAATTTTGTAGTACATGCCTTACTTCAATTTCAGTGACATTTTGAGGTGGTTGTATTTACTTACATTACTAGCAATGTCATCCTTTGTAGTGAACATCCCATAGCAAGCATTAGAATAATATTGAGCACATTTCCAATTGATAGTTTCCATGGTTGTACTTTCTTTGCTGTAAGTGTACTCCATGTGAGAGAGTAATTGTTTCCTTTTCTGTGATGTGATGTATCATGCACTTTCTGTAATAATGTCTTAAAATAGTGTAATAATACAAAGAATTACATGTTTAAAATGTATAATACATTAATTATTCGCATAGAAATTAATGGTACTTGTTTCCTAGTTTATACTTACATATATGTTCTTGCTGGAAATTGCAGTCTTTATTTTCAGATTTTACGTTGGGGGTATTGTAATGTTGGTCAGGTGGCTCCTTTTCTGTTGGGGAAAAAATGTTGTTTGATTAAATTTCAAATGAATGTTTGTTGGTAGGAAGTAGAGGGTGATGGAAATTCATTTAATTTTCACCTTTTTAGGCTGAGTTGGTGTTTAGTATTTTTTTTAATTAGCTCACTTTTTGTGCTTTTTCCAGGTATGTGATTGCTGTTGTTTTTCAGCAGATTAGTATTTTCTCGATGTTGTAAAAATGTCTTTGTAATATCTAAAGTTAAAGACATAAAAGTAGTAGAATGTTTTGGTAGTTGTTATTTTAGTTTTTTTATTAATTAATTTATAAATTAGTGTAAAAATTTTTTTTATTTACTTTGGAAGGTAGTTGTATATATTTTTCCACTCCTTTTTTCAGATTGTGTTTGAAAAATCCGGCAGAGTGTTGTCTTCTTGCAGCTTTTGTAGTTTTGGAGTAGTAAGTAGTCACATTTTGTGTGCCTTTTCTATTGTTAGTTTGATTGATTTTATAATTTTAATGCTAAATTTGGTTTACACTTTGTTTTTATTAGTTAGTGTTCTTTTAGTGAAACATTTTTGTTCTGTTATTGCCTTTTGTGGTGAATGCTAATTAATGTTTATTTTATAATGTTGAATATATATTTTGATATTTTTGCTTTAAGTTGGGTGTATTATTTATGTATCTATTTATCATAATTGTTACTTAATGTTTAAATGTTAGTACTTGTTGGAATTTTTTTATTAATATTTTGATGTAGTGAAATGTATATTTTTAGGGTCATTTATGTTTTTTTAATAATGTAAGATTGTTATAATGTTGTTAAAAATTGTTTTTTAATGTTTATCATTTTTTTAATGTAAAATGTTATTTTTATGTTTTGCAAATAAAATTATTTATGTTTGACAATAATGATGTAGTCAATATTGTGTGTTGCAATATTTTAAACTATTTATATATCTATTTAAAGGTCACAATATTTTTGTTTCTGATATTTTTGTTACCAATATAAATGAAAATAGATAGTTTTAACAGCAATATTTTAGTTATCGATATTTGTGTTTTTATTAGTTAAGCATGGAAATGTGATATTTTTGTGAACAATATTTATTTTCCGATATTTTTGTGAATCGAATTTGTTAGCATTAATATTATGACATTGATCCAAGGTGATTTTGTCTCTGTATGACCCTCAGCCTCAAATCCCGGATATGAATTTCCTTTCTATTTCATAATGCTCTGTTCTAGTTTATATATTCTATCTGAAGTTTGGTGATTGTTTTCAAAATAACCAATTACTAGTATAGCCCTTCGAACATTTAACTTATATTCTGGGAAACCCTGCTTGCTTGAAAACATTAAGTGCGAAGCTATGATATCAATTTCCATGTAATCAATTACAGGAAAGACAATTCAAAACCGTATAGAAACAAACATGAACATATGTACCAGCTAGCTAATTTATCATGTTGCAATGAATAGTAACATTAATAAATGTTAATTTATATTTGAAGCAAACACCTGGATATATGAAAAGATGATTCAATAAACCAAGAATGTCTGATGGTATCTTATGTCATAGTGCCACTTGACAAAATTTTGAACTGCAAAATAAAAATTTTGCGCCTGACTTTCTGCCTTTTTTTTGTTGCAGGCAATCACCAGTTAAAAAGCTCAGAAGGTCAGAGCGCAAGGATAGCTTTTCTGTTGCAAATAGGAGAATATTGCTGTTAATTGGCACACATTAGCACTCATAGAAAAAAAAGCAGATGAAAAAAAGATATTTACCAGAACAATGACAGCAGTAGATTCCAGTGGCGGCTGGTACGGGACAGGGGTGGCGAGGTGAAAAAAAAAAGAAAGAAAATTTCACTTACCTCTGCACGCCATCTCTCCTATGTCATCTTTTCTCCGCTTCTCTTCCAGGAAGCATCCAGGCTCCCCTAAGCCAATCACAATGGTACAGTCACCATGACAGCAGCACTGTGATTGGTCTGAGCGCCGTTGTATGCGCTCAGATGGGGACGGCGAGCCTCTGCATGTTCTCCACCCTGGCTGTGCATTACAGACCAATGGAAAAACTGCTAAATGCGCATGACTGTTTGGCTGGCCCAAGAAGGCCGGCCAAACCGTCATGCGCACCTAAGTGCACATACCACTCCTCCGCCTGCTGGCTGTGACAACAGCCAAGCCCCGCCCGAAAACTGACTTCAGCAAAGAAAAATGAAATGATAATAACATTGAGTTATGATTTTATTTTTCCTTTTTTACACTGCTGAAAAGCAGTGGAGCGACGTTCCTCTGCCTTAGCGGAGGAGCCGCCGCTTGAGCTGCAGCTGAACGTGTCTAAAGGGACATTGAGAAAGGAGACACTAATTGCTATTTCCCCTCTTCCTGAGGGGAGTTTGTTGTGAGTTAGCTAAAGCACCTGCATCACCACTGGGATGCGCCCTGGCTGGAACAGGTGCAGCACGTGCTGCAGCTGCCGCCCTGCAAGGGCCGACAGTGCTAACAAGCATGTAAAGACAGCATAGAGATTAACTGAAAAGAAGAGCAATTTTACATATTTTTGCACTTTTAGAAATAAATACAGTCAGGGAAACTCATGTTTATACATGTAAAAATCAGTACAAATGGAAAACTTGGAAACAGAGATGCAACATTATCGATTGTGCTCATTTCCCTCCTCCAACCAACCCCCTGGAAGCGACAGGAGAGCTGCGGCAGCACTGCAGCACTGCACATTAGGTTCTCGGTTCAGAGATTTGATGCAGCATAATACTTACCAGGGGCAATGCCAAGGCTTTGCGGCGGCCCCTTCACAAATCAGGGCCTTTCATTACAAGCCAAATGAAAAGATTACATGCTGTCAAGTAAAAATATTTCATCAGCGTGCGGAAGCGCAAGGTGCATTAGAAAAACCAAAGCAATCAATGATGGCCCAGCCAACCACCAATACATTTCATTGTAATGCATTTCCGCCATAGCTGCATTTACCCTTCAGCAGGGTTAGTTAAACTGCTTCTCAAACAGAAACAAGAAATGGATGTGCATTGTCAGCCTCCAGACTGAACTGCTTCATTGAGAAATCTGCACACACCTTCGAATTAGAAAAGGGAGCACAGTCAAAATTGAGAGCAGTGTAACATTGGTATTTGACTTCCTAGTACTCCTGTCATTCTGCATGAGAATCTATCACATGGTTTCTCCTGGCAAGCAGGTGTTATTTGCAGTGGCGGCTCGCACAGGTAAGCGCGGTGGGCGGTGAGGCAGGGTGGGGCCGGGGCAGTGAGGCAGGGCAGGGGCGGGGCGGGGTGGGCAGTGGTGGAAGTCAACATACGACGGGATAGTGAAAAGTAAATAAATAAATAAAACCACTTACCTTGCGCTTGCCGCATCCCTGTCTCGGCGATGCGGCAAGCGCAAGGTACGTGATTTTATTTATTTACTTTTCACTAACCCGTCGTATGTCAACTTCCACCACCCCACCCCCACTCCACCTCACCGAGCCACTGCACTTACCTGTGCGAGCCGCGACTGGTTATTTGCACTCTTACACATTGCTTTGTTTGTGCCAGTGGCTGCTGGTGGTGACCACTGGCACTCATTTGTAGGGACAAGGACTTATTTTTCACCATCAGACTCTGACCCAGACAAAGAAGGACGAGAGCAGAAAAGGGAGAAAGAAGGAGAAAGAATACCAGTGACAAAGGGAGAAAGCAGGGATGTAAAATAACCTGCAAGAGAGACGCCAAATGAGTTAAAGTGGAGGGCGATGGAAGCAGGAGGCAGTAATGCTTTCAAGGCTAGGCATCCTTGCTATTCAGCAACCCTTTCCTCCTAAGCAAAACATTGTCCCTTGCACATTATTAATAGCATTGCTCCTACAGCACAGGTTTTTTTTCTCCCGCAGAATGAAATCCGCGTTTGTTTTCACCTGCTGCTTGTCTCTTCCACTCTGCTTGAAAGGTTTGCCATAACTATCCTTAAAGGGCATTCTGAAGTGTCGTCATTTTGATGTGTAGCTTTCCTTGCACGGTGTAATGCCTTATCAGCCTGTGTTCCATCAGAGAAGGGATGCTGCGCATTGCTGCAGCTAATTTATTAGCTCAAGTGTGCAGCTGACTGTCGTATTAATTGAGCAAAATCGCCAGCCTTTCACCTCTGTCAGGGAAATGCGTGACTAGCCATTAACCACTTTATTTTCTGTGTAGAATGCGTTCGGTATGGTCACGTCCGAATGTGTATCTGGTACTCATAACACGTTTCCACTCTCCGTTCTCCCTGGCAAGTGGCATAGCTCATACTCGCTGAACATGAATTGAGGCTTTATGTATTTAAAATGTCTGAGTGAGTACGTGGGCAGGATTGCTTTTTTTCATTCTGTTTAAATATCTGTGGAATGCCTTAAAATTCCACATTCCAAACAGAATTGATGTACTGTTGGAGGAAAATGTGATGCTGTTTTGGTGCTCTGGTTACCATTCTGTCATACATTTCTTTGAAACTAATTTATCTGAGGTCAATAATCCCACCTGATGTTTGGCAACGACGCACCTTTTCGGCTTTCAGTGCTTTCAAAATAGCAACTGTTTAATTTAAGCCCTGGGATGTTTTTTGTGTATTTTTCCATGACCATCACAAGGTGCCCACTATTGTTTATTAAATGCCTTAGCAAGTGGGCAAATCCAGCCAGTTCCCTCCACTTTGGTTTTGTCTCCAAGTGTTACAACATTTTACTTTAATATTTTCAGAACGACGCAAGACACTCAGGGGTATATTCACCATAGAATGGCAAAGCGTGGTGTTACGCCACAATTGGTAACGCCGCGCTCCGATATTCTGAAAACGCAGGAATGCAGCGTATTTACCAAAATATGGCGCACCCCTGCGTTTCCCCTAGCGCTGACGCTAAATTTAGCTGCCAAGCGCTAATAGTGCAAGGGTGCCTGAGTTGCAGGAAATGATTGTTCATGTGCAAGAAGGTGTCCCTTCCTGCACATAAACAATCAGTAATGGTGATTTGTAACTTCTATGTGTGCTGCAGAATGCAGCACATATAGAAGTTGCAACTCGTCATTATTTCATCATTGTTTATGTGCAGAAGGGACACCTTCCTGCACATGAATAATCGCTAATGGCAATTTGCTCTTTCTTTCTATGTGTGCTGCAAAATGCAGCACACATAGAAACAGCAAAAACGAGGAGAAATCAATAATTTCTTCTGGTTGCGCCAGTTTAAGACCAGGTTTTTCCTGGTCTTATTTTTATAACTGCCCAATATTTATGCCAGCCTTGTGAATAGGGGCAGCGTAAAAAAGCAATGGATGTTGCGGCGGAACGCCCACTGCAACACCCATCGTACGTCCCTTTCACGCTAAGTGCTGCATGAATAGGGTCATTATATACATGCTGGCGTTAAGCCACATTAAGTGGCTTAATGCCGCCTTGTAAATAAAGAGAAAGGGTTATCGCTACCAGACGGTAAAAAAAGTGGTGTACTGGTGGCGATAACCCCTTGTAAATATGCCCCTCAGTACCTGTGGGTAACATATGCATTTATTTTTCGTTTTCCTCAAGGGCTACATGCAAAAACAACCACTCTCACAGCAATTGTGTGTTCTATTACGTGGCTCAGAAAAGCATCTACCCTTCATTTTGGATAATCTGTTTTAATAAGAGTGTGAATTGATGCCTGGCTACTCTTTTCTTCTAGGATCCCCGACAGGGGGTTCCTAGCTGTCTTTAAAGGAGAAAAAGAGGCAGTAAAGAGTCTTTATTGCACTGTGATTGGTCTATTGGTCCCAGATGAGAGAGATTGCAGGTAAAGCTCTGGACAGACCCGTCAAAAGTGTACAGCAATAGGGGCTAAAGGCCACGTGCTTTGTGGGGACCCACACTCCCGTTACAAAATGTATTAATATATTAATAAAGCAGACCTGGTTTGCACTTTTACAATACATCTAACGTGGTGGCCCACACCTCTAGGTGACACTTAATACTTTGGGCCAGATTTATAATTCTTTCCACCTTGTTGCCCTGCATGAAAGGGAAAGGACAGGAATGTGCCATATTTACCATTATACAGTGCACTCTTGTCCTTTCCTAGCACTTTTGCCTGCCTAGCGCTATGGCGCAAGGGTGCCTGAGTTGTGGGCAGGATTCTTTGTGTGCAGGAAGGGAGACTTTCCTGCACAAAAACAATCCTAAGAGGCATTTTCGTCTTTCTAGGTGTGATGTAGAATGCAGCACACCTAGAAAAGGAAACAACGAGGAGAAATAAAGATAATTCTCCTTGTTATGCCTCACCTGGGGAGGTGTAACATTTTGCTGCATTCCCAGGTCTGTCACTAATGGTAAGTCTGGGAATGTCCCAAAATCTATGGATGGATGTGTGGGAACACCCAAGCTCTAACCATGGAACGCCTCTCTGCCGCAGAGTAACGCAAAGCAGTGAATTGTGCTGCCTTGCGTTACTCTAGATTAATCAAGCCATGCAGGGCTATGCGAGCTGGCCTTGTGTGGCTTGATAAATCTCACTTAGGTTTTGCATCGCAATTGCCCCCCCCTTGCGTGACGCAAGGACGACGTAAAACCTTGATAAATCTGGCCCTTTGTTTTCTATCCGCAGCAAACGTATTGCTCTAAATATCAGGTGGAATTATAAAACAGAGAGAGAGGCACACAAAAGTTTTGCCCAGGGCCCCACTAAAGCATCTGACAAGCCTGGCGGTGTATCACCTCAGCATCCTTTAAAAGGCTTGGCAGAGGGCTGCATAGGAAACAATTCTGTCAGTCACATTCTATATAAGGAGGGAAAGGTCATGAAGGCATGCATTTAAGAGAAGGAGAAGAAGTTGTATGGTGGATTGGCTCCCTGTCAAATACAGCCTGAATTGTTTAAGTCATTTAAAGTTGAAAGACCTTCAAAGGCTTGTTTTGTTATGTGTGGTAGAAAGCCCTTGGAAATACTTATGCTATCTGGGGGTTATCCTCCAACTAACATTAGAAGGGGTTGTGGTCAGTCAGGAAATGTGATACCAATGAACAATCAGTAATTAAGGGACACTCTGTTGCCTGCCAGATACAGTAGTTCAAGCTGGAACCATCCCTACCAAATTGTAACTTTTGACATCAACAATGTTCTCGTTGGTGATTCACATCTGATTACACTAGGAGAAAAATGAAGTGAAGATGAACTTAATTGTGAGAGCTCATCGGCGTGAGATATGAGAGAAGCTCAAGATGTGGCTGAAGGGGAGTACATCTTTTTGAAAAATATCCTGAATATTGGGCCCAGCAGCAATTAAGGACATGAAAAAGCACCTGGACTACCTCGAGGCTGCTTGCATCATCAATGAGATATACACTGCTTCCACTGCCCTCATATTGGTGATGCACTGAGAAAATCGAAATATGAGGATGTCTGTGGACCATCAAATACTTTTGAAGCATACCAGACTGTGCCGCCAAAGGTGAATGATGACTTAAAATGCCTAGCCTGATGCTGCTCATTTTGGTGAATGGTTTGAAAAGTTGATATTTCCAAATAACAATGGGAGCTGAAAACTGAGAGAAGGATGTATTCAGCTGCGCCCCACTATTCTATGACTACTGTTGGATACCACGCAGCATGTTTAGGAAGCTTGCAACCTTCAAGAGGCTTGTGAAGTGCATTTTGGTGGATATGAACTTTGCTGAACTTTTTTATTTATTTATACATGGCATCATAATATTTGGAAGAACCTCGGAACACCTCAATCAAAAATTGTTGAAGTTCCTAAACCAACTGATTGAGCAGGGGTTCAAACTGTCACTAGACATATAATAATTTGGGACCAGGGTCAAGCATTTTGAAACAAAGAATTAATCACTATTCTATACAATCCATAGACGTTTGCTTCCTCGGGAATATAAAGTGATCATCCTCAGTTGTCTGTGTGATGGCAATGGGACTATGAGAACTGATAGAAACTATGACATAATCTGCCAAGTGTTCTACTGACCCAGAAAGTGTACCTGTGTTGATTGATACTACAAAAAGTGTCCCATACACTTCCAATAAAAGACCTAGCCCAGTAGACACTATGGGGGGGCGTGGCCAAGATGGCGCCTGAGCTAGACGAGGAGTAAAGGAGCTCCGCAAGGCAAGCCTGTTTGCCACCATCCAGAAGAATCCCTGCTGTGCTTGGAGGACACAGACGTGACCAGTGGACCCCACCGGGCTGTGGTGGGGCTGCGAGAGTGCCCTGGTTGGTGTGAGGATTGTCGGTGTACCGCGCCCAGCCAGCCCTGGGGACATGGCCTGTGGACGGCTGAGCCACGGCTCCCAGAGATTACTCGGGACGCATAGAGGTGGGGCCCAGCGACAACATCAAAGGAGGAGTGGTCATCATAAAGACCTTGGTGAGCAGGGGGTCTTCCTGACAGTGCCATGCGCGCCCCCTGGCGAGGGACGGACACCAGGTGGCACAACCCCTCCAATGATTGAAGGGGGCAGCGGGAGCACTTCTGATATTGTAGGGATACCTGCAGCACCGTGACTCACTCTAATGGGGAGCTGAGACCCGTGCGCTGCTCTTCTGATTTCGTGGGGCCCGGCAGCTGTGGTGGAGGAGGAGACACGGAGGAGATGGGCATGCCCCGGGTGTGTCACCTCAGATACCACGATAGAGTGCCATGTCCTCCACATTGCCCCTAAATAAACTGAACTGGGCAGCGGCAGCCCGTGTGAGTTGGAAAAGACACAGGAGGGCTGGGACGATGCTCCCTCCGCAACATAAGTCAACGACCATGAGCTGCAGTCATCCAGGGGGAGCCAGCGAAGCCGAAGAAGATCTGTTGTGGCTAAATAGGTGGCATTGACTGATCGTCCTTCTCTCCCAACTTTGGAAGTTGGCGAGATAAACTCTGCCTTGGCATGGAGATTGACTGGCAACCCCCCACTCCCCCTTTTGTATTGCTCCGTGTTAGAAATTGGGTTTCTGGTTGGCAGAGGTATGCACCCTGTCCAAGCTGGAACCACAAACCTAGTCAGGGTAAGCTAGATACACACTAAAAGATAACCTGTGCTCACCCTATGGTAGCTTAGGACACAGCGGTCAGGCTTCTCTACGGAGACAATGTGTAAAGTATTTGTGCAACAGAGACACAAAGTAACACAATGAAAACACCATACAAAGACTCCACATAGGTTTAGGAAAATAGACAACAATTTTATAAATAAATTAAAACCAAAACAATAAAAATCCAATACGTAGAAGTTGAGCTATTAATTTAAAAAAATAAATAAATAGAGTTCTAGCACTTAGGAGCAATAAGCGCCTCTGGGGGTTATCTGGTTGCACTGCACAGGGGCAAAGTCAACAGTTCAAGCTGGCCACAATGGAGCGCAGGCCAGAGACAGGAGCCACTATGCCCAGTGAATAGAGTACCTTGATCCTGGTTGCAACAGCGAGATGTGGGGTGCAGACGAGCAATGCTTTGATGTCCAGCCTGCAGTCAAGGTGATGCATCGATTTTCTTCACGCAGTGGCGACGATGCGTTGCGTCCATTGAGCGAAGCACCGGTACGGAGTGTAGCAGTTTCGAAGGTGATGCGCTGGGTGAATCCACGCTGGAGGGGCGATGCATCGATCTAGTCCATGCAGTGGCGGCGATGCGTTTGTTCTGAAGCGGTGGTACCAGATGCGATGCGGCGGTTCAGAGTGCAATGCACCGATTCTAATCCAGTAACAGGGTTGATGCGCCAGTTCTGCTACACGCAGAATAGAGATACATCGATTTCTCTGGTGCAAGTATCTGGGTCCACTTCCAGTGAACCAGGCACAGCAGCATGGGTAGGGACTTTGATAGGCCTAAGTCTCAAGCAAACAAGCCCTTGGAGATCACTTTTGTGCAAAAGCAGAGTCTAGCTCTTCTCAGCAAAGTCAGAGAGCAGCAGGCAGCAGGGCAACACAAGAGAAAACCAGGCCTTCCAGGTCAGAAGTCCAGCACAATGTCAGTCCTTGATGCAGCGCAGCAGTTCTTCTGTCAGTTGTAAGTCCAGAGGTTTCTGATTTGAGTGATTTGAGAGGGTCAGAGACCCAGTACTTATACCCAGTTGTGCCTTTGAAGTGGAGGGTGACTTCAAAGAAGGGTCTTTGAAGTGAACAGAAGCCCTTTCTTACCAGCCCTGGCTCCAGACAATCAGTATGGCATAATCAGCCCTTTGTGTGAGGAAAAAACACAAGCTATTCAGGTGCAAATGCAAGCTCATTCCTTCCCTTCCTGCCCAGGAAGGGTCATCAGAATGCAGATGAGTGCTCAAACACACCTAACCTTCCTGTGTTTGTGGCTGTCTAGAGGGAATGCACAAAGTGAAGCTGTCACCCACCACAGGCGTGTACTGGAGTCAGGCTGCTGGCACACTGAGCAGTAGGAGCAGAGAAATGCTCGCTTTCTAAAAGTGGCATTTCTAAAATAGTAATGTTAAATCCAACTTCACCAGTAAAGAGGATTTATCATTACCATTCCAAAAATATATAAAACATGGGAGTCATCCACGCTTCCGTGAGCACTGTCGTACGAGCGATTGAAGATGTCATTGTCTGGGAACATCAAACCCATCCTTGGCATTGGCCGAGGAGCGTCTGGCAACATCAAACCCATCCTTGGCATTGGCCGAGGAGCGTCCCGAACAGCTTGAGGCTGATGTCTCCTCATGGGCATCATCTGACGCGGTGGAGTCCCCATATCCTGTCTCTGACGTGGTGGAGTCCCCATATCCTGTCTCTGAGAGTCTGGGGACCGCATATTTCTCCCAGAAAACATGACAGAGCTACTCCTTCCTAATCAGGAATTACAGCTTAAAAGTGTATTAAGTAATTCCCAATGTTAAACTATGAGAGGAGTAGGCCTCACAGTAGCGAAAAACTAATTTGGGTGTTTGTCACTACCAGGACATGCAAAAGGTAAAAGTACACGTCCTACCTTTTACTTACACAGCACCCTGCCCTATGGGCTACCTAGGGCCTGCCTTAGAGGTGACACATGTGTATTAAAAGGGGAATTTAAGGCTAGGCAAAGGGTTTTAAATGCCAAGTTGAAGTGGCGGTAAACTGCACACATCGGGCCAGCAGGGTCAGGTTTGAAATGCTACTTGTGTGGGTGGTACAATGAGTGCAGCCCTAAGTGGGATGGGTATGCCCAGACGTGGGTCCCTTGCTCACTGTGCCACTGGATTCAAGCTAGCCTGGCTGAAGAAGGGTGACATACCCTGAAACCGGTCCCAGGATGCTTATTTCCGGTCCAGGGAGGACCTGGCCTGGCAGTTCGGTCTGGACTGTTCCCATGGGGCACAGGGTCAAGACTGATTTGCATATGGCTGGGTCCAAACTGGGGTGGCGTAGTAGGCAAAAGAACAATGGATTTAACCCAGATCTTTTGACTGGGGCGAATGTTTGCATTGTCAGCATTCCGTCCATCATTTGTTTGCTGTAACACTTTTCGCCCTAAGTGGGATGGGTATGCCCAGACGTGGGTCCCTTGCTCACTGTGCCACTGGATTCAAGCTAGCCTGGCTGAAGAAGGGTGACATACCCTGAAACCGGTCCCAGGATGCTTGTTTACGGTCCAGGGAGGACCTGGCCTGGCAGTTCGGTCTGGACTGTTCCCATGGGACACAGGGTCAAGACTGATTTGCATATGACTGGGTCCAAACTGGGGTGGCGTAGTGGGCAAAAGAACGATGGATTTAACCCAGATCTTTTGACTGGGGGAGAATGTTTGCATTGTCAGCATTCCGTCCATCATTTGTTTGCTGTTACACTTTTCGCCCTAAGTGGGATGGGTATGCCCAGACGTGGGTCCCTTGCTCACTGTGCCACTGGATTCAAGCTAGCCTGGCTGAAGAAGGATGACATACCCTGAAAACGGTCCCAGGATGCTTGTTTCCGGTCCAGGGAGGACCTGGCCTGGCAGTTCGGTCTGGACTGTTCCCATGGGGCACAGGGTCAAGACTGATTTGCATATGGCTGGGTCCAAACTGGGGTGGCGTCTTGGGCAAAAGAACAATGGATTTAACCCAGATCTTTTGACTGGGTGAGAATGTTTGCATTGTCAGCATTCCGTCCATCATTTGTTTGCTGTAACGCAGGCCCACTAGTAGCATCTAACTTACAGGCCCTGGGTATATGGTATGCCACTTTACAAGGGACTTACAAGTAAATTAAATGTGCCTAGTTGTGTATACACCAATGTTACCATGTTTAGGGGAAAACCACATGCACTTTGGCTCTGGTCAGCAGTGATAAAGTGCTCAGTTCAACAAAAAGATAGAGCAAAAAGAGGAGGCAAGCAGGCAAAAAGTTTGGGGGAAGACTACCCTGAGGATGACAGGTCTAACACTGTGGCACAAAGATGGTCAAACAATGGCAAACGAAGGGGGACATGGACTGCGGGGGGGATCTCGTCATCCCCCCCACTCAGCAAGAGACGCTTAACACTGCTGCCCTAGTGTGCTCAAAAGCCCAGGGAGCGTGCTTTGATGACATTAAAACTATACCTGCTCCTAAGCTAGATGCTCTGGCGATTGAGGTGGTGCTCCTTCAGGCTGATAGGAACCCTCAGGGACAGGGTGGAAATGAATGAGTCCGCCTTGGCGGAAATGTGTCCCATGCTGAGTGAAATGCAATCACATATTAAGGCCCTACAGGAGGAGGTTGCACAGTTACGAGACATGGCTGAAGATGCAGAGGATATATCCAGCCGAAATAACATAAGCCTGGTGGGACTTCCTGAGGGGGCAGAGGGAACAAATATGGGGCTCTTCTTAGAACAATGGTTCCTGGCCACAGTACTCGGCGGACAGAGATCGAACTTCCACTCCATAGAACGGGCACACAGTACAGGGCAGGGCCCCTTCTCAGGCTGCCCACCACGGCTGGTGGTGGCCCAGCTCTTCAATTACCATGAAAGCGACCACATCATAAAAATGGCAAGGGCCTCAGGACAATTGCAAATGGCATTGTGAATATATACCTGGATTTCATGGCAGAAGTGCAGCGGCTTTGTGGATCCTTCATGTCACTTAAACAGACGCTGCATAAACTGTGACTTAAATACTCGCTAATGTTCCCGGCAAAACTGAATGGTGGAGGCAGCCTCCACACTATTTTTCCATACTCCAGTAGATGCCTTTAAATGGCTGGAATCGAAGGGAGTGTCCACGGTCCCAAATTCAGCCCCACCATGCAAGGACTCACGCGGCCCCTGCGTAAGGCAGGGTCACATAGGTCTTTCATAAGCAAGCCTACACATGAACAAGCAGCACGTGAACGAGCCAGGGGTATGGCGGAATTGAAATCTTGTAGCTGATCCACCGCATCACCCACTGCTGGGGGGAGCACTTCACCAGACTGAGAGCTGGCTCTTGCCTTGGAGGATGTGCCAGAGGAGCTGAGAGTGGGCCCTGTGTTGGGTTCTGTATGTGGGAGTCTGCAGTCCAGCAGGATGAATTGATTAAGAAGTTATTGGCATGTTAGGTAAGGGTTGGATACCAAAGGATGGTAAAGTGAGTTCATTTAAACATGTTTTTCCTGAGTTAAATATGCATTCGGGTATTTTGAAGAGAATGGATTTGTTGGTAGTGCCTGTTTCTTTGCAGAACAAGGTTTTGGGTCTGGCCCATGAAGGCCATATGGGTATGAGGGCCATGAAGAGAAGACTTAGAGAAGTTTTCTGGTGGCCTGGAATGGATCGTTCGGTTGAACATTTTGTGAGAGACTGTATTTCATGCGCTGTCAGTGATAAGACCCAAATCACGTTTCCCAGTCCCATCGAGGCTGTGCCGGTTCCTGACAAACCATGGGTCAAATTAGCTTTAGACATCATAGGACCCATGTTTGTATTGGATGAACGGAGCAGGTATGGTTTGGTGGTGGTGGATTATGGTTCTAGGTGGCCTGAGGTGAAATTTGTGAGATCGGCTAACACTGAAGAGGTTATGGATTTACTCCAGTCTTTATCTTTGAGGGAAGGTGCTCCAATTGAACTCATCGCTGACAATAGGGTGCAGTTCATGTCTAAGGAATTTCAAGAGTTTTTGTGTCATTGGGGCATCAAACACATCACTACTTCCTTATATCATCCCCGCAGCAATGGTTTAGTGGAGCGCTGTAACAGGGTCATAAAAGATAGCATTCAATTGTCCATGGCCAATGGTTTGAACTGGAAAAAGGAACTAGTAAATTTGCTTTGGGCTTTACGTACCACTCCCAATGCTGTTACCAAAGTATCTCCTTTTGCATTATTAAAGGTTAGGTTAGCTTCCACTAAATGGTTAGACCCTGGATGCGGGATTTAAATGTTTCTAATGTGAAACCTGAGTTAGTGAGAGACAATTGTGACAAAGCTCAGAGCAAGTATGTTACTAATGAACCAATTAAAGGAAGAAAACAAGTTGGTTTCAAAGAACGGTATTGGGTTAAAGTGAGACTTCTTGGTTTTGTTGCCAAAGGTCATTCCAAATTTTCTTGTTCTATGCAAATCATTGCATTGAGAGGTAGATCCGTTAAACTGAATGATGGAAAATGGTGTAATATGGAGAGGTTGTCCAAACAGAGATTTGTTGGTGACCATAGCATGACTTCCACTTCTCAAAGCGTGCCCAGTTCCATCATTCATGGTGAGCCTAGTTTTGATGCTTCTGCAAGAGAAAGGAGACCTCCTGTTTGGTTCAAGGATTATGTTAAATCTTGATGCACTTTTAGTTATGATCCCGGTTGAAGTTCATTGTATATTTTCATTTTTGTTTTGTTCTTTTGGTTTGTTTTTCAATTGTATGTATTCTGCATAACTATTCTTTTCTCGATGTTGTAAGGGAAGAGATGTGTTGGGTTCTGTATATCTTTAACACTTGCACATGCCACCATGACTACGAGTTCCATGTTGGAATGGTGGCATGTGGAACGGTCAGGAGGGCAGTTGGAGTTGCTGTTTGCTCTGACCAGTCGCTTACCTTGGATGTTAATAAGCATCAATAAAGAAACCTGAACTTACCAGACGACTCTACATCTTCCTTTCACCCTGCTCTTATTTCAATGACGAATGACCAGGTGATATGATCCCAGTAACACCAACAGGCCCCATGGTTGATCTTCCTTAATTTGAGTGTATTTGGGGGACACTGGGATTTCCTTGGTGAGTGGGAGAAAGGATGAGTAGTGTGGTCATATGAGGGCTTATCCATCAAACAAACTAAAGAACTTGAAGCTGCCACAATACACATTGGCACGTTCACCCCCCTTTGGCATCCAGATGGACCAGATTCCTCGTTCACAGTTACTGTTGCATAGATGGTTGCAGGCTTGTTGGTGCCTCAACCAGGGAAAGAGAGTTGGGGTGTTCATTTCTGTTTTGTATTCCGTGGAA
This sequence comes from Calotriton arnoldi, assembly GCA_963921515.1. NCBI lineage: Eukaryota > Metazoa > Chordata > Amphibia > Caudata > Salamandridae > Calotriton > Calotriton arnoldi. The sequence goes on from CAWUFW010005096.1 coordinate 85,678, forward strand.
CCACAACACACTGTGAAGGATGTGCTGGGTAGGGGGACCTAGACGGGGATGAGGAAGAGTGTAATTGTAACTAATCAGAATGGATCATGCCCGCACTTCAGACTGCACACTGCCCCACATATAACCTTGTGACCCGAAATGTCCGGGGCATGGCCACACCTCATACGATGACACCTAAAACACTCATATCTATGACGCAGACACACTCACATTGCCTATTTGCAAGAAACACACATGTCTGCCATGGAACTCGCTAAGCTACAACATAGTTGGAGAGGCAGGTTGTTGGCACTTCATACTCGGCCTACGTGAGGGGAGTCCTCATATGAATCTCCCCGATGGTGCTGCTAGTTGCACAGCACACAGTGGTCAAACCTGAGGGCAGATATGTAGCAGAAGAGGGGTTCCTGGATGGGGCCCCCATAATGCTGCCTGCGCTCTATTCACCCAATTTTTGCTGGATATACCCCCACATTGATACAAGTCCTGTTGACGCTGAGTATATAGGGTGGTAACTTCAGCACTGTACACATCACGTCCCTAGACAGATCCTCCCCCTCCACAGGGAACAAATGTGATTAGGATGACGCATGCATTGCAAGACTGGCTTTGGCACACCCAGATGGGTGATATCTGGTGCCAAATTCACCCCGATGAACATGAATACTCATTCTTCTCACCAGTACACCAACTACACACCAGAACTACCTTATTCCTCTGCAACCCCTCAATAGCATCCTTGGTCCTGTCCACTGAATATCTAGGCCATGTACTGTCAGACCACAATCCCCTCTGAATGACCATTTGGTGGGGCAGGCACCAGGGGGCAGTACCTATGTGAAGGGTGTACAACCCCGCCCTACACAACAGAGCTTTCTGTGATACCAATTACTTCAAAGACAACGAGGGGACTGCCTCCACGACAGGAATAGAGTGGGATGCCTTTAAGGCTGTCACTTAAGGCTTATGCATTAAGACATCATATGGTGCAAAATATGCCGTGTGCAACCAGATCCTCGATCTTAAACAAAAGATTAGGACAGTGGAAACCCTATCGGGCTGAGGAGGGAATGGGAGCTGCCCTATTAGATGAGTATCTGGGTAGATTACCAGTCCCCAGATGGAACCCCCTTCAGCGATATGCACTAGACGAAACCCTAACCACTGAGGAGATCAACTTTGCGATTGAACAGATAGCGTGCAAAAAGACCCCGGATTGATGGGTACTCAAGGAAGTTTTGTTCGCCCATAGAGCAACCCTTGCCCCTAAACTACTCCATATGTACCAAAAGGCCCGTGAGGAGGGCACATTGCTGAGATCTCCCCAAGAGGCAATGATAGTTTTCCTACTTAAGCCCAACAGGGACCACTTAGAGGTGCGCTCCTACAGACCACTGTCCCTCATTAACACTGACTATAAGATACTTGGTAAGGTCCTTGCTAACAGGCTGCTTTCCTACCTCCCCACACTGGTCCACTATGACCAGAATGCCTTCATACCCAGGAGAAGTACATTTTTAAAATTACAACACTTTTCTGACTGATGGAAAATAATTCTCAAGCAGTGCCTCCTTACACAGCACTCTCATTAGAGATTTAGAAGGCCTTTGACACCCTAGGGTGACCTTATTTAAGGAAGGTACTGAGGTGCATGGGCCTGGAGATATGGCGCTTGATAAACCTCCTCTACCTCAACCCACTGGCCCGGGGCCACATAGACACTGAGATCTCAACCACTTTTGAAGTGCACAGGAGCATGCGGCAGAGAGGCCCACTATCTTAAAAAAATTTGCCCTAGCCATGGAACTGCTTGCTGGCCTCTTTTGTGTGCAGGGCCCAGCTTGGGGTATACCGAGCGGCTTGAATTGGGAAGCCATATCGTTAAACACGAACGATCAGCTAGTTTACCTCAGGAATGTGCAGGCATATGTACCACAAGTGATGGAGACCCTAGACAAATTTCATAAAGCATCTGGACTGAGACTAATTTGGGGCAAATCCTGTCTATTTGCGCAAGCTTACACCTTTGGAACGGGAAGCATTCCCCCTATTGGCACTTGAGTGGCCGTCAGACACTTTTAAGTATTTGGGGGTGAACATTTACCACACCTATGAGGACCTCATACAGGGCAATCTAGGAGCAATAATTGTCAGTGTGTGCACCTCCCTGTCATTCTGGGGCACTCTACAATTGTCACCTATGGGCAGGGTGGCAATTGAAAGATGCTGGTACTACCCCGGATGTTATATCACTTCTCTGCCCTTTCAGTTGTCCTGCCCCAGTTCTACTTCAGGGACGTGGATTCTGTTCTCACTGAATTAATCTGGGGAACGGGCCACAAGAGAGTTGCTCTTCACAAACTGTACTCTCGCTTGGAAAGAGGAGGGTTAGGGGATCCAAGTTACGAGCTGTACTACGTGACAGCCCAGCTGCAATGTCCAGCACGCTGGCTTGCAGATGGTGTTAACCTGGAGCGGGATGCCATTCGCTGAGCAATTGGAGGTGGTAAGGTAATCGATTGGTTAATGGACCCAAGGCAATCCACGTTGCATTTGAGACGACTGGCCAAAGTCGCCAAGCGGTGTTGGCATAGGTACATACACAATAAATGCAAAGGGTTACCATATTTGTCAGACCTCCCGATATGGCCTCTAAAGATTCTTAGCAAAATGTCTAAACAGCGTAGCATATGTCCATGGGGGGAGGTGGGCCTCACCACACTGGGGAACTCTATGCCCACTAAACATTGCTGACATTCCCGGAAATGCAAGAGCGAATTGGCATAGACGAGGGTCAATTACTAACCTATAACACTCATAACCAAGTTAGGAACTCTATGGGGAACAGAGCGAAAAGATCCTGAACCCCACGCTCCCCTGCAGGTGCTGCTTTCCCATGGCAGCACCCGACAGTCGGTCACAGTATTGTACAAAGCGTTACTTGATACAGATAACCAATTTTCCAGCTCTTCAAGACAAATGAGCAGATGTGATTGGACAGGAACCTACGGACAAACAGTAGACCACAGCAATCGAATGCACATGCAAGGTCTCTAGAAACCCTCAATTGAAATATACCTGCTTTCATTACATACACCACATGTACCTCACACCGATGCGCATACATCGTATGTTTCCGACCTCATCCCCCCAAGTGACCTAGGTGCCCATGCCCTGAGGCAGATTTTGGCCACATGGTATGGGGTTGCCTAATCATTGCACAATACTGGACATCAATAGTGACGTATCTGACAGACATAATGGGGCAGACATTACAGGTAGACCCGCTACAAAGCCTGCTAGGCATAATGGTGCGCACACGTAAAAACAAACACACTATGAAGTTTCAACAAAATTGAAACGGAGCGTTTACGTTTATCTATTTCTAGCCCCAATTTTCAAGCAATGTAAAAGCCCAGAAACATATAAAATAGGTAAACTTCCACATATTTAAATTTTCAGGAGTCTTGTAATTGAGTTTTCAAAATCCAACTTTTATTCATTTTTTGAAACACAACTTTTTTCAATCAGCCCAGCCAAAGCATGTCAATCTTAAACACATATAGTTAATGCTCTTTTACAAAAGTTACCCCTAACACTTAAACCAAGACTCCCTACCTATATGTTACATATATCACCAATACATAGACTATATTCTCTTTTGTCACCCTTCATATAATATGTACATGATTCTTTACAAAATAACATGCAAAGACGATGGTGAGCGGAGCCACGAAGTCGGTGATGAGGCTCATAAAGTTAGCTCGTGGTCTGGGTGGTCAATAGGCGAAGGTTCCATTCAGGGTATCGTTTTCAGAGATTTGCAGCTTGAAGTGCAGGTGTTCCATGAATGGGGTGGCGTTCCCTGTGGATGTTGTGCATTTGATGTATTCCTTGCAGATGATAGTGAGTCCTCCTCCTGGCTTGCGAAAGCGGTCCAGTCAAGCCATCTTGTAGACTGCTGGGATTGCTGAGGCAATGCCGGGAGCCGATGTGGGGTTGAGCCAGGTCTCTGTGATGAAGAGAATGTAGGGTGCCTCACTATTCAGCAGGACCCATATTTTGGTTGTGTGTGTGCTGAGTGACCATGTGTTGAGAAACATGCATGCAAATGGGTGTTGACATGCAGGTTTGCTGTTGTGTGTATTGTAGAGTGGGGGTGTAGGCATTGTTGGTGCTTGTGTATTGGGAGGGGGTGTTGAGCGTGTTGTTAGTATTTGCGTGGGGGGGTGGCTGCTGGAGAACCAGCAGTGAGTGCAGGCGAATCCTCCTACCGTGGTGTGAGGTGCAGCAAGACAGCAGTTGGAGGAACAGCATTCTGAAGTGCTGCTGAGTATCGTTGTGCAGTGATCCAGGCAGGGTTCCTGACACTGGGCGTGGTCCAAGCACGGAAAGGTGCTATGGGGCTACCTTTTGGCGTGCCTGGGGCGCACCAGAGGTGCATCCGCTGCTCGTCTATGTAGCAGCTGCCAGTAAGTATGTCCTGCGAGGGGGAGGAGTGCAGGGTGCCTTGATGCCATTTCCTGTGCTGTTGGGTGATGGAAAATTAAGTCCTCTTGCCAGGCTTCTTCTTTAAAGATAGTTTTGGCAGAAAAACCAGTAAGGCCGCTTCCTGCCCAGATGGACGATGGGAAATTCAATGATGTGGCTTCCTGTGTTGTTGGATGATGGGAGATCCAGTGATGTTCTTGTGCTGATGGGTGATGGTAAATTACGTCCTCTTGCTTGGCTTCATCTTTTAAAGACAATTTTTGTGGGAAAACCAGTAAGGTCACATCCTATTCAGATGAATGATGGGCAATTCAGTGATGTCACTTCCTGTCTAGGTGGATTATGGGAGATCCAGTGATGCAATTTCATATGCTGATGGGAATTAATATAGCATTAAAAAATTTCAATAAAGGTTTACTTGACAAAAAAAAGATCTTGCCCAGTAGATTTTTTCGGTCAATGGAAATGCAAGAGATGAATAACTTCAGTGCACAGAAAGTTTCTCTTTATGATTCCAGAAAACAAATGTATTGAGTCTTTACTATCTATAAGAAACATCTTCACTTGAGTTCTGAAAGCATACTCTACAGAGGATCAAAAGACTGTCATTGTCCCCAAGTTACTATTGTTGGCTTGCCAGAGTTCATTCTGATTGCGTGTGAATTCCTGAAGTGTGGAAGACCAAAAAAACTGCCTCTAACTGCAGTTAGAGGCGGGTTTTTAAGACCAGAAAATAGCTAGTCTTAAAAATGGAGATAACACTTGGGGCCTCATTTCAGCAGGTTTTGGTGCTGGACTGCGCTGCAAACAATGTTGCTGCGCTGCCCTGCAACAAAACTACAGGGCAGGAATGCGCACCATCAATAAGATAGTGCGCATTCCTGTGCCTCACTCATGAAAAGTGTTGTAGCGCTGCGACAAGAGAGCGTTGCAACACTTTTCACTACGCCCTTCTTGCGACACCATGAATGCGCTGGATTCACTGGACAGCGCTCCATGTCGCAAGTAATGACAGATACGTCTGGAATCCTGAAGTATCTGTCAGCGCTAAAGTCACGCATTGCTGCAGTTGTGTCACAAGCATGACGCAACTCCAGCAATGCATTGGGTCAGCCTATCCCTGTGGCACTGCGTCACCCTTACACCTGCCATCAGGCAGGCGCCAGGTACTGACGCAGTGCCGTCCTACAATTGTCGCAGTGAAATCTGATGGATTTCACTGTGCCACTCCTATGAGGCCTTGTTGCATGGGAACGCACACCCTGCATACATCATACCTGATGCAGGTATGATGTGGCACCGGGCTTCACAAGGTCATGCATATTCCTACATGTGTCACTTTGCAAATACAGCGCAATGTGGTGCTAGATTTTGCCTGGTCTGTTCTTGAGGGGTGCCAGGGTGTCGGCGCAGTTGGAGATCCATTGGTGGCGGTTGTGCGCTGCGGTATCATCGTCTGTAAGTGTTGGCGGAGTGGTGGTGCTGAAGGAGTTGACGAGACATTCTTCGGTGGCCTTGATCCAGCTGTGAGGGGGGGCGATGATGGCGGTGGTGTACGGTGGGCATGGTGAAGACGTGATGTATACAATGATGGTCGGTCCAGGAGAGTCCGGTGGTGTGGCTGTAGTTGAAGTTCCCGCTGGCAGAGGAGACGTGCTTGACCCTGTGTCCTGCTATGTGGCTTGCTGGGGTGACTAGCTGCTTGAGACTGATGTTGGGGAGCTTCCCCAGGAGCGGGTGGTGTTCTGGTCACTGGGGTTGTCCAGGTGGAACTTGAGTTCACCGAGTAGGATGTCGTCGGTGGATGGGAGAGCCTGGGGTGCAATGAGCTCTACAATGGTATCGGAGAATGGGGGTCCATGGCCCGGGGGGCCTGCAGATGAGGGTGCCGCAGAGGATGGGGTTGGGATTGGTCCGGATCTGGAAGTTGAGGTGTTCCATGGTCCCCGTTGGGTCATTAGAGTGCGTGGTTAGTCGGAGAGTGCTTCTGTAGGTGATGGCAATGCCTCCTCCTGGACGGTCGGGGTGGTCCTTGCGGGTGATTTAGTAGCCATCAGTGATGGCGATGGCGATGTCTGGTCCGGAGCAGCGGTTGGTCCTGGCAGGCGATGTGGCGTCCAGGGTTGATGGCGAGGAGGGTGCTGGCATCGCAGCGGTGGAGTGTCCGAGAGGAAGGGTCCTTGGTGCTGAGCGCGGTCCAGGGCAGACGGACGCAGACGGGCTTGCCTGTGGCTTGCCTTTGGCACGGGAGACGCCCAGTACAATGCAGGATTTACATCGTAATGCCTTTACAATGCAACTCCAACAACGCAGGTGCCTTTACATGGCATTCCATTACAATGCATTGTGAGGTCAGTAATGGGGTATTTTTAAGTTTTAGGGTGGGTATGGGTTTCGTGTGTCGGAGATGAAATTTGGGGGGTGTTATGGGGTAAAATCTGAAAAATGGGGTGTGTTTTGGGGGTGAATTATGAAATTTGGGGTGTGTTATGGGGTAAAATCTGAAAATTGGGGTGTGTTTTGGGGTCAATTATGAAATTTGGGGTGTGCATTTGGGTCAAATATGATTTTTAGGGTGTGTTTTGGGGGCTCAAAGATGAATTTTAGGGTTCAGGGTGTGCTTTGGGGTGCAAGGGTTAGTTTTAGGGTTGCACTCACTGAAGTGGGAATAGTAATATTTACATCTCCGCTATCCAACACCTTCCCTACTGTAGCAATATGCCTAGTATTGGTATGCATTGTAATGGAATGCGATGTAATGGTATGCGTCGTAACTTCATATATACCTTTGGCACACCAGTGGCACGCCCCTGTACATGGCCGCACAGCTGCCACCATTGAGAAGTACTGCTGGGGTACTGGGCAGCTGGGAGGTGGGAAACGCTGGAAAGGACATGGGGCATGGACGCGGGGGGGTGTGAGCGTGTGTCGTGAAAATTTAAATGAGAGAAATCTTACCTCGAGGCCGGGTCCTGTGTCTTCGTTGCTCCTGCTCTCCTGAGTCTGCTTCCAGGAACAGGAAGTAGGCAGTCAGGCTCCCTCCCCTAAGCCAATCACAATGCTGTAATGTGGCTTTGGGAGTGGTCATTAGCGCCGAGACGAGGCGTTCATCCAGGGGCTGGAGGGGTGGGCATATTCTGCATTGCGAACAGGATAGTACGCATGACTGCTTTGGGCGGCCTGAGCAGGCCAAACAAACAGTCATTGCGCACTTGAGTGGGCATGCCACTCCGCCCCTGCCCTGCTCCGTGAGTGGAGCAGCACTACCCACTTTCCCGCCCGCAAAGGAAACATGACACGATTACATCAGGAAGTTATCATAATGTGATGATTGTTCCTCTTCTTGCACTGCTTGAAAGCAGTGGGGCGACGCTCTTCCGCCATAGCGGATGAGCCGCCACTGGGGGTGCGTCATCTACAGGTGCTAGGCCTGGGCGACTCGACCCCCAGGCCTCCTCCGCTACGCGTCCCACCTTCTCCTTACCTGGACATTGACACCGTGGCGCAATCCGCTGCACTCTCTCCAAATCTGTGACTCAGCCAGGTGGGATTTCACAAGCCTGGGTAAAGCAGTCGCCGCCAAGTCCGCCGGTGAACCTCCCGATGCAGTTGGGCTTGAAGTTGCAGCGCTCCCGCCACACAAGTTCGGCGCAGCTCAGGGGCTTCACCCTCCACAGCGTCCAGCCAGCGCAACATCATCCGGCCTGTGATGCAGAGAGGCGCCGCCCACCATTGGTAATCCCCTCTGTGCACTCCGGTGTAGTGGTGGATCGTAGTATGCGATGCAGACCTCCCTACGTTGGTGCGCAGGTGCCCCACTACCATTCACAGCTCCAAGGGGCGCAAGGCGGTCTTCTCACACAGGCCAGCAACGTGTCTCCATGCGACCGGCCAGACTTCACCACCAGGTACGGGCGATCGCCGCGCCTTAATGTCTACTGCCACAGCTCATCGACTCCACAGCTCCTCCGCATCCCACTCCAGGCTCCAGGCGCAGGTCCAGCGAGGCATCCAGGCTCCAGGCGCAGGTCCAGCGAGGCATCCGGCTCCAGGCGAAGGTCCAGCGAGGCATCCAGGCTCCAGGCGCAGGTCCAGCGAGGCATCCAGGCTCAAATCAAATTTCACAGCTTTATTCGGTTTACAGACAAAAAACCATAAAAGCATACAAAAAAGAAAAGAAAGAAAAAACAATAACAGTTTCAATTCCATAAAACTATGTAAAACATTTAAAAGCATTTAAAAAGAGATCTCATAGGTCAACTATAAGAATAATACAGTACAAAGACAGTGGCAATATCGATTACAGATAACAACTTCCAAATCCATCGTACAAAGGATGCTTAATGTGACATTTTTTTATTTTTTATTTTTTTCAACATATCATTTTGCTGTCCAAAAACGAGCCGTCTTATTCCAACTCGGATTCTTCATATAGAAGGGCCTCTAAATGCGACAGGCTCTTTCGTACTTTTATAGCTTTCTGGATATAAAGTGCCACTGCGTTACAAACTTTCACATCCTTCAGCGCACATATGTATTCAAAGGCAGATTTATAAGAGTATAGCCTTTCTTTTTGAAACAGGGGGCGTAAAAAATATTTCCTAATCTGTCTATAAAAATCACAAAAGAGAATAAAGTGCAAAGTTGATTGTTTCATAATACCGTTGCATGGGCATTTTGGCAGGTTTCGATTCCACTTTCCTGCAATCGGGAAAGCTATTAAAAAATGAGCCAAGCCCATGCGCACTCTAGTAAGGTAAAATCTATGTGTGATATTAGTGACTTGTAACAAATAAGATTGGGTACCCAACCCTATAGTTATATCCAGATATTCCCTTGTAAGTGGTTTTGAGATGGCTTCTACTTCACGCCGATGTGTACGTAGTTCAATCAAGTCAGTCTTGATTTTCCCTTTTCCACACCACTGTATTTGGGACGGGTCTTCTAAGTCAGAATTTAAACCACATTCTTTTAAAAGACTTTTTATGTACATTAACCAGGGAATATTCTTCCCATAATCTAATGCAATTACATCTCTAATAACATCCTGTGTGAATTTTGTGCCCTCCTTACTCCATATGCCGTGCCATGTGTTTAGGCCTGCGGTACTAATAGAATCGCCCATATATGCAACCCCTAGTTCTCGATGTATACTATAGATAGGGGTTGAGCTTGGTACCGCCAAGAGTCTCCGAAGGAATGCATTTTCCTGTGATAGGATACTAGTACAGTTTCCGCCCCCCCACAAAGCTGAACCATAACACGTACTTCCTATGCATTTGGTTCTATATAAGGTCAGAATTTCTCTTATAGGTTTATTTCCCATTTTTTTAGAAAATCTAAAGAGTGCCTCTGTTGTTTTAATGAGCTTTTTTCTACAGTGCTCAATATGGGCTCTCCAACTTCCATTTGCTTCGAAGACTAACCCTAGATATACAAAAGATTTTGTCGAGTCGATGGGGACATTTTTCACATAGTGGGTCTTTTTTTTTTACTTTTCTATTACCACATACCATTGTAAAAGTTTTTTTCAAGTTTAAAACCAAATCTTTGTTGACCATAAAATCTGCAAATGTTTCTATTAAAAGCTGTAAACCATTTGATGTTCTTGATAAAAGTACCGCATCATCTGCGTACAATAAAATCGGTACATTACGCTTTCCCACTTTTGGGGAATCGGCTTTCAACTTCTGCAGTTCCGTGTCGACCCCGTTTATATATAATGAAAAAAGCAACGGGGCCAACACGAACCCTGGCGAATCCCCCTAGTTACTTTAAAACTTTCAGTACATTCTCCGTCTATACCATAGCGGACTTTCGCACTCAAATGCCTATAGATTTGTGAAAGGAATATAACAATGTCCTTCGGAGCACCCATAAGAGATAATGTCTGCCACAACTTAGAATGATTTACTAAGTCGAAAGCACTCCTAAGATCCAGGAAACATAAATGCAAATGGCCACTTTTTGTAATAGTATACTTGCTAATTAAAACATGTAGGTTAATACACTGTTCTATAGTTCCAATTTCTCTGCGGAACCCATATTGTGTTTCAGTGAGAACATTATGATCCCCTACCCATAATTCCAGCCTCTCGAGCAATATTCTGCCCAACAATTTGGAGGTTGTATCAAGTAGTGAGATCGGGCAGTAGCATTTCGCGTTGCCCCTATCTCCCTTCTTGAATATCGGGACAATAATACTTTCCGTCCAGGACCTTGGAATCATGCCCTTTATAATTGCATTAAAAACTCTAAGGAGTATCGGGGCCCAAAGATCTAATTTAAATTTAAAAATATCTGGGGGCACCCCATCTACCCCTGGTGCTTTCCCATTTGCGCTCTTTTCCAGGGACGATCTTACTTCTTCACTACTAATGGGGGACATATTGGGATTTTCTATTATTATAGTTCTTCCATCACCAACTTTTTCTTTTAGGCGATTTAAACCACCAGTCAATATATCATTTTGTAATTCCTTTTCGGGATTAAAAACTTCTGAGAAATAGCTTATCCAGTCCTGGGGCTGTACTAAGCATTCTATTTTCGCAGTGCCACAATCTTTGAAATAAGCGTGATTTAAGACTTTCCAAAAAGAGTTGAGTCTTTTGTATCTGCGGCCCGTGTCAGATTCTCCCAGGCCTCAGATTGAATCTCCCTCCTTCTCTTAGCTACGGCGTGCTTATATATCTGCCTGCGGCTTTGAACCAAGACCCTATCTTTTGGACTGGCATTAACGGCCTCCCTTAGAAGTTTATTTGCTACCGTACATTCTGTATCGAACCAGCCCACTGATTTCTGTCTACTCTTCTTACTATTTTTCTTTTTTAGACCATGTGAAATTTCCATAGTAATATTATGAAAGGCCTTAATAACCTCACTATCTACTACCTCCTGGCTGATACATCTTTCAATATCCCTTTTACAATCAGCCATTACTTTTTCTGTAAAACCAACTGGATTTATTCCAGTCCATTCAATTGATATGCCATTTTCTCCCTGCGTCGCGATTGTGGGGGCTAAGCATGGTCCCTTCTGTTTAGTAGAACGTAGTCTAAAAGTTAAAAGAAGTGGATAATGGTCACTTAAAATACTTTTTTTGACCTCCATTTTCACGACTTGCTGTTGACCTTGTCCCGAAATCAGAATATGATCTATAGTGGATACTGATCCTTGTCTGGCAAAGGTAGGCAGCACTGGATTACCCTCCACTGTTGCGTTATCAACCAACTCCAAATTATATTTATGCATCAATGTATTAATTGATTCACCGTAAATATTATGGTAGAAATGACTATGATTGCTTACCCCTCCATTACCATATCCACAAAAACTTCCCTTCGTCATCACCACATTTCCCAATATTAAAATCCCCTACCCAAATTAACAAGTATTCAGACTTAATTACTCCTAGAAAATTTCCGAGCTCCTTGTCTAATGTTATAATTACTTGGTCCTTGATACTATCGAAAACATTGTTGTAAAAGTTGATAATAACAAAACATTCTAAATCATTTGACAAGTGTAACAATTGAAAATAAGGAGAATTGATACATTTTCTTAATAGGGTCAGGGGAGAAGTGGTGGAAAGGAGGGTTGCTAACCCACCCTTAGCCCTGCCATTCGTTGATGGTATTGCTTTTGTGTCTATTATAGAAAACCCATCAATATAAAATGATTCGGTGAGCCACGTTTCTTGGACGCATATTATGTGCGGTTTTTTAAAAGAATCCAACCATATATTATTGTCTAATTTTGCCTTAATGCCAGCAATATTCCAAGAAACTAAGTTTAAATTTTGCGTACAGGCTTTCTCATTTGGAGGGCTACCCCGTATGAGTCAATCACAATCTTCCAAATTTGTGAGTGGGGCAAAACGATTTGATACCTCTAAATTTGGGGGGGCAGATGGAAAACTGTCCTGGGTCCTGTAGGTATAATTATCTTCCAGGGGTATGATTTGTGGTACGAATGCCTCATAGGGACTTAATGGTCTACTCAAAGGAAACAGTGTACTATCATGGGCATTAGAAGAATTCACCAGACATTTTCCTGCTCTGTTATACGGCTTATAAAAAAATCCCAAAGGGAGTGCCACCACTTTTAACTTATCAATGCAATTATTTGATGCAAAAAGAATTCTTTCAACAAAATGGGGTTGATTAAAATTAATTATGACACAATCCCCAGTGAAAGATTTTCTCTGGCTTCCCACCCAGCTAACCCTTCGGACCATATTTATGTATCTATCTACTCCTATCGCCAGGTCTGTATTGCATGCTAGCCAGTGTAACACCTTATTTTTCAGTTGGGAATAGTCCTCAGTTTTCCCCTTTATAAGGGGCGGGACATTTCCCAAAATCACCACATAAGGGGAGATTCTGCGGGTAAATGGATATCTGGTAGATTTGATCCAGAATGCACAGTCGTTTCATTTGATATATTAGATTGTAATTTCTGTGTCTGCTGAGGACCTCTTTCACCTTGATTATTAGTGCATACACTATACTCTTGCCTTAAAATGGTAAAGGGCTCTCTTGCAGGGGGCGTTGTAGATGGAGATACAAATTTTCCTTGGGAGTTAGATACATTTGATGTAAACTTTTGTTTCCTTGGATGGGAAAGAGATACCATTGGTAGTTCTAATGATGGTTTCCCATTACCGGTTGTTAGTACCTGTCCCTGCTTCATATTTCTTTGTGTCGTAGTGGCAGGGGTGCTTCCCTCAAAACCTTTTTTGATATAATTATTATGTTCAATGAGATTTTGCTCAATTAAAGTTAGTCTCTCAATAATTGGACTTAGCTTCATATCCATAACTTCATTATTTCAGTAGTGAGCTCCCATCCTGGCTCGTTGTTTTATTATTAGTCTGTATAACCCTAGGGGTGTGGTCTGCTTTTTGCCTTTTGGCTTTTCCCCCTGTTAGTTGACTTTTCCTTTTTGTCCCTGTCCCCTGTTTAAGGCTCTCAACCCCACCTAACCGACCACGGGTGGCTGGTCTATTAATAGGTGTAATTTCACTCCCTTCATCAGTATTTAACTCAATAGCTGCAGCAGGACCTCCTCCTTTTGTTACACAGATTGTGGGAGTAAGTGGTAGTTGATTATTAGACATATTTATCTCATCTGTTTTGCCTTCGGTACTTCCTTGTTCAGATTGTACCACTATCCTGGGGCATTCTAAAAGATTTGTCAAGTTATCATCCAATATTTGTATAGCTGGAGGCTCCAAAATATGGCAGTTTGTTGGCGATGGTGATAACCGCCTATTTACTAATTCAATTTCTTTATCTAATACGGAAGCTGCCCGTTTTAAAAATGAATCCATAGTAACTATTGTACCTACGGAACTTGCTGAAGTACCGGTGGTGCCGGCCATCCTCCGCTTCCCCATTTCTCAATGCAGAGACAATGTTACACACTGTTTCTCCTCAAACGGAACCCCAAGAATTAAATCAGTTAGCATGCACCAACAATACTATTATTTACGAAAACTTACAAATCATACACTTTCACAATTCACTGATCAACAGGTTATGAGGGGGGCACTACAAAGTACACCCCCCTTTACCTTTTCCGTCCTTTTTACGAATTCTCAGTCTCTGGGGAACAAAACACAAAACCAAAGAGGGGGGGCCCGGTCCGGTCCGGTTCGGGCACGGACGGGCTCAGATGGGCCCGTCTTGGCCCGGTCTTCGCCCCGATCTGCGTCCCCGCGCGCGTCCCACGCAGCGGGCTCTTTCAGAGTTCTTGTAGCGCTCCTGCGCTCGTGACTCCTCCTCGGTGGGGGCGGCAGGGACAGGGTCTAAAGTGCTGGTGCAAGGATTCTGCGGCAAGGGCTCCCACTCCGCCGGCTCTCTCAGAGTTCTTGTAGCGCTCCTGCACTCGTGACTCCTCCTCGGTGGGGGCGGCAGGGACAGGGTCTAAAGTGCTGGTGCAAGGAATCTGCGGCAAGGGCTCCCACTCCGCCGGCTCTCTCAGATTTCTTGTAGCGCTCCTGCGCTCGTGACTCCTCCTCGGTGGGGGCGGCAGGGACAGGGTCTAAAGTGCTGGTGCAAGGATTCTGCGGCAAAGTTGTATGATCTTTAGAGAAGTTTTGTCGTGTTGCAGTCTTTTATTTCAGGAAGCTTCTTCGTGTAACAGGTCTTTTCTTTCTGATGACACAAGCCCCGGCACAGTCTTCGGATCTATATCATTTCTCCATCAGTGCTGCCCTTAACTTCCGGGAAGTTCCTTGTAAGGACAGACTCAATAAGTGAGGTCTCCGTCACGCCAAACCAAGATGGCGTCGGCCTGTCCAGATGGGCCGTCCTAAAAGTGGACCATCCAGGCTCTCATCCTGGTCATCCCGGTTGTTGGGTGGCTTGAGGGGGTTGTTGATGTGTGCTGCACTTGGCCCCAGCTGCTCCATTCTGCATTTCATTGTTTTTTTTTGCCAATTTTCTATTGGAGGTCGACTGATAGGCTATTTTTTCCATTAGAGGCAAAAAAAACTCACGTTGGGCTGACTAACGTGCGTTTCTTTGCCTCTAATGGGCCTTTCGTTGGTTTTCGCCCGCTAACGCCGGAATTCCTATCGCCATTGCGCTAATGTTAGCGGCAGTTTTCACCGCCAATCCCTGAAGCTATCGCCATGTAGCGACAGCTTGTAAATACGTCGCTAACATGGCGATAGTTTTCAGCGATACACGGCGGTAGGAAAACTGCTGCTAACTAACGTTAGCGATAGTTTTCGCCAGTCCTTGTACATATGGCCCTCTGTGTTGCACTGTTGCTTGGTTCACCTTCTAGAAGTCACTTCCATGCATATATAGGTTTAGTAGTTAAAATTTTGAATCTCTAATACTTAATTATTTTCTTTTATTCCAAACGTGATCCTTTCCAACAGTGGTTCCTTCGTTGTTTTAAGAAGTGTTGATATTTTTTTTGAATTCCTCGTTCCAGTACTCCTGCAATTTATGACACACACATAGAATATGTAATAATGTCCTTCTGGGGAACACCAAATTATTTAGCCATGCTATTTTGGAATATGTTAAATTAAAGAAATATATTAAAGAAATAACAATTAAGAATCTTAAAATCAAGAAAAGTGAAAGCTATGTTTTCATGTAGGTTAAAATAAAGACGTAATCATTCAACGTAACTAAATTGTTTTTTTTTTTTTTTTAAACCAAAATGGTATTAACTACAAAAGGAAAGGATGGAATTTAATGCGCAATTGGGCTTGGATTAAGAGTAAGAGTTACACATACGGATAGATTTAGGGTTAGACGTAGAAGTAGGTTAGGTAAGGGTAGAGATAAGTGTTATGGTTAGGTTTTGGGTCATGGTTAGGGCTAAAATATGGGGTAATGATACCATTATTTAGCCTCAAGGTTAGTGTTAAGGTTAGCTCTAGGGTTAGAATTAGGATGAGAGTGAACATGATTGTTTGGGTGTATTAAGTTTAAAGAAAGGGTATGGGCCTGATTACGATGTTGGACAGACTCTCGGTCCTGGAACCGACGACCTCCAGTTGGCGGTCCTGACCGGCAAATTACAATGCGACCGAACACTGGGTCTGTTATGATGGCGGTGGGGCTGCCACCATCAGGCCGTAGGTGGCGGTCCCACCGCCATCCAGCCCATTGAATGCGACTGCCACATTAGGATGCATGCGGTTGGTGCTCGGCTGGCAGGGGGAAAGACCGCCACGTCTGACAGGATCAAGGATCCCGTCAGGGCGGCAGTTGGACTCCTATTCCCTGCAAAGACAGTGCCTGCTCAGGTACCACTGTAGGGATTAGGATGTCCCTTTCCGCCTGCCCTTTCATGGCAGTTCAACAGCCATGAAAAGGCAGGCAGAAAGTGACTTTGGGGGCCCCTAACAGGGCCCCCCTAGCCTTCGGCAATGTGCAGAGATGTTTTAAATGTGTATAATTTGTATTGCGGTGTGTGCAGCAGCCAGCAGCTCATGCCGCAATGCAAAATATACACATTGCGACCACCGTGAAGGCGGTTGCATCGTAATGCGGGCAGCGGGATCGCCGTCTCCTAGTCAGGTGGTCCTGCTTCAGCCACAATACGAGAGTCTGACTGGCATCATAATCAGGCCCACTGTTCGGTCGCATACTCCTATTTCTCAATGGGAGCTCGTGTTGCGGCTGGAAACTGCCCGGTGTTGTTCATCCCTGCAGCCCGTGGCAGGCACCTCAAGGTACCTTGTATGTGAGTTGGACCTGCACTCCTATGTAAATTAATGAACAGCTCAATTTTTTTGCTTGTGAAGTAAATAACATAAAATTGGTTTTTGCGTGCTACTACGTGAAGGGGTATAGTCCTAACCCCTGTGTAAAACATGCAAATGAGAGGACCCGGAAAAATCCGAACCTGCGTAGTGCACAGCTACTGTCCCTAAGGTTTCAACAATTCAATCTTATATTCATGCAATTCAGATGATTACAATAAGCTATTACTCTGACTCATTTTAGAATAATATATTTCTTATTCCATCACAAATTATAGTTGTCTTTGTGGAAAGCATAAAACAATAACCATCATAAACAATTAGTATAAGAGCTTAATGCTCTGTATAGAAAACACGACTTCAAATGTGAATTCCGCTAACATAACGTTTCAAATATGACCCAATGCATTTCGGGTTATTGAAAACCCTTCTTCAGGGGTACATATAATACAATAACAACAGTGTAGTAGTCCAATTAATGACTTGAAGCAACATCCGTGTGGAACTACAAAAATGAAAATGAACAGCAGTGTCAGTTCTCAATGTGCCAAAAGGCAGGATACACACATTTTGTTGAAAAAAAGGAAGCGTTTATATGACAGAGAGGAAAAGAAAAGGAAAAGGACTTGCACACTTTTTAAACCCATCTGCAAAACGTGCCCCTGTGCGGAAAAACACGGAACAAAAACCGAAGAGTGACTAAAGAGTAAACCGTGATGTAAACAATGTGACATACCTCTGAATAAAAAACCCCAGCAAAACCTAGTGCCTTACTTATTGTGTACTCAAATAAATACTGGCTAAAGAATATGATGCTCAAACGTAATGGCATGTTTGCTTACCGCGTCTTCCGAGGAAGAACACGCTCTCCCTTCTGCACTAGAACAAACAAAAACATATGAACACAAGACTATCAAAAAGGCCATGATCAAATTAATAGTGAAAAAACGCACCCCGTTTTGCAGATGGGTTTAAAAAGTGTGCAAATCCTTTTCCTTTTCTTTTCCTCTCTGTCATATAAACGCTTCCTTTTTTTCAACAAAATGTGTGTATCCTGCCTTTTGGCACATCGAGAACTGACACTGCTGTTCATTTTCATTTTTGTAGTTCCACACGGAAGTTGCTTCAAGTCATTAATTGGACTACTACACTGTTGTTATTGTATTATATGTACCCCTGAAGAAGGGTTTTCAACAACCCGAAATGCATTGGGTCATATTTGAAACGTTATGTTAGCGGAATTCACATTTGAAGTCGTTGTGTTTTCTATACAGAGCATTAAGCTCTTATACTAATTGTTTATGATGGTTATTGTTTTATGCTTTCCACAAAGACAACTATAATTTGTGATGGAATAAGAAATATATTATTCTAAAATGAGTCGGAGTAATAGCTTATTGTAATCATCTGAATTGCATGAATATAAGATTGAATTGTTGAAACCTTAGGGACAGTTGCTGTGCACTACGCAGGTTCGGATTTTTCCGGGTCCTCTCATTTGCATGTTTTACACAGGGGTTAGGGCTATACCCCTTCACGTAGTAGCACGCAAAAACCAATTTTATGTTATTTACTTCACAAGCAAAAAATTTGAGCTGTTCATTAATATACATAGGAGTGCAGGTCCAACTCACATACAACGTAGTTTGACTTTCAAGCCCAGCCATGGAACAGCACCCTCCACCTAACATGTCCTTCAAAGACATTGCAGATTTGACCATGAACCAGGCTGAAACAAAAATTTACACAGCAGAAGATGCTGAATCTATCTATTCACTCATAAAGGAAGCACATACTTTTAGCACGACCGCAGGAACTACAACACAGTTATTACGACAATTAGAATACACAATGCGTAAGGAAATTAATCAACGTCTCCACGCCACCACATTGATTGAATACCATAAGGTGAAACGGATACCGAGAGGGTTGAGAATTGCTCTAAAACCAATACTTTTCAAATTTAACAACACCTTTATGGCACGTTGGTATGCTATATTGAATAAGTGTTCATTGGATCTCATCCTGCTTATCATTGAAGAATTATCATATATCCTCAATGAACTCACCCAGGATATTGCCAAACTGAAGGATGAAATAGCGGAACGCATGGAACAGGAGGATTGGACCAAGGTATTAAATGACATCAATAGTAGATTGGATGCACACGCGAAAGAGGTACATGATCTCAAAATACGCAAATTTAGAAGAGACACTATAGATTACAAATTAGACGAGGTATACTCGTGGGCTGAGGCATTCACCCAGAAGAGATTTTTTAGAAAAACAGACAACGCATCCTCTGAAGAAAGTGTAGTGAATGATCAAGAACTATCCTTGCAAAGAGCACCAGTACCAACAACAGTTGAACAATTGCAAAGGCTCACGGAAAGTTCAGCATCTACATCCACTGATAAGCCGTCTTTTTTGGCACAAGGCCAATCCTCAAACCTCCCGCCAGACAAAACCAATCCTCAAAAAGAAAACGAACCCGCAGGGGACAAATCAAAAAAAGTTACGGAATCGGGCAGACCTCAGAGAAACCTCAAGAAATGAAGAGTCTAGTGATGAATATATCCAAAAGGAGTTTCAGCGCAGAAGAATCTTGGGTACTAAACAAAGGCATGTCATATGTTCCCACATATTCATCCAACGCATTAGAAACTGAGGTGCCTTTATTTAAGTTCATGCGAAAATTGAGACTTACATGGTTCTTCTTTACTACCACACAACAGCAAGAGCAAACAAAACCACCGGAAGTTTTTCGCCCTAAAAGCAACTTTATGGCTCCATTTTCGCATAAAAGTCTTGACAATTTTGAAATGTTGGTCAAAAAAGATTTGGAAAACATAAAATACAGGGCACCCAAACATACAAACTTAACAAAGAAAGAGATACGTATTCTTAACTCCTTGAGACAGGATAAGCATGTAACTTTTCAATCAGCAGATAAAGGGGGGGCGCTTGTCGCCATGGACACAGATTTTTACGAAAGAAGTGTGAATGCACATGTCAACAACACTGAAACCTACATTCAACTGGACACAGATCCCACAAAAGAATTTATGAAACTGCTTGAGTCTATTTTGTTAAATGCTGAGAACATGGGTTTAATCAATGAGAACACCAGAAGGTTTTTACAGAACACCACGCCTAAAACACCGCATATATACATGCTTCCCAAGATTCATAAAGATGCTGTAAATCCCCCTTTTCGACCAATAGTGGCCGGATGTGGTTCGATCCACGAACCGATTGGACAATATTTGGATCACCATCTACAACCGCTGGTACAATCATGGGGTACATATGTTAAGGACACCACGGACTACCTACATAAACTAGCAGCCATAAGCCATCATTTAATCGAAGAGGTCTTACTGTGTACCATTGATGTAGTGGCGTTATACACTTCAATTCCCCATAACAAGGGTTTAGATGCAGTGGAATGGAGACTTTTACAGACAGTCACACAGGATGATTTAGGAGTATTTCTTTTGGAGTTACTTCATTTTTCACTGTATCATAGCTACTTTTCCTGGAAAGATAAATTTTTCTTGCAACGTACAGGCACGTCCATGGGATTTCCTGGAGCTCCATCCTATGCTAATACCTATATGGCTTACTTTGAAGACATGCACATAATACATAACCCCCGATGGCAAGAAAACCTCATCGCATATATGCGCTATATAGATGACATCTTGGTTATTTGGAGAGGCACACGAGGCGCGTTGGAAGACAACATTAATGAGTTAAATCAATGTAACCCACGGATTCAATTCACGTTTACCATTAATCCAGAGATCATTCATTTCCTGGACATTGAAATTCAAAAGACCACAATGGGGCTTGAGACTTCTGTATACAGAAAACCTTCGGATGTAAATAATGTTTTACATTACATGAACGCCCATCCAATCTCACTGAAGAAACATTTGCCCGTGTCACAACTCATCAGAATAAAAAGAATCACATCACAGGAGGAACGGAGTGAGTCTCTAATTGAGGAGCAACTGAATAGATACAAAAACAGGGGATATCCCCCACAAGTTTTGAATGCTGCTAAAGAAATAGTGGCAAAGAAGAGACGGGAAGACTTGTTACAGAAATCAGTGAAGCCACTTAAAAACGGGAAGTGTTTGTTATAAAACACTCAGCACAATCTACCAAGATCAAAAAAATTATCACGAAACGTTGGGAGATCATAGAACAAGAGGTTAACTTCATATCACTCTTTCTGGATAAACCTCTTTTCGCACATACTCGCTCTAAGAACTTAAGGGAAATGTTAAAACCTAGATCTATCTCTTTGATACAAACCCATAGAGGGATGAGAAAATGTTGGAACTGTGGCCAATGCGGCAACATAATTCCAGGAAACACCTTTTCACATCCTCATACAGGCCAAAAAATCCAGTTGCGACACACATCAGATTGCAACACGGAGGGTGTCATCTATGCAATCCAATGTCTGTGTGGACTGACCTATGTGGGTAGAACGTCACGCAAAATCAAAACACGAATTATAGAGCATAAAAGTATGAGTCGCAATAAAAATTGTAACTCATGTTTAGCTGCACATTGGGTTAATACACCACATACTATCCCCCAGATCAGGTTTACAGTATTAGAGAAAATTGATTCTGTTTCAGGAATAGATTATAATGTGGTTCTGGCACGCAGAGAAACATTTTGGATTAAATACCTAGGTACCATTATACCAGGAGGTCTTAATGACCATTATAAACTGTTATGTTTCTTATAAACACATATCTCTAGCTACATACTGACGAGTTATGCCTCTCACATTCTGTATGTCTTGATGTATCTTTATGCATTGTTCATGTGTTCTGTTAATATGTTATCAATTTACCTTTATGAAGGTTTATATTCTCTGTCAGAAGCGGATTCTTTTATGCATCATGTACTTGATTTTTTATGAATATTGTACAGGATTTGCACACAGACTTTATTATTAGTCTCCTCACTTTTCGGTAACTGTTTTAACGTGGGCTGCGTCGTTCCGTATTTCATTAATCACAATTTTTATTTATTTTTTACCACTTTACATTTCTCACAGTTCACAGTGTTTATCAATGGGTCCTTCACACCATCCCTAGCTCTCAGAACTTCGTGCATTGTATGAGTCTTAACTCTTTTTATAGGGTTCATTACACAGAGGCATAGCGCCTCACTGAGGCAGGTAGTGGCAATATGCAGAGGTGTCTACGAACAACAGTTATCAATAAAGTTAGTGTTTTCATCACGTGGTTCGTTTAAAACCACAGACGTCATTCCGTTAGGATGCCCGTAATCAGCCGTGAGGATACGTGGTTTCTAACCAGTGCCATACGTTAGCAGGAGGTGAGCATTCGGTTAGTTTGGGATAATGTTTTGTTACCTTTATGGTAACGTTTGGTTTCTTTGTGACACTAAGTTCGACATCGACTTGATGTCTGGTCTCTGTTTCAGATCCGAAGACTTCAGTTTTAGACTCCGACACGGAGATTACATTTTCTTACTCGGGTAAGATTGTTTAGAACACAAGAGCACGGGGTGCGTTTTTTCACTATTAATTTGATCATGGCCTATTAGATAGTCTTGTGTTCATATGTTTTTGTTTGTTCTAGTGCAGAAGGGAGAGCGTGTTCTTCCTCGGAAGACGCGGTAAGGAAACATGCCATTACGTTTGAGCATCATATTCTTTAGCCAGTATTTATTTGAGTACACAATAAGTAAGGCACTAGGTTTCGCTGGGGTTTTTTATTCAGAGGTATGTCACATTGTTTACATCACGGTTTACTCTTTAGTCACTCTTTGGTTTTTGTTCCGTGTTTTTCCGCACAGGGGCACGTTTTGCAGATGGGTTTAAAAAGTGTGCAAATCCTTTTCCTTTTCTTTTCCTCTCTGTCATATAAACGCTTCCTTTTTTTCAACAAAATGTGTGTATCCTGCCTTTTGGTACATCGAGAACTGACACTGCTGTTCATTTTCATTTTTGTAGTTCCACACGGAAGTTGCTTCAAGTCATTAATTGGACTACTACACTGTTGTTATTGTATTATATGTACCCCTGAAGAAGGGTTTTCAATAACCCGAAATGCATTGGGTCATATTTGAAACGTTATGTTAGCGGAATTCACATTTGAAGTCGTTGTGTTTTCTATACAGAGCATTAAGCTCTTATACTAATTGTTTATGATGGTTATTGTTTTATGCTTTCCACAAAGACAACTATAATTTGTGATGGAATAAGAAATATATTATTCTAAAATGAGTCGGAGTAATAGCTTATTGTAATCATCTGAATTGCATGAATATAAGATTGAATTGTTGAAACCTTAGGGACAGTTGCTGTGCACTACGCAGGTTCGGATTTTTCCGGGTCCTCTCATTTGCACCTCAAGGTACCTGCCACAAGGTGCAGGGATCAACAGATGGGCACCATAGGTGCCCCTTTGGCCCCCATCCGGGGGCTGCGCACCCAAGGGGGCCCTGATGGGGGCCCCAAAACTAGCTCGACATGGTTTCCATGTCAGACAGGCCGGCATGGAAACCATGCCAGAAACCGTGCATCGCAATCCCAAGGACGGAAGGCCCGCCCTTTGGGATTACCAGCCGACTGGCCGGCGGGCTCCATGAGCCCATTGTAAGCCAGCCGGAATGACCGGCCGGTTTACTTTCTGACCGCCAGCATTGTAATGCGCCGGTCGGAAAGAAAACCGAGCAACCGATTATGATGCGGCCAGGAAGGCTCTGACTGTTGGTCGGAGCCTTTACGGGCCGCATTGTAATCAGCCCCTAAGTGTTTGGATTACGGTTTGTGTCATAGTTAAGGATGTTACATTGGAATTTCGTCATTATGGATTGTCTATTATAGGTTCACCATTTATGAAAGCATAATGCAAAATCATAAATGTATTACTATGAATCTTTCAATTTTAATTCATCATGATTGTATTTCTTCACTATGTTATTCCTTATTTTTAAACTGATTCTCTGAGTTTACTGAAATGTCGAAGTCAGACTTTGGCCATAGTATCTATTACATGCTCTGTGAAGTAGTATTTTACACTTTTACAGAGAGACTTTACATGTGAAGCCCTGCGAAAGCACAAATCACTTTCTCACTCCTGTCTAGTTTTTGAGAGAGCAAGCTTGGCAGTACCGTCAAAGGCAATAAAAGTTACTTGTGAAGTCCTGCAAAGCACTTTCTCAATCCAGTCCAAGTCTTGAGCTGGTAGGCCTGACGGGGCATTCAATGGCAATTCAAGAGCTCTTATTGACCCAGAGCATCACTAACACAAGTGCATGATGCACTCGTTGCGCACCGCTGACCGGCCAAGTGGACAGCAGCCAGGATCCTGCCGAATTTCCATCACATGAGGAGATTAAAGTGATAACAGGTCCCTTGAAGTGTATTACATTAATCACATTCTAACATTTCTGAAAGATGGAGCCGGCCGGCGCATCTAAGTTTAATATAAGAACACTTTGCTCAGCCAAAAATAAAAAAGACAAACGCCCCCTTTCAAGATGAACAAGCACAATACATCGGCAGTGCCTCCATGAAGGCGGAGGAGCGTTGCCCCTCTGCTGAAAATGAAGTAAACATGAAAAATAAAATGGTAATAAAACACATTTTCTACCATTTTATTTTTCATTCTGGCATCAGCCGAGTCAGAGAGGGCGGGCCGGTAGCTGGGAGGGACAGTGCGCACTTCAGCTTAAAGTGTGCATATCAATTTGGCCGTCTGTCTTGTGACAGCCAGCCTGACATGAGCACTTTAAACACTCCAACCCATGCTGTCTTAGACAGCTGGGTGGAAAGCAAGCACAGGCCTCCAGGGCCTGAAGGAGCGTCGAATCAGCGCATTAAGCCAATCCTGGTGCTAGCAGGATGAGAGCAGCGCCAGGATTGGTAGAGGGGAGTTGAGTGAGGCTCTGGGAGCCTGCTGCTTGTGCTGGAGGAGTCACCGACTGCAGAGATGAAGAGGAGCAGTGGGTAAGTAAACCTTTATTTGTTTATTTTAATAATAATCTATTTAACACACTGACAGGCACTGTGAGAAACTCGCAGTGCTTTCAACCTCAACTCCAGAGCTCTCAGTCGTGGCCCATTATAAACACTGTTTAAAATGGACCACGATTGAGAGCTTTGGCGTTAAGCCTAAGGGCATTGCTGTTTTTTTGCCCCATTGCCTGTCAATGGGTTAAATATTTACCCCACCAGATTTGCTTGCCACTAGACGCCACTAGAAGTATAAGGGGGCTTTGCTCTCACTGAGGGGCTTATTTACAAGCCCCTTGCGACTCCCGTACGTCACTTTTCCCATGTTAAAATGACGCAAAAGTGGCGCAAGGGGCTTGTAAATCTGCCCCTGAGTGTTTCTCCAATTGAAGCTTCATAAAAAAAATTGTTGATAAACATTTTAAGTCAGGTACTGGGAAATCTACTATTAAAGTACAGAAAAATTTGTGATAATGAACCGGGGCACTGTCAATGGTCTCCTCAATGGATAACAGCTTCAGTCGTAGCTTGATATTTCTCAACTATTAATGAATAAAAGGCCACTGCTTTCCTCCTTGAAAAAAATTATTTCCTAAAGGGGGGTTTCAGGAGAAAATATTTGCACACACATTTATTGAGTCCTTAAATATAAATTATCTCAATCTCCAATTCACAGCCTCAGTTAACAATGAATCGATCGATTTTTTAGATGTACATCTATATATTGATAACAATAACATAGAGACCACTCTTCATAGAAAAAGCACGGCAGGAAACTCCACGCTTCATGCGTCTAGTTTCCATCCTGTACATCTTATCAGAGCATCCCGTATGGGGAATTCCTGAGACTACGCAGAATATGTAGTACTGAGACTGCGTTTGAGAGCTGTGTACAAGAGAGCAGCAATAGATTCAGAGAAAGAGGTTACAGTGGCAAGATCATTAACCAAGCATTAGCCAAAGTAAAAACTCAATCACGTGATGACATGCTGAGCAGTAAAAAGATACCGTCTAAAAAAGATATAAACGCCTGCTCCGGTGTAGACTTGGTACCCACTGAAATGAGATTTATAACCACCTATAACAGTCAGCACAAAAAGATTAGGGCCATAATAAATAAACACTGGCCAATCATACAAACGGATGCTGTATTAAATCAACTCTTTCCTAATCCGCCGCTGTTGACAATCAGAAAATCAAAATCTATGCACAACGCATTAGTTAGGTCTAGCCCTGAGTTGGTCTCTAACAAACCCGAAACCAGCACCATGTGGTTAGCCCCGCGCAATGGATTCACTAACTGCAACACATGCCGAGCATGCAAATTTGGCACCAACACATCCCAATATACTACTGTGTTTGGTCCTGATAAAAGCAAGCTGCAGGATAGATATAACTGTCGCACTGAGTTTGCTGTCTACGTATTGAGCTGCACATGCGGTTTACCATACGTGGGCAGCACCATGCTGCAAGTGCATGTGCGCATCCTGCAGCACTTAAGAGCAATAGTGAATTCTGACGAGCTATCCAGTGGCAAGACACTTTAAAGCAGTGCATCAAAATAACCTGAATGATCTGAAATACTATGTCATTGCTGCTGTGCCTCCTATGAGAAGAGGTGGTAACAGGGAGAAACTTTTGAGACAATTGGAGGCGAAATTCATACTAGAGCTTGACACTAGAACCCCCAATGGATTAAACAATGGGGAAGAATTGTACAATTATTTATAATGGTTCAAAATTATGTATGAATTTATATTTGATTGATTATTTATTACTGTTCTTAAATGTTTACATCTATTTATGAGATTTTAGACTCATTTAAGATGATTTTAACTATAGTGAACCAGTCTCAAGTTATGAATCTTATCGACCATATGTATTTACCTCCATATCAGAGCATCTCCACTAGACCCTTCCTACTTCTCCAACTTCTATATATTTACACTGAATATTATTGATTTCAATGCTTTATATTTCTATATATGATTAAATTGCCATCTACCGTTTCTAGTCTGTTTTTAACCGCAACATATAAAGTATTTTTACTTTCACAATCAGCACTAGCACTTTTTCAACACTTTACTGCACTTTAAAACAAGATATCCACTGTGACTCGTACCATTTAGGTAGTCTGTATAAAGGTCTATTTGCAATAACGTTGGCGCCGGTTGACGAATCATTTGTTGATGGTACCATACTAATTTCAGGAATTGTGGTGTGTTCTAAGGTGATTTTACCCTGTGAAAAACCTTCTGCTGGGATATCATGAATCATGTTTGAGAGAAATCTATTTTCACATGCTTGTCCCATACAGTTTTGGAAGGTGCTCCAGAAGCTAAAATGAGAGCATATTTTCTGTAAATTCACATTATCTTTCTCAGTCATGTGAGAATGAAGTCTGACATTCGCAGTAAAACATGTACATCCAACAAGGGCAGAGACTGTCAGTTGATTCCTTTGTGTTCTACTGCAGCTTCCCAAAGTGTTCTAAAGAACAACTAGAGTGCTAACAGCCTTACTTATGACAAAATTATGGCACACCTGAAGCCATCTTGATTGGAATAAACTGGTAACACTTAAAACATTTAATTTAAAAAGGAACAAAATGATGGGGTTCATTTTGTCATAGAAATTATGGTTAGTGCTGTAGAAAGAAAAATTAGGACATGTTTTAAGTGAGATCTCAAAATCTTCCTGTTATATTTCAACAGGAGCAGCCTGTCAGTTGATGCCTTTGTGTTCTACTGCAGCTTCCCAGAGTGTTCTAAAGAACAACTAGAGTGCTAACAGCCTTACTTATGACACAATTATGGCACACCTGAAGCCATCTTGATTGGAATAAACTGGTAACACTTAAAACATTTAATTTAAAAAGGAACAAAATGATGGGGTTCATTTTGTCATAGAAATTATGGTTAGTGCTGTAGAAAGAAAAATTAGGACATGTTTTAAGTGAGATCTCAAATATCTTCCTGTTATATTTCAACAGGAGCAGCCTGTCAGTTGATGCCTTTGTGTTCTACTGCAGCTTCCCAGAGTGTTCTAAAGAACAACTAGAGTGCTAACAGCCTTACTTATGACAAAATTATGGCACACCTGAAGCCATCTTGATTGGAATAAACTGGTAACACTTAAAACATTTAATTTAAAAAGGAACAAAATGATGGGTTCATTTTGTCATAGAAATTATGGTTAGTGCTGTAGAAAGAAAAATTAGGACATGTTTCAAGTGTGATCTCAAATATCTTCCTGTTATATTTCAACAGGAGCAGCCTGTCAGTTGATGCCTTTGTGTTCTACTGCAGCTTCCCAGAGTGTCCTAAAGAACAACTAGAGTGCTAACAGTCTTACTTATGACAAAATTATGGCACACCTGAAGCCATCTTGATTGGAATAAACTGGTAACTCTTAAAACATTTAATTTAAAAAGGAACAAAATGAGGGGGTTCATTTTGTCATAGAAATTATGGTTAGTGCTGTAGAAAGAAAAATTAGTGCTAAAACACTACCCCCAGCACGACACCCTACACTACCCAAACACCACTGCACTACACTAAACCCTAAATATACCCCCAGCATGACCTCCCACACTACACAAACACCACTGCACTACCCTAAACCCTAAAACACTACCCCCAGCACGACCCCCTACACTACCCAAACACCACTGCACTACCCTAAACCCTAAAACACTAACCCCAGCATGACCCCCTACACTACCCAAACACCACTGCACTACCCTATACCCTAAAACACGACCCCCTACACTACACGAACACGACTGCACTACCCTAAACCCTAAAACACTACCCACAGCATGACCACCTTCACTACACAAACACCATTGCCCTAACATAAACCCTAAAACACTACCCCCAGCACGACTCCCTACACTACCCAACACCACTGCACTACCCTAAACCCTAAATCTACCCCCAGCATGACCCCTACACTACCCAAACACCACTGCACTACCCTAAACCATAAAACACTACTCCCAGCATGACCCCCTACACTACACAAACACCACTGCACTACCCTAAACCCTAAAACACTACCCCCAGCACGACTCCCTACACTACCCAACACCACTGCACTACCCTAAACCCTAAATCTACCCCCAGCACGACCCCTACACTACCCAAACACCACTGCACTACCCTAAACCATAAAACACTACCCCCAGCATGACCCCCTACACTACACAAACACCACTGCACTAACCTAAACCCTAAAACACTACCACCAGCATGACCCCTACACTACTCAAATACCACTGCACTACCCTAAACCCTAAAACACTACCCCAGCACGACCCCTACACTACCCATACACCACTGCACTACCCTAAACCCTAAAACACTACCCCCAGCATGACCCCCTACACTACTGCACTACCCTAAACCCTAAAACACTATCCCCAGCACGACCCCCTACACTACCCAAACACCACTGCACTACCCTAAACCCTAAAACACTACCCCCAGCACGACTCCCTGCACGACCCAAACACCACTGCACAACCCTAAATCTACCCCCAGCACGACCCCTACACTACCCAAACACCACTGCACTACCCTAAACCATAAAACACTTCCCCCAGCATGACCCCCTACATTACACAAACACCACTGCACTACCCTAAACCGTAAAACACTACCACCAGCATGACCCCCTACACTACTCAAACACCACTGCACTACCCTAAACCCTAAAACACTACCCCAGTACGACCCCCTACATTACCCATACACCACTGCACTACCCTAAACCCTAAAACACTACCCCCAGCACGACCCCCTAAACTACTGCACTACCCTAAACCCTAAAACACTACCCCTGCACGACCCCCTACACTACCCAAACACCACTGCACTACCCTATACCCTAAAACACGACCCCCTACACTACACAAACACGACTCCACTACCCTAAACCCTAAAACACTACCCACAGCATGACCCCCTTCACTACAAAAACACCACTGCACTGCCCTAAACCCTAAAACACTACCCTAGCACTACCCCTACACTACCCAAACACCACTGCACTAACATAAACCCTAAAACACTACCCCCAGCACAACCCCCTACACTACACAAACACCACTGCACTACCCTAAACCCTAAAACACTACCCCCAGCACGACTCCCTACACTACCCAAACACCACTGCACTACCCTAAACTCTAAATCTACCCCCAGCACGACCCCTACACTACCCAAACACCACTGCACTACCCTAAACCATAAAACACTACCCCCAGCATGACCCCTACACTACACAAACACCACTGCACTACCCTAAACCCTAACACTACCACCAGCATGACCCCCTACACTACTCAAACACCACTGCTCTACCCTAAACCCTAAAACACTACCCCAGCACGACCCCCTACACTACCCATACACCACTGCACTACCCTAAACCCTAAAACACTACCCCCAGCACGACCCCCTACACTACTGCACTACCCTAAACCCTAAAACACTACCCCCAGCACGACCCCCTACACTACCCAAACACCACTGCACTACCCTAAACCCTAAAACACTACCCCCAGCACGACCCCTACACCACCCAAACACCACTGCACTACCCTAAACCCTAGAAAAGAAACCCCCACCCCATGCCCAATCCCCTTACCTCTCACTCTTCATGGTTCCTCTCTCCTCATGGTTCCTGCTTCATGTCATCTCTGAGGGCGGTGCACGTCGTTGTGAGGAAACGGAACAGCCTCTGTTTCCTTACAACGACATGGATCGATCTACATGTTTTTAGAACACATGGTCATTTACCATACATACCTTTACAACAAAATTCGTTGTAAAGGCATGCGTGGTAAATGACCATGCGTTATAAAAAATGCGTAGTAATGACTTTCGTGATGTACAACGCATGCGTGGTAATGCATGCGTTGTAATGGTATCGCAAAGTAAAAAAGTCGTTGTAACGGCTGTTTACCGATCGAAGCTGGCCCCTGTTCTTCAGTGAGACGTTTATTTGATTAATTAGGAGGAAGGAATGTGGTTTTTTACCGAAAAGTGCATTCCCGGCTGTTGTATTGTGAAAGTGTCCGCGTGGCCTGGTTTCACTTCCGGTGAGAGAGTGGAAGAGTCTGTTTGGATCTAAAGGAGTTCTGTTGTTGGACGGGGCCGGCGCGACATGTCATCAGAAAACATAGATAATGGAAAGCGTCCTCCCTGAAGTGTGGAGCAGTGCCATGAGAGGTCAACGAGTGTGCGTCCCACCGCAGTATGACCGTACCGCGTGACCCATGTGCCGCCTCCAGGGTACGGGAGGCAGAAGCGGCATCTAATTCTACATTTTGGTACTAGGGCATTTTAACTTCGTTGTTCCTGCCAGATACAAAGAGAAGATCCTGTGTTATTCAATGCCCTCGTTGCCTTTTTTGTGGGTTGTGGTGCTTGTCACTTCGCTGCCCCGCCGGTGCACACGGCTGGGCACCCCACCTCGTGTGCCATCTGCAGGGCCTCTGCCCTCGGATCACTGGTTTCGGTTTCTGGAGTGGCAACATAAACAGTTGCTCCCAAAGGACTAGCCTGAACCCTTAGGTGAATATCCCCTGCACCAGCATTCCACGGAAATTCTTTCCTAGCTCTCCCACGTCAACGAGCACGGCTCCGCTCGCGACACCGTATGACGTCATCGGAGCCATAAGAGGACCTCGTCGGCGTGCTGACGTCAGTTCCACCCATTTTTTCCGTGCCACCGAGGCAAACAGGGGACCGAGACATTTTCACATGTATACATAGTATAATAAATATATATATATTCACTGAAAAAACCATAGGTTTCAGGCACGTTATAGTTAGAAATGAGCATTTAAAAACCTTAGAAATTCACTGAAAAAACCATAGGTTTCATGCACGTTATAGTTAGAAATTAGCATTTAAAAACCTTAGAAATTCACTGAAAAAACCATAGGTTTCAGGGGCGTTATAGTTAGTTGGACATTTCCATCGTACAAAACCATAGAAATTCCCCCGTTATAGTTAGTTCAGCTAACTATAACTCGCGCACCCGCAATGCACTGCTGATGACGTCACATATTACATCACTCATGATATGGTCAGTGACATCACTCATGACATCACTGATGACATCTCAAATGACATCATCCAGTGAATGTGTGTTTTTCTGAAAATTAAATATGTTTTATATATGTATATCTCAAGGTCGATGGAAGAATAAATGGGTATATAAGTGTCTAAATGGATGATTTTTTTGGTAAAATTGATTGTATAACTGACTAAGCGTATCTTAGTGAATACATGGGTTAGTGAGTAATGTTTAAATATGAAAATATCTGTATCAGTCTCTCACTTTGTGTATAAGTGGCTGCATGGGTTGGTGAGTAGCTACATGAGTGTCTATATGGGTTATTAGTTGGTTTTTTGAGTATCAGTATGAGTGTCTGAGTGTCTGTATGGTTTGGTGGGGGTATTACTTAGTGCATAGATGCATGAATGAGTGACTCACTGTTTGTATGTGTTGAAGACAGCATGTGTGCAGGACTGTATAGGTGGATGAGTATGTGTATGGGTGTGTTAGTGAGTGAATGACTGTCTCAATAGTGTCTTTATGAGTAACTACATATGTTTTAAACTAGTATATGTGAGTATTGGTGTATATAAGTGAGTGTATGTGAGAGTGAGAGATTGGAAGAGTTCCTGTACAAATAAGTAGGTGTTTCTATAAGTGATTGTTTAAGAGAGTAAGTATGTGTAAGTTTCTGTAGAAGTAAGTGTGGTAGTGTGTGTGTATAACTGTATATGCAAGTAAATGGATGTTTGATACTTTGTTTGCATGTGTGACTATGTGTGTGAGTAACTCTATGGATGAGTGGCGGTGTGTAACAGGATGTATAGGTGTATGAGTACATATGATGAGTGAGTACATGTATGAGTGACTGTATAGGGACTGTTGGTGAATGAGTGGATGTGTGTGTAGATCTTGGAATTACTGAATAGGTGTGTTGTAACTGGTATTGGTATGTCCATTGTTTTGAAAATGTTAGTTTGTATTTTTGAGTGTGTGTATCAAAGGTTATATTAGGGTGAGAGGAGGTCTGCCACTCTATCACAAGGATGATGTCATCCATCAGTGATGTCATTTGAGATGTCATCAGTGATGTCATGAGTGATGTCACTGACCATGTCATGAGTGATGTAATATGTGACGTCATCAGCAGTGCATTGTGGAGCGCGCGAGTTATAGTTAGCTGAACTAACTATAACGGGGAATTTCTATGGTTTTGTACGATGGAAATGTCCAACCTACTATAACGCCCCTGAAACCTATGGTTTTTTCAGTGAATTTCTAAGGTTTTTTAAATGCTAATTTCTAACTATAACGTGCCTGAAACCTATGGTTTTTTCAGTGAATATATATATATATATATATATATATATATATATATATCCTGCTAATCAGGACCCCAGTCTATCTGCTTTCTCCTTAAACTGTTATGTCATGTACTTAGGTACACTCCAGATTGGATACTGGGTACCCTTGTCAGTCCCTAGTATATGGTACCCATGTACCCAGGGCATAGATACCCCAGAGGCCTCCCATGGGCTGAAGAATGTATTATGCCACCCATGAGAGGCCATGCAAAATGGAACCTACAGGCCTGCCATTGCAGCCTGTGTAAGTAAGTTGGTGCATGCACCACTTACTTAAGATATAGGTTTACTATATCTAAGGGTCACTAAACTTAAAACCTATAAATCACCCCTATAGCAGGCCTTAACAATCCTGAAGGCAGGGTGCTTGGTTCTAAGTGAGAGGGTGCCACTGCATGAACAGGACACCCCTGCAACCTACAGAGTCCATTCTCCCGGGTTGTTAGTACAGCAGCCATTTACGACATATAGAGTGGCATTATGCGACCGCGTGATGACCAAATCGAAAATGGCTGAAAGCAACACTATCGTGTTTGGTGTCAAACATTGTGGAATCATACCCCCTCAGAAGCGAGCTTTGTTGGGTCCCTGGTGTTCCTGGTACCAGCCTTCTCGTCCCAGGCAGCACAAAATGGTTGCTGCCGACCAGAGACACCTTTCTGCCCTCCTGCTGCTGAGCCAGGCTTGAGCAGAGGAAAGTGGAACAATAGGCATCCTGTCACAGGGAGGTGTGACCACCTCCCAGACAGGATTTAGTGTATTAGGCCTGGGTGGGTGCGCTTGCCAGCGACCGAAAGTCTGCATGAGGGGCACATTTGGTGTCCCTGTGCATAGTCCAGTTCAAACCAATCCTGGGAGCCGTTGGCTCCTGCTCTGGTGCGAAACTAGTCAAAGGACATGGGAGTAACCTCCCCACTGTCCAGACCCTCCCCTGGGAGGGTCCCCTGAATCTGTCCAACCCTCTCCCGTGGGTACAAAAGGGCTTACCTGGCTGTAGGACCCTAGATTTGACGTGGACAAGATTCTGAACCAGAAACCACTGAACTTCGACCAACTGGACACTCTGGACTTCGCTGGACTTCGTTTGGGCCCGACTTCGTCTCCGTCCAAAACATTGTCTGTGCCCGTGCACCATGCAGGCTCTGTGCAGGACCTGTGGCGCATCAAGGTACCAACTGAAGGTATCTCCCTTGGAGTGAAGGAGTCACTCCCCTGCAACCGCAGGCACCACATCTCAACTGACCCATCTGCTGCTCCTGAGCTCCTACAGACTCCGAAGGCTCCAGCAACAAAAGAGGTAGGTTTCCAAGTCCCTCAAGGTCCAAACTTCCGTCTTACCAAGTTTGAGGTCAGAATCCCTTGTGGGGGCTGCAATACTTGTACCCGTGTGCACCGTGTACTTTTGCAAGTGCATATTCTTGTTGGCATTTCCAAAACAAGTGCACTGGGCTCTGAGTATCCCCAACCTCTGGCACCATTTCCACCAAAGAACTCCATCCTCCTTGCACCGAGTGCTCTGTGGGCTGTTGCTTTGTGAAACTGCTTGAGGTCCCCTCGCAACTCCTGTGCCTCCAACCTGCGGGTCCTCTTGAGGGTCAACACTGCTTTTCTTGGGCTCCCCTGGTTGCTCCAGGCTTGCTTCTACTCCCCTATGTTTGGTGAGTCTCCTGATCCTTGCTGGTCTGAACCATAACCCTTCTTGACCTTCTTTGTGGGTTGCCACTGCCAAGGCTTGTTGGTGCTCCCGCCAGACACTGACCCCCCAGCACTCGACATCCTTTGTGGGACAGCTTGTATCCAGCTCCTAGTTGTCCTTGATGTCTCCCGGTCTCGGTGGCTGCAGAGTCAAGAACCCCCTCAACGCACCTGAAGCACCTGAAGCACCCAACATCGGTGGGCATTCGTCTACCGAGCCCCTGGTCACTCCTGAGTGACCCAGACTCTGTCCCCTCTGCTTTCAGGTACTCTTCAATAAGAATCCACCTTTGGATTCTGACGCACACTTTTCTTCTTCCCAGCAGTGGCTCTTCTTCAAAGTCCTCCGTAGAGATCGACAGTGGTTTCCGATGCCACTTCAGACCTATGCACCCGGCTTCCCTGGGATAGGTAACTCTGGTACTACGGTATCCACGGGTGGGGTGGCTCTCCAACCTCCTAACTTCCACGGGGTTTCTTCGAAGTCCACTTAGAAGGGTCCTTAAACTTTAAAACTGTGACTCTCCCATAGAATTGTAGGGAGCATGCAGTCGTGTTCCCACACTGCACCCGTCCTCCGTGGGGTCCCTACTTACTCACCTTGGGTGGTTCCTGGGGGTCCCAGAGATTCTACATCCTCTAGACACTGTCTTGACTCGAGTCGTGGTTCTTATACCACTATTTTAGTATATGGTTTGGTCTCCCCTGGAGCCCACTGTGTATTAGTGCTATTTACTATTGTTTCTGTGCTACCGTATTGTGTGCATTGTGAGTATCCTCGTGTAGAAGATACTGTGTCATACTTAGAGTGTGTTATAACAATAAATACATATTTTTATAGCTACTGTGTGGTTCTCCTTTCATTTAACCAATACTATAAGGTTGCATTCTGGTAAAACAAGCTGCTTAACATTCCTTCAAAACTAAGCCTGAAGGCTGCTCTCCACAGCTACCACTTGGATAGCTTTCTAAGGTTATCTTGGACCTCTTAAATCACCATAAGGGTTGTTTGGACTGGTACAGGGTGCCCACTTTAATTAGTGGACAGCATATACCAGGCCAACTTCTCACAGGCCCAAAGTGTCACCGTTGTCACAGCCAGTGCGTCAGGCTTCCACATTGTGGAGTGCTCTGCAGAGTTACATGGGGACCATCACCTTCAACGAGGGGGCTGTGTGAGTACAGTGAATGGGCTGCCAGTCTCCAGGGGGAAGCCACTGCTGACATCTTCTGTGATAGCTGTGTGTGTAATAAGCAACTATTTCCTCACATCCCCAAAACCATAGTTTAAAGTCAATGGCACAGTGTAACCATCTGAGAAATGTTGTGTCCTTTATTGATCACATGGGCGCTTGCAATGGAGAGCTAAAGTTTTCTGATGCTAAAAATAAGAGATTAAAGCAATACTTACAATGTATTTTCAGTACCTGTAGGCTTGCTAGTTATTGCAAAGCTGCCTACAATAACACATCACATGCCTCAATTGGAACTTTAACATTCTTAAGTCTACATGCTTGCCACTCTCAATTTTTTCCTCTTGTAGTTACTGTGTATCCTGTGTATGCATAAAAAGGGTCACCCAACACAGCCAGCAACCAAAGTTGCTGTGCCGCATTACGTGTCAAGGAGAGTGCAGAACAGAATAATTTTTATCTACAGAAATAGGGCACTCACCTCCTTTCTCCTGAAATTCCGCGCACAAGCAGGCAGCTGAGCGCCACGCACACACCTTTGCACCATAGTGCAAAGTGTCTGCGTCAGTCTTGTATAGGTTTGGTACTGGAAGGTTTCTCTTTCTGTACAAACTACTATGCTTAGACTAACTTTAAAACTTTTCCCACAGTGGATATGTGCTGTACAGTGCAACATACATGAAAAGTGGGAAAAGTTAGAAGAAATAAAAGGCATTTCTCATTTTTAATACCTGCTACAAATTGGCATTATTTTCAGCACAAAAACCTGTCTACTATTGTTAGTAGATAGGGTTTTGCATCAAAACCCATGATTGGTTGCATGTGAACGCCCCCATTTACGCAGAGTAACAAAAAGATCTGCTTTCCCTTACTTTGAAGGAACTTTCCAGCACAAAACAAGTTGCAATGGAAAGTAAATTAAAAAAACCTTTGCGATGTAAACCCAGCACAAAATTTCTGTTAATATGGGCCTTGAAGTTGGAAAAACAAACTATAAGTAAGGACATGCTAAAATAAGTTAAAAGAGTAGCAACATCTGAGTACTGCACTTGAATGGCTCTCTTCCTACCTCTCAAACTGCATGCTCTCTGAGTCTTGGTGCTACTTCCTCTCACCACCAACCTCACATCCTGTTAATGCTCTATGGGGCTCTGTGCAAGGTACATTTAAATTCTTCCTTTATACATTCTCCTTTGATCACATCGTGTTTGGTTTATCATATTACCTCTTTGTGGCTCACACTGAGATATGCTTGAAAATGACACAAAATTACAGGGAATTTTGTGAAATTAACTTAGCAGTATCATGCGCAAAAAGTGAACTCAATGGTATTTCCTGGGCACAAAAGTCTTTTGAAATACCAACAAGGTGACTGTTATGAAGAGAAACCGTGTCCCACAAGACATTTTCTTCTCCTTAGAGACTGTTTCTGCGTGAACAAACCAGTCTCCTGTGGAAAAAATTATGCATCTCATCAAAGACATACTCCTCGCCTTTGGAGAGCAATCTGGGTGTGCAATTTAAATCATCCATGAGGCTGGAGTCATCATCTCCCCTACTATTACTGAATATTACATAAGACCCCACTTTGAATTCCACAGTGCCAGAAGCAGAAGTACAAAGAGGTACGAAGTCAGGGAAAAAATCTTTGGGGATTTAGCACACACATTGTGACAGAAGTAGCCTTTTGCGTGCACATTTATGTTGGTTCTGTAATGTTGTGCTTTGTGATTTGACCCTAAACCCTCAAGATTCCTGATGGGCCTAACATCCTTAGGGTGGTGTTTCCCCCAACCTTTTGCCTCCCATTTTGCTGTATCTTTTTGTTGGCCTTAGGACTCTGAGCACTTTGCCACTGCAAACTAGTGCGAAAGTGCAGGTGCTTCTCCCCTAAAACAAGTTGACATTGGTATATACCTGATTGACATATTTTGTTCACTTATAAGTCCCCTGTAAAGTTTTAAACCATATAACCAGGGCCTGTAATCTAAATGCTACTAATGGGCTTCCAGCACTGGTTGTGCCACCCACACAAGGGAGCCTTTCAAACCTGTCTCAGGCCTGCCCTTGCAAGGTCTGTGTGTGCAGTTTACTGCCACTTCGACTTGATATTTAAAACCACTTGCCAAGCCTTAAACCTCCCTTTTATTACACATAAGTCACCCCTAAGGTAGGCCCTAAGTGACCCTAAGGGCAGGGTGCTGTGTAAATAAAAGGTAGGACATGCACTTTTAAGTTTCATATGTCCTGGCAGTGACAAACAGCTTAATTCGTTTTTCACTGCTGTACGTCCTACTCTTTCCATAGGCTAGCATTGGGGATTCCTTAAAATACCTTTTAAGTTGTAATTCCTGATTGGAAAAAAGTAGCTATTTCATGTTTAATATCTTTGGAATGGTGGTGATAAATCCTCTTTAGTGCTAAAGTTTGATTGGATATTACCATTTTAGAAATGCCACTTTTAGAAAGTGTGGACTGGAATCCTAAAAGGGTTCAAGTAGTATATTACATACAACATAAACTAGAATAATATAGAATATATATCACATAAAACAGAACAGAAATGTATAAGACATAAAACTATTGACAAGTGATACCCCTACACAAATTCAGAAAATATACAACATTTAATAGGACAATATTATAAAATCAGAAGACAATGGCGCTCTCTTGGTTACACAACAAACCATAAAGACAATAAACAGTGTAAACATAAACAGTGGTTGAGGAAAAATTGTTACACATAAACTGTTCAGACAAAACAAAAAACAGGAGTAGCAGAGATTGCATCCTCTTCAATCAAGGCCACATGTAAGCGTCAACGGCGTTTCGATCACACTAAACCTGAGTGGTCATCATCAGGACAAACAATATTCAATGGTGGAGCATCCAATAAAGAAATCTAAAAATTAGGGGGGAATCACA
Source organism: Calotriton arnoldi (assembly GCA_963921515.1). Classification (NCBI taxonomy): domain Eukaryota; kingdom Metazoa; phylum Chordata; class Amphibia; order Caudata; family Salamandridae; genus Calotriton; species Calotriton arnoldi. Next base: position 124,663 of record CAWUFW010005096.1, read on the forward strand.
ATAAATGTGCGGGGGTCATAAATTGCATAGCACAAGATCAAAGATAAAGAAATCAAAAAGATCAAAAAGGTCTAAAAGTCAAAAACACCAGTGCATGAAAATCTTAGTGATAGACCACTGAGACAAAAATGATAATGAAGAAAATAAAAATAATACTGATAATAATAATAATAATAAAATGCCAGAGAAAGTGTCACAACTGATCATAAACTGGATTAAGAACCTAGTAAACCCAAACCAAAAACTCGTGAGAAATTATAAATCCAGGAAAAAAGCTACCAAAGTATTTAGGAAAGACCATAGTGAGTGTAGAAAGCAATCGTGACAAAAAAGGGGGGACCATGCATCCTAAAAAGTCAAAGAACAACCTACTTGTTCATTCTCTTTATCACAAGTAGTCCAAGGTAAAAATTGTAATAGACTCCAGTGGCATGTAGTCCACACACAAGCGATCAATGCAAGTGACTACAGAAGATACAAAAAGGAGGTCAATGAGACACCCAATAAATTAAGTCAAAAGAATATATATATATATATATATATATATATCAAATATAATAGGTGTATACTCACGAATAATGTATATCAATATACACTCATAATAGATGTTAGAGAGGAATCCAATCACTCTCACAAGGGCCAATTAGTACATGAATGGTCACTCGAGAAGAAAACCGTGACTGAAACCAAGAAAAAATATATATAAGGCCCTGAGTCAAGCGGACGCTGATAAAGTAATATAAATCTTAAGCCTCAAACAATAATGGGGTAGAAACAAGAAATAATCGACCCTATCTGCTCAGAACTGAGAGCCAGTCATCATTCCGAGCGCCATGCCAACCGTAACAGCATCTCAGATTAAAGGCGGAAGTAAACGGCGTGTTAAATGCAGCTTGTATTTAAACACTGATCATGTAATAAAAGTAACAGAGAAGGGACTGTGCGTCAAGCCAATCAATGTTGTGAGTAGCGTACAAATCAGCGCTACTCGCATCAAGTGCCATGTAGACCACAACGGCATCTCAAGAGTAATGCAGAAAAGGCTTTAAAAAGCAAGCCTTTTCGATATCCAAATTTAACTTTTGCAATTTTTTCACAAATTGCGACTTAAAGCTTTCTGTCTGGATAAGGAATATATTGAAAATTTCAATCCTTCTAAATTGTGATTACCATCTACATTTAATCCACCTACTAATAATATGCCTGTTGAACTTCTGGCTTTTGAAGCAATGGTCATGAAAGATGTTCTTGCTCTTGGAAAAGGCTTTGAATATATTCCATACAACATTTCTCTTGCTGAAAGACAAACCCTCCGCACTTTAAAAGCTAGCCGTGAACTAATCATAAAGCCAGCCGATAAAGGCGGTGGCATTGTTATTCAACCTTTTGAGGCATACAAGCCAGAAATCTTCAGTTACCCGATCAGAATCATTATGTAATCTTGAGATCTAATCCTCTGTTTGAGATTCAAAAACTCATTACTGATGCAACAGCTAAGGCTAAACTTAGCGGTTTTTAAGCACCAAGGAATATGATTTTCTTAATGCCAAATCACCTAAGAGTTCGGTCCTGTATACTTTACCAAAGATGCATAAAAATCTTACTAGTCCTCCAGGCCGACCTATTGTCTCCAGCTGCGGGTCGGTACTGGAGCCACTATGTAAATATATAGATATCTTCATTAAGGACCTGGCTGTTGACACAAAAAGCTATGTTTGTGATGGTGGTGACGTTATCACTCAGCTTGAACAAATGCAATTTGACCCTGTAATTGAACTATTGGTTTGTTTGGACATTGAGTCCTTCTACACCAATATCCCTCAGCTGGAGGTGATCCAGGTGATCAGGCAAGCACTGGAGACAATATCTGGTCCAGTCAATGTCTCTACAGATTTCATCATTGATCTTTTGACTATCTCTTTGCCTCGCAATTATTTCAAATTTAATGGCGAGTTTTCTTACAAGTGAAGGAACTTCCATGGGGGCTTCTTATGCCCCCAATTTTGCCATCTCGTATGTTGATGACTTTGAAAGACGCTACATCTACAACTCTGAAGTTAACCCATATTTCATCAATGTACGTCATTGGAGACGATACATTGATGATGTTTTTATCATTTGGATGGGCATTAATTCTAGCCTATGTCTTTTTCTTGATTGGAATAATTCTTGCTCTCTTGATCTAAAGTTTACACCACACTCAAGTAATGAGCAGGTTGACTTCTTAGATCTGACCATTATTCCTTTTGAGGGTAAATTAGCCCTAAACTTTTCACTAAACCTACAGCTCGAAACACCTTGTTACAGTACACCAGTCACCATCCTAAAGGCCTGAAAGATGGCCTGCCTTTTGGCCAATTTCTGCGTATACGCAGAAATTGTAAATTCCGTGCTGATTATTTTCAGGAGGCAGATATTCTTGCAAAAAAACTTGAACAACGTGTTTACCCCAAAAGGTTAATTAAAAGATCTCTCAAGAGAACCTGGTACAATCACTGTGAGTTTCTATTTTCACCTCACCCCAGTAAAAGATCTGAAAGGATTCCTTATGTTACAACATTCAGCACACGAAGTAATAGACTTATGAAAATCATCAAAAAACCTTGGCCCCTGATTCAATCCACAGGTATTACCAATGAACTACCCTTGTTTTCTTTTAAGAGAGGTCGGAATATTGGTGACCATTTGGTTTGTGCCTCTTTACCCATACCTGATTCTCCTAACCTTACCACAATGTGGGGCCTTAATAAAATCATGGGCCATTACCGCTGAGGTAATTGTTTAATGTGTGACTCTACCTTTAATACAAAGCAGTTCATTCATGATGACATAGTGTATAACCTCCGTGATCATACAAATTGTAATCCACAAAATGTAGTCTACGCTATATAGTGTCCCTTTAAATTCATCTATGTGGGGCAAACAACTAAAAAAATCAAGGTTCGACTCTCCCAACATAAAAGTCGCATTAAATGTAAGAATGAACACGCTCCATTGGTGTCCCATTTCATTGAATTTAATCATTCTCCAGCTGAAATACGCTGGCAGGTCATTGAACTTATACAGAAACCTCCACGTGGTGGTAATATTCAAAACATACTGAATAGGACTGAATGTCGCTGGATTTTGAGATGTGATTGCATCAACAAGGGACTGAATACCCTTCAAGAATGCAACTCTGTGATATCTGGTTGCTTCTTTGATTGTTTCACTTCCTGTCTTGTTTTCAGTAACAATATTATTATTATATTCTTTTGCGACTGTTTTAACGGATACAATATGTGTCACCTTGATGACTCAACTGTATTTTTGTTCAACTTTGGATGATGTAATTATGAACTTACATATTTACATCTTTTGTTATTCACTGTATTTTGTTTGGAATTAAGCACAAGATATGGCTTTGATTATGGTCTCCTGCATTTGTTTTCAGGGGACATTCTATTTAGCATCTACAAAACTTTATACAAATGTTGTGATTAATTTACATGTTTGTTCTTTTGTGTGAATAACTTGCATATAGCAAACACAAGGAGATGATGGACGGAGCGCTGAAACTTTTCAGACACTCACCCCCAGTCACAGATCTGGGTTGAATCCATCATCATTCTTTAGCTCACTTCGCCACCCCAGTTCAGACACAGCTATATGCAAATCAGTCTTGACCCTGTGCCTCATGGGAACAGTCCAGCCCGAACTGCCAAGCCATGTCTTCCCTGGACCGGAAACAAGCATCCTGGGACCGGTTTCGGGCTAACAGCCCTCATCAGCCAGGCTAGCTTGAATCCAGTGGCAAAGTGAGCAAGGGACCCACATCTGGGCATACCCTGCCAACATAGGGCGAACAAAGCAAACACAAGGAGATGATGGACGGAGCGCTGAAACTTTTCAGACAATCACCCCCAGTCACAGATCTGGGTTGAATCCATCATCGTTCTTTAGCTCACTTCGCCACCCCAGTTCAGACACAGCTATATGCAAATCAGTCTTGACCCTGTGCCTCATGGGAACAGTCCAGCCCGAACTGCCAAGCCATGTCTTCCCTGGACCGGAAACAAGCATCCTGGGACCGGTTTCGGGCTAACAGCCCTCATCAGCCAGGCTAGCTTGAATCCAGTGGCAAAGTGAGCAAGGGACCCACGTCTGGGCATACCCTGCCAACATAGGGCGAACAAAGCAAACACAAGGAGATGATGGACGGAGCGCCGAAACTTTTCAGACACTCACCCCCAGTCACAGATCTGGGTTGAATCCATCATCGTTCTTTAGCTCACTTCGCCACCCCAGTTCAGACACAGCTATATGCAAATCAGTCTTGACCCTGTGCCTCATGGGAACAGTCCAGCCCAAACTGCCAAGCCATGTCTTCCCTGGACCGGAAACAAGCATCCTGGGACCGGTTTTGGGCTAACAGCCCTCATCAGCCAGGCTAGCTTGAATCCAGTGGCAAAGTGAGCAAGGGACCCACGTCTGGGCATACCCTGCCAACATACGGCAAACAAAGCAAACACAAGGAGATGATGGACGGAGCGCTGAAACTTTTCAGACACTCACCCCCAGTCACAGATCTGGGTTGAATCCATCATCGTTCTTTAGCTCACTTCGCCACCCCAGTTCAGACACAGCTATATGCAAATCAGTCTTGACCCTGTGCCTCATGGGAACAGTCCAGCCCGAACTGCCAAGCCATGTCTTCCCTGGACCGGAAACAAGCATCCTGGGACCGGTTTCGGGCTAACAGCCCTCATCAGCCAGGCTAGCTTGAATCCAGTGGCAAAGTGAGCAAGGGACCCACGTCTGGGCATACCCTGCCAACATAGGGCGTAACAAAGCAAACACAAGGAGATGATGGACGGAGCGCCGAAACTTTTCAGACACTCACCCCCAGTCACAGATCTGGGTTGAATCCATCATCGTTCTTTAGCTCACTTCGCCACCCCAGTTCAGACACAGCTATATGCAAATCAGTCTTGACCCTGTGCCTCATGGGAACAGTCCAGCCCAAACTGCCAAGCCATGTCTTCCCTGGACCGGAAACAAGCATCCTGGGACCGGTTTTGGGCTAACAGCCCTCATCAGCCAGGCTAGCTTGAATCCAGTGACAAAGTGAGCAAGGGACCCACGTCTGGGCATACCCTGCCAACATTGGGCGAACAAAGCAAACACAAGGAGATGATGGACGGAGTGCTGAAACTTTTCAGACACTCACCCCCAGTCACAGATCTGGGTTGAATCCATCATCGTTCTTTAGCTCACTTCGCCACCCCCAGTTCAGACACAGCTATATGCAAATCAGTCTTGACCCTGTGCCTCATGGGAACAGTCCAGCCCGAACTGCCAAGCCATGTCTTCCCTGGACCGGAAACAAGCATCCTGGGACCGGTTTCGGGCTAACAGCCCTCATCAGCCAGGCTAGCTTGAATCCAGTGGCAAAGTGAGCAAGGGACCCACGTCTGGGCATACCCTGCCAACATAGGGCGAACAAAGCAAACACAAGGAGATGATGGACGGAGCGATGAAACTTTTCAGACACTCACCCCCAGTCACAGATCTGGGTTGAATCCATCATCGTTCTTTAGCTCACTTCGCCACCCCAGTTCAGGCACAGCTATATGCAAATCAGTCTTGACCCTGTGCCTCATGGGAACAGTCCAGCCCGAACTGCCAAGCCATGTCTTCCCTGGACCGGAAACAAGCATCCTGGGACCGGTTTTGGGCTAACAGCCCTCATCAGCCAGGCTAGCTTGAATCCAGTGGCAAAGTGAGCAAGGGACCCACGTCTGGGCATACCCTGCCAACATAACTTGCATATGTCTGCTCTTCTGTATGTTATTTGATCTTTTCTTTAATTGGTTCTTTTGTATTGGTTATTAATTTTGATGCATATATATACTTTTATTTCTTTTGAGATAACACTCTTATCTTCTATTGAAGTTTGTTATATAACACATCATCGTCATTTTTTTTGCAATTGAATATATGTATTTGCAAGTTTCCTTGTAAATGCTTTTATGAGGTTTAGTAAGGTATAATATTCCACTTGTTTGAATACTCCAGTATCCCTTTAATAAGCAGCAGAATTTTTACTGAGCTTTGTTATTGAATATTGAATACATGTCACCACTTTTGTTCCTGGCATTATTATTCCTGGATCTGGCCCACCCGTGAGGCATAAAATAAAACAAGCGTGGGAGACTGCGTTTGTTTTTTAAAATTTTATTTTGCCACAGATCAACCAAAAATTTGCAGCAACATTTAAAAAAATATATGTTTTTGGCCCCAGGTAGGTTCTCCACCACCAGGCCTACGGGGCTAGGGTCTTCCTATTTTGTGTTTTTCTTGGGACTCGGGCTAAGTCACGAGTCTCAAGATGGCTGCCACCACTTCCTGGTTGAAGTGGTGGCAGCCAATCGTGACATTGCTGTTGGCATGTGGATTCGCGGATCCACTGCGATGGATTCACAGTGGATCTGTGTCTCTAGATATACATAAAACTTTTTTTTTAATTACTCAAAAAACTACTGGACAGATTTACACCAAATTATAAAAAGCAATCTTTCTGGACAAAGATCTAGCTTTCTGCTAATTGTGGTGTAATTCTGCTCAGCTATTCGGGCTGCAGTCGTGTCTAAAATCCTCATGGGACATTGCATTTCTCAGCCCCTGCTTCATGAATCAGCCTGAAACTTTCAAAACAGTAGCTGAAGTGAATGGCAAACTAGTTTCAAAAATGTTGTGAAGAGTCATTCAACAGCGCCACAGTTATTAGCAAAATAAAAAACATTTTTACTATGGAAACTAGGTCCTATAACTATAATGATTTTTGCCAGTATATATATATATATATATATATATATTCACTGAAAAAACCATAGGTTTTAGGGACAGTTATAGTTAGTTGGACATTGCACTCGTACAAAACCCGTGAAATTCCCCCGCTATAGTTAGTTCAGCTAACTATAACTCGCGCCCCCGCAATGCACTGCTGATGACGTCACATATTACATCACTCATGACATGGTCAGTGACATCACTGATGACATCACTGATGACATCTCAAATGACATCACTGATGACATCATCCAGTGACTGTGTGTTTCTGTAAAGTTTAAATATTTTTTAATTATATAGGAAAAGACGTATTGAAGAATGAGTGGGTGTGTAAGTGTCTGTATGGATGATTTAGTAGGTGCGTGACTGACTCTATAAGTGAGTGATTTAACGTATCTTACTGAATGCATGGGTTAGTGACTAAACTGGGTGTATGTCTGTATCCGTCTGTCTGTTGCTGTGTAAGTGGCTGCATGTGTTTGTGAATAGCTAAATGATTTTCTATATGAGTTATTGAATGCTTGTCTGAGTATCTGTATGGGTGCCTGAGTGTTTGTGTGGGAGGGGTGTGTGCAACTCTGTGCATAGATGTGTGAGTGGGTGATTCACTGGGTGGATGGTTTCAAGAGTGCATCTGTGATAGACTGTATGGGTGGGTAAGTGTGTGTAAGAGTGTGTTAGTGAGTGAATGTATGTCCCAGTGGTACATGTGTGAGTAACTACATATGTGAAAGGCAGTATATATGTGTGTTGGAGTATATAAATAGCTATAAGCAAGAGTGAGTGATTGTGATAGTGGCTGTATGGATGATTGTGTGCTTGTATCAGTGATTGTATAAGAGCGTAACAATGTGCTACTATTTGTATGAGTAAGTGAGCTGGTGTGTGTATAACTGTATAGGTGAGTAAATGGCAGTGTGTTTAATTATTTGCATGACTGACTAGGTGTGTGAGTATCTCTATGGATGAGTGGCGTTGTTTGAGTGTCTATATAGGAGTAAGAGTGCATATGATAGTCCTGTACTGAGTGACCGTAAGTATGAGTGACTGTACGGGTGAGTGAGTGGATGTGTGTGTGTGTAGACCTAAGAATCAGTGAGTGGGTATGTAGTTATTGGTGTTGGAGTGTCTATGGTTTTGCGAATGGCAGTCTGTAATTTAGAGTGGGTGTATCAAAGGTTATATTAGGGTGTGAGGAGGTGCATCAGATTATCACGTGGATGATGTCATCAGTGATGTCATTTGAGATGTCATCAGTGATGTCATCAGTGATGTCACTGACCATGTCATGAGTGATGTAATATGTGACGTCATCAGCAGTGCATTGCGGGGCGCGAGTTATAGTTAGCTGAACTAACTATAACGGGGAATTTCACGGGTTTTGTACGAGTGCAATGTCCAACTAACTATAACTGTCCCTAAAACCTATGGTTTTTTCAGTGAATTTCAAAGGTTTTTAAATGCTAATTTGTAACTATAACGTGTCTGAAACCTATGGTTTTTTCAGTGAATTTCAAAGGTTTTTTAAATGCTAATTTGTAACTATAACGTGTCTGAAACCTATGGTTTTTCAGTGAATTTCAAAGGTTTTTTAAATGCTAATTTCTAACTATAACGTGCCTGAAACCTACGTTTTTTCAGTGAATTTCAAAGGTTTTGTAAATGACAATTTTTAAATGTATTAATTGTTATATTAATTTTTTTCATACTGATTTACTACATTTTTAGAAACATTTTTTTTACATATTTTATTTGTCAAATTACATTGTAATTACATTATACATTACATTACAAAAATACTTTCTCAGAATGAATTACTTTAGTTTAAATACTTTGCAGATAGGCAATAGACTTTTAAGTACAGTAGTTACAGTTGTTGCAATGGGCAACACATTTTCAAACACAATGCAACATTCAGCTCAATGTGAATTTCTAGTTAAATGCAATTAGTTACTTTATGGATTACTTTTGTAACCACAGGACTGGATCCTAGATTCAGTCCTGGTACATCTCCTGTAAACAGTTGAGTAAAAGCGTTTTGGTTACAGTCGTGATTTTTAAGGAATATTATTGTATTTTAAAAGTTGACACTTTGAAACTTTTTCTCATAGAATCACCAATGTTATCCTATGGAAGGAAATTCACTTAGCAGGTAAAAACTGTTATCGTTACTTTTTCTTACTCAGTGTTGGATCCTGGATCCAGCACTGGTGCATCTCCTGTAAACAGTTGAAAGAATGCGTTTAAGTCATACAGGCGATTTTTAAGGAATATTTGTAGTTTGTGAAAATCAACACTTTGAAACTTTTTTGCTGAAAACCAGTCAATGTTAGCCTATGGAAGGGGGGCGTGGCTAAGGTGCCGATGCGGATGGCAGCGTGAGCAGAGAGCTCCGCGCCAACCCCGAAACTTATCCTGGTAGGGAGCCGAGTTTTCAGCTGAAAACGCATCTGGCAGCGTGTCAGGTACACTGGTGAGTGCCGGTGCCGTTTATAGGCAGAAGCAGTACCGCCGCGCCAGCTCGGGAGAAGAAATGCGGCGGGACCCCGGTCGCGCAAAATGGCGCCGGGTCCGATCGCAGTAAACAGACCCGAGGAGGAGCACGGAACGGGAGATTGGACCGCCACCGCTGATTGCCCGGCACTGAAGATATCTTGAGGCGAGCCGAGAGCATTGCGGCGGCGGGGCTTTTGGTGCGGCGGCGGCCGCAGAAGACCGCGGGGCTTTCCCCCTACCCCCCCCCTCTCCTGGTGTTGAGTGGGGAGACTGAGATAGCAGAGGCGGAGGACGGTGAAATAACGCGGAGCCCCAGCGCAAAGCGGGAGTGAACTGAAGGTATTGCTGGGAGGAGCTCCCGGTCCTGGAATTGCAAGTCGAGCGGGCAGTGGACGCCATCTTGCATCCCTGGAGGTACGGCGGGGCGGTGGAGCTGTGAGGGGAGCGGCCCACGAGGTGCACACCCATTGATCGGGAGGTTGGACTGTTGGGGGAGCGGCCCTAGTGAGAATGGACCTTGAGGGCAGGGCCGGGCATTGATGTACTATACAGTCGCCTCCGGGCAGTGCTGCGGAGACTTGGGGGACTGACTGGAGTACTGCCAGTGCGACAAGAAGAGGTAGCAAGGAGTCAGGAGCGGCCGCTCAGTGGCGCGAAGAGGACTGCCAGGCACAGGCCCCTGGACTGCCGAGTAGCTGAGGAGGAGGGACGTGTGGCCCTTATCACCGACGGCCTCGGGATAACGGACTCCACCCTGAGTATACATCCGGTGGGGTGCCAGGGTGTGGAGCAAGGGCTGCAATCCGCAGGTTCAAGCCGGAGAACAGGGATTGGACCTTAGAAGACAGCATACGGTTGAACTAAGCATTCTTCGCCGGGAGCACTGATCCTGGGAGAAGGCGGGTCGCGCCTGTTGCCTCGGGACCCAGCACCGAGGAGTGACCCTGAGAGTGGACCCGCCTGGGAAACCAGTGGATTGGCGGAACACCTCGCTGGGTAGAACCACGACTGGCAAGGGGAAGCTAGGAGAGCGTCCTGAGAACCTGGCGGACGGCGGGGCGGCCGGCCTCGGCTGCGAAGTGGGCAGGGGACGTCGCGCAACGAGGGACATCGCCCTACATTGCTGGCAGGAGCTAGGGAGCAGTGGAGAACCGGCAGGGAGCCGCCGTGGGCGCTGGTCCTAGGAAGAGGTCGATAATGGGTAAGCCGCGGACCAAGCAGGGAGGCGCACCCCCGGAACAAGAGGAGGAGACGACGGATAGGCAGAAGACGGAGGCATCGGAGTCCCAACCTGAAGGGATGGCGCAGCAACAAGTAGAAGTGATACTTAAAGCCATAGCGGATACTAGGGATGCCCTTCAACAGGACATAGCACAGGTATCGGTGGGGCTGGGCCTGCTCCGCGCAGATCATGCGAAACTGGCGGACCGGGTAAAACAAACTGAAGCCACTCTGGAAGTACTGGATCCAGCACACAAGGCGCTTGAGTCACAGATGGGAGAAGTATGCCGCCGCTTGCAAGTCTTGGAAAAGAGAGCTGAGGATGCCGAAGGGCGGAACAGAAGGAACAATATACGGGTGGTTGGACTGCCTGAAGGAGTGGAAGGTCCTAGTATGGTGGAATATCTGGAGACCTGGCTGAGGTCAGCTGTTGCCCCAGAGGGATTGTCCCCTTTCTATACCCTGGAGAGGGCGCATAGGGTGCCGGCGCGCCCGGGGCTGCCTGGGAGACCACCCAGACCTGTGGTGGCACGCTTACTCCACTACAAGGACAGAGATCTGCTTTTGAATAAGGCGCGTTCTGTGGGCCCCTTCAAGGTAGACAATAGTAGTGTGACGCTGTTTCCCGACTACACCTTCGATGTGCAGAGACAGCGATCCTCCTTCTTGGAAGTCAAGAAAGCGTTCCGCACGGAAGGCTTACAATATTCACTGATGTTTCCAGCGCGTTTAAGAGTAGCAGTGGACGGTAAAACCTTTTTCTTCAGCACCCCGGAGGACGCGTGGGATTGGCTGGAGACTTACAGAGCGGGACAAGGAGAGGCTGGCCGAGGCCTGGGGGTTGCTGAGGGGGTGTCGCGCCCACATCGACCACGACGCTCAGAGAGGAGGCGGCCCCGTTCCCAGAAGCCAACAGTGTCTCAGACGGAACGGGAAAGGTCGGCGGCGCTTAAAGCAGTGACGGAGATATCTCAGGAGCAAGAACCGGAATCGAAGGGAGCGACTGCATCTGAGAAGGGGTCAGCTGGAACGGCGTCGGAGGAATCGGACTCTGCGAGCATCACTCTCCCTCATGTTACGCCAGGGACTGCGGACGAGCTGGTTGATGCGTAGTACAGTGAGACTTTCTCCGGGACTGGGTGGTATCATTGTGTAGTGACACTCCTCCTCTGTGTGTGGTTGCGGAATGTGAGGGGGTGGGGGGACCCTGGGGTGGTGCTCCCTCTGAATGGGGCGCTACAGCAGGAGCTGTGGCATTACTGAGAATGGGGTGTGGTGCGAGCCGATTGAACACTTTTGACTCAGACGCATCCGGCCTTTGGGCACCTCCCCTGTTATAGTCGTTGGTGATCCCCGGTAGCTACCGAGGACGCAATTTTGTTAAGAATTTGGATGGGTGCTGCTTTGTTAGGAACTGTTCTGGGGAGGGGTAGTTGGGGATTGTTGTGCATGTTGTTTGGGGTTACAGGGGCTTCCGGTGTGTCCATGGTGATAGTGCAGCGGTTCCAGGGATTGGAGGACTACTATGGGGACCCTGCTTGATGTTAAATGCCTAACGTGGAATGTGAGAGGGATACATACAATGCGGAAGCGCCATAAGGTCCATGCTTACTTGGTGCGGAGGGGGTGCATATTGCTTTCCTGCAGGAGACCCATGTTGATCGGGCGGAGGGAAGTGCGTTGCAGCGAAGGTGGCGGGGGCAGGTCTATTGTACAACGTACTCAGCATTTGCCAGAGGAACATTAATATGGGTCAGAGCGGGGTGCCCTTCCAGATGACTCGCCAGTTTGTGGATCCGGAAGGGAGGTTTGTAGTGGTGGGGGCGACTGAATGGAATAGAGGTAACGTTGTGTAGTATATACGCCCCTAATGTTGATCAGATGGCCTTTTCGATCAAATGTCGGGAAACTGGCACCTTACTTGACTGGCCCTGTGATACTGGGGGAGATTTTAACTCCATAACTGATGTCGAAATAGATAGGTCTCATCCGCCATTGCAGGAAGCCCCTGTGCATAGAATATCAAAGGCCAGGAGAGACTGGCAGGACAGATGGGGGCTAGTAGATACATGGCGAATGCAGCACCCTGAAGACCGGGACTACTCTTTCTTCGCTGCTGTGCACGACCTGCATGTGCGTTTGGATGCCATATTGTGCACACCTGACATACATGCAAAAGTTCTGCATAGTGAATATTTGTCTAGAACGATATCGGACCACAACCCTCTAATACTAACGATTAGGTGGACACAGGAGAGACCTGCGATTCCGACGTGGAACTTGAGGCCGGAGATGATGGAGGATGCTGTTTTCCGTAGGGAATTAGAAACGGGCATTGAGCAATATTTTGCTGAGAACGAGGGGACAGCGTCTGACATAACAATAGAGTGGGACGCGTTTAAGGTGGTGGTGAGGGGACTGTGTATTACCAAACAGGTGGGTGTAAGGAAGACGTTGCTTAGGGATGTGGAAGCAGCGGAAACTCAGCTGAGAGAAATAGAGAGAGAGCGGCCGGGGCGCCCGGAAGTGCAGGAGGAATTACTGAGAGCACGAGAGGAAGTGGCGAGTCAGATAGAGAGGTTGCGTTGCTATGATCACAGGGCTTACCTGGCACGGACGCACGCGGAGGGAGATAAGGCGAGCGCCTTACTGGCTTGGCTGGCTAATCCAATACCCCGGGGCACGCCTATCCTGGCATTGAACTCTTCACTGGGAGCGCCGGTGTATACCCAGAGAGGGATTAACGACCTGTTCCTAGAATATTATGCTGGGTTATATAGCAGTTGCCTGAGGGGCTCCGATGAGGCACTGGAGGGGTTTTGGCGGGTATGGACTTGCCCCAGCTGGCAGAGGACCAGGCGGAGCTGCTGGGGCAGGACATCACGTTGGGGGAAATACGGGGTGCCATTAAGCACATGGCGCGTAACAAAACGCCGGGCTCAGACGGCCTTCCTATTGAGTTTTACTCAACTTATATTGATATACTCGCCCCAAAATTGTTGATGGTCTATAAAGACGCGCGGACGGTGGGGAGGCTTCCAGCTTCTATGAGGGAGGCTATTGTTGTCCCACTTCCGAAACCGGGAAGGGACGCTCTGGACAGATCGGCGTATCGCCCGTTATCTATGCTGACATCTGACTATAAGATATTAAGTAGGATTTTGGCGACTCGGCTCCTACCCCACATGGTACATTTGGTCCATCGGGACCAGGCGGGTTTTATTCCGACTCGGAACACGTCGGTTAATGTGCGGCGCCTCCTCCGCATATTGGATGCGGACCACGGAGACACTCCTGATGCTGCGGTGCTCTCAGTGGACATTGAGAAGGCATTTGACAGCCTGGAGTGGCCATATCTGTACCATGTTATGAGCGCATTTGGTCTTGGGGAGGCTTTCGTGGGCTGGACGAGATTATTGTACAGAGATGCGATAGCTAGGGTAAGGACAGGGAGAATGATATCTTCTCCCTGCTCGGTAGGTAGGGGAACACGACAAGGATGCCCGCTGTCACCACTGTTGTTTGCATTGGCCATTGAGCCATTGGCGGTACGGGCCAGACTGGGGCGCCATTATCGGGGCCTGGCTCTGTGGGGAGCTGCACAATATATCTCCCTCTATGCTGATGATCTATTGATTTTCTTGGCCAATACAGGGGCGGCGCTGGAGGGAGCGACAAACCTACTGCAGGTGTTCGGAGAGATCTCGGGGCTGGGGGTTAATTGGGGTAAGACCTGTCTCTTCCCGGTGCTCCCGGTGGTAGCGGGCCCTGATCAGATAGCGGGAATTCGGTGGGAACCATCGTGTTTGCCTTATCTTGGGACTAACATATATCATACACATGCGGAGTTGTTGGAAGGGAATGTGGGAAGGGCCTTGCGAGGACTGCGAGGGAGCCTGGCTTTTTGGAGTGCGCTGCCACTCTCGGTTGCGGGGAGGGTGGCACTCCTGAAGATGGTAGCGCTCCCCCGCCTGCTATATTATTTTAGGACATTGCCGATTTGGATACCGGGGGCGATCTTCAGGCAGATCAAATCCATGGTTAGCGGCTTCCTGTGGGGTACTGGCAGAAGGCGAGTGGCACTACACACCATGATGAGACCCAGGGTGGATGGAGGACTGGCGGTGCCAGACTTCGAATTGTATTACTTGGCAGCTCAGCTGCAGTGGCTTACACAGGCGGTGGCTCGAGAATTTCGGGGACCGGAGGGTCCTGAGGGTCGGTGGATACAACGTCACGTGTTATCATTTATCGTACTGCGGCAACCCTTGCTAATTGGGTCGCTTACTGCCGAGGAGCGAACGTTGAGGCAATGTTGGAACCGGTGCCACCGCAGGGCCGGCATTGGCAACCCGTATGCACCGGAGATCCCCCTGGGCATGTGCACCGCCCTCCCCACGGGGAGATTGGGCGGCGCTAGCAGACTGGGAGACGCTGGGGGTCCAGGTCATGGGGGATTTGTACGAAAATGGGGTATTACTGCCCTTTCAGACTTTGCAAGAATGGTACGGCCTGCCGCGAGGAGATTATTTGTTGCATGCAGCCCTGATCTCAGCTCTCCAGCGCCATTGGAAGGGGGGGCTTTTGGAACCCCGGACTGCTATGGCGTGTCAATATGTAGGGATGGCGGCAGGGACAATTAAGGCAATTACATGTCTGTACAGGCGATTGGTTGCGGAAGAATTGCGCCCACTGACGGAATTACGGGGAAAGTGGGAGGAAGACCTTGGGAAGGACATACCGGAAGAGACATGGACCCAATTGGTTCAGAGGGCCTGGAGGAGTACGCGGAATGCCAGGTTTCAATTAATACACTTCTTCATACTGCACAGGGCTTATTTAACCCCGGCCAAGATTAACCGATATTATCGGATGGATACCGCCCGGTGTCCACGCTGTCAATTAGAGGGGCAGATTTATTGCATATGTTATGGACCTGTGGGCGGTTGGGAACGTATTGGAAGGAGGTAGTCGAACTGCTTTGCGGAATCACAGAGCGCCACATAGACACAGACATGGGTACCTGTATACTACATTGGTTTCCACATACAACTAAGACGAAAACCACGAGCAAGTTTCTAGACCTAGGCCTGCTCTTAGCTAAGAGAGAGATCACGGCCCAATGGAAATCGAGTCGTGGACCTACCATGGGGAAGTGGAAGTCGGAGTTACTTAAATGGGCCAAAAGCGAGGGCACCGTTAGATTGCAACAGGCTATACGTACTAACAATGAGGGGGCGAGGGAAGCAACAAGGGCGTGGGAGGCCCTAGTGATAGCACTACAAATACCTGACACTGACCCGGAGGCGGACCTGGCTGGGGATGATCCAGTGGGCTTCCCCTGATCGTTCACGGGGCAGAGCCGGCAACAAGGGCCTAACCCTGAGGGGGTGCGTGGGATTTTGCGAGAGGCACTGAGTGCAGCAGGTATTGTCCCACACGTTATCACTGACACGTGACTTGAAGGAATAGGTATTTTTGTTAGACTAAGAACCTAGAAGTTTGGGCACACCGGAGGCAGAGGGAGGGAGGGAGGGGGGAGGGTGTTTGAATGCGATGGCCGGATGGGTATTTTATGGCCTATATTGTTAAATAAAAAATGTACTAAGTAGGGTGCTAGGCACTCAGTGAATTGAAAACGGGCACATCCTGATGCCGAATGTGCAGGCAACTACAGTGTAATAGATTGAATGGCAAAAAAATCTCGTTACAGGGACAAACGGGGGCCTAGAAATTGAAGACGGATGTAAAGTACAAGGGTGAAATTGTTAATGTATGATGGTTATGTCTGGATTGATAAAATAATAAAAAAACAGTTTAAAAAAAAAAAAAAAATGTTAGCCTATGGAAGGAAATTCAAGTTACTGGTAAGTACGGTTAAAATTACTTTTCAGGACCAGTACTGGGCTGAAACATGCAGCACTGAGGTCTCTCCTGATAACAGGTGAGTAAATCGGAATTCGTATTTCGGCTGATTTTAGAGGAATATTTTAAAGTTCCAAAACTCCACACTTAGAAGAATTTCCAAGTGAAACCAGTCAATGTTAGCCTATGGAAGGAAATTCAAGTTACTGGTAAGTACGGTTAAAATTACTTTTCAGGACCAGTACTGGGCTGAAAGATGCAGCACTGAGGTCTCTCCTGATAACAGGTGAGTAAATCAGAATTCGGATTTCGGCTGATTTTAGAGGAATATTTGTATGTTTAAAAAATCAACACTTAGAAGAATTTCCAAGTGAAACCAGTCAATGTTAGCCTATGAAGGAAATTCAAGTTACCGGTAAGTACGGTTAAAATTACTTTTCAGGATCAGTACTGGGCTGAAAGATGCAGCACTGAGGTCTCTCCTGATAACAGGTGAGTAAATCGGAATTCGTATTTCGGCTGATTTTAGAGGAATATTTTAAAGTTCCAAAACTCCACACTTAGAAGAATTTCCAAGTGAAACCAGTCAATGTTAGCCTATGAAGGAAATTCAAGTTACCGGTAAGTACGGTTAAAATTACTTTTCAGGATCAGTACTGGGCTGAAAGATGCAGCACTGAGGTCTCTCCTGATAACAGGTGAGTAAATCGGAATTCGTATTTCGGCTGATTTTAGAGGAATATTTTAAAGTTCCAAAACTCCACACTTTGACTGGTTTCACTTGGAAATTCTTCTATGTTAGCCTATGAAGGAAATTCAAATTACCGGTAAGTACGGTTAAAATTACTTTTGAGGATCAGTACTGGGCTGAAAGATGCAGCACTGAGGTCTCTCCTGATAACAGGTGAGTAAATCGGAATTCGTATTTCGGCTGATTTTAGAGGAATATTTTAAAGTTCCAAAACTCCACACTTAGAAGAATTTCCAAGTGAAACCAGTCAATGTTAGCCTATGAAGGAAATTCAAGTTACCGGTAAGTACGGTTAAAATTACTTTTCAGGACCAGTACTGGGCTGAAAGATACAGCACTGAGGTCTCTCCTTATAACAGGTGAGTAAATCGGAATTCCTATTTCGGCTGATTTTAGAGGAATATTTGCACAATGGTGAAGGGAGGGGCGGGGCCTGAGGTGACATCTTTGCAAACGCGCCCCGTGGCGCGTTTTAAGTTGGGGGATTAAGTTCCCTTGAATCCTGAGGGTCCCTAGGGGCCAACTAGACCACCAGGAACCTCCAATATGCGCCAGAGGCTGCGTTGCAGAGACGTGTAGAGAGGCCACACCCCTTTACACCTCTCTGCAACGCAGCTCTGTGGCGCTTTCTGGATGTACCTGTTGGGCTAGTTGGCCCCAGGGACCCTCAGGATTGAAGGGGATTTAATTCCCCATCTTAAAACGCGCCACGGGGCCTGTTTGCACACATGTCACCTGAAGCCCCGCCCCCTCCCTTCACCACTGTGCAAACGCGCCCCGTGGCGCGTTTTAAGTTGGGGGATTAAGTCCCCTTGAATCCTGAGGGTCCCCGGAGTCCAACTAGCCCACCATATACCTCCAAAAAGTGCCACAGAGCTGCGTTGCAGAGAGGTGTAAAAAGGGGTGTGTAAAATATATGCGGGGGCCCCGTTGCCCCGGGGACCGCCACCTCCCGGGGCTTGGTTAAAATGATGTGCGGGAGGGCACTCGGCCCTCCCGCAGCCCCGGGGACCGCTACCCCCCGGGGCTTCTTTTTAAATGTGTGGGGGGCCTCCAAGGCCCCCCCAAGCCCCGGGGACCACCACCCCCAGGGCTTTTATTAAGTATTCACGGGGGCACATGGCCCCCCTGCAGCCCCGGGGACCGCCACCCCCCGGGGCTAGTTTTTAAAAATAAAACAATCCTGTGTGGGGGGGCTCGAGCCCCTTCACACGCCCCGGGGACCGCCACCTCCCCGGAGCACTAAAATGGAAATGCGGGGGTCCGTTACAGACCCCCGAGCCCCGGGGACCACCACCTCCCCAGGGCTTTAATCACATAGGGAGGGGGGCCACGCGGTCCCCCTCCTGGAGCCCGTGATGGCCCTGGGGACCACCACCCCCCAGGGCCGGCTCCTGCAGTGTCCCGGGGTGCCCACCCCCGGGACACTGCTGTTTGCTATGGCAGGGCGGGAGCCGTGCAGCTCCCGTCCTGTCATAGCAAACACTGGTTTGGATTTTGGAGCGAGAGCAGGTTTCTGCTCTCGCTTACAAAATCCAAACCAGATTGCTTTTCCACAAGGGGAGCTGCATGTCAGCAGCTCCCCGTGTGGAAAAGCAATGCCGGCTCCCGCAGGAGGCGGGGAAACGGCAAGACCGTGGGGGAATTGGGCCTCCCCCCACGGTCCCCAATGGATAGGGCCGGCCCCGGGGGATGGGGTCCCCGGGGCCAGAAGTGGCCCGGGATGGGGGCCACGGGGCCCGCCTCCCAAAAAAATAAACAAATAAAGGCCGGCCCCGGGAGATGGGGTCCCAGGGGCCAATAGAGGCCTCAGGAGGGGGGCCTCATAGCCCCCCTCCTTAAATAAAAAGAAAAATGTGGCCATGCCCCGGGGGATGGGGTCCCCGGGGCTGGAATTGGCTACGGGAGGGGGGCCCACGCGGCCCCCTTCCCGTTTAGATGTTTTTTGTTTTTTTTTAAAAGGGGTCAGGCCCTTCGAGATGGGGTCCCCAGGGCCCAAAAAAAGAAGGGGGGCCACACAGCCCCCCTTCTAAAAAATAAAAATAAAAATAAAGACCGGCATCATGCCGGAGGCCCCACCCCTCCCAGCAACTCTCTGCAAACGCGCCCTGTGGCGTGTTTTAAGATGGGGAATTAAGTCCCCTTCAATCCTAAGGGTTCTTGGGGGCCAACTAGCCCACCAGGTACCTCCAGTATGCGCCAGGGAGCTGCGTTGCAGAGAGGTGTTTAGAGGCCACGCCCCTTTTTACACCTCTATGCAACGCAGCTCTGTGGCACTTACTGGAGGTACCTGGTGGGCTAGTTGGCCCCCAGGCACCATCAGGACTCAAGGGGAATTAATCCCCCAACTTAAAACGCACCAGGGGGCGCGTTTGCACAGTGGTGCAGGGAGGGGGTGGGGCCTGACATAGCAAGTGTGCAAACACACCCCCTGGCACATTGTAAATTGGGGTATTAAGTCCCCTTCAATCCTGAGGCTCCCTGGGGGCGAACTAGCCCACCAGGTACTTCCAGTATGCACCAGGGAGCTGCGTTGCAGAGAGGTGTTGAGAGGCCCCGCCCCTTTTTACACCTCTCTGCAACTCAGCTCTGTGGCGCTTACTGGAGGTAGCTGGTGGGCTAGTTGGACCCCAGGGACCCTCAGGACTCAAGGGGATTTAATCCCCCAATTTACAATGCTCCAGGGGGCGCGTTTGCACAGTGGTGCAGGGAGGGGCATGGCCTGATGTAACAAGTGTGCAAACGCGCCCTGTGGTGCGTTTTAAGTTAGGGGATTACGTCCCCTTGAATCCTGAGGGTCCCTGGAGGCCAACTAGCCCACCAGGTACCTCCAGTAAGCGCCAGGAAGCTGCGTTGCAGAGAGGTGGTCCAAGGCCACGCCCCCTTTTTACACCACTCTGCAACGCAGCTCTATGGCACTTACAGGAGGTAGCTGGTGGGCTAGTTGGCCCTTAGGGACCCTCAGGACTCAAGGAGACTTAATCCCCCAATTTACAACGCACCAGGGGGTGCGTTTGCACAGTGGTGAAGGGAGGGGGCGTGGCCTGATGTGACAAGTGTGCAAACGCGCCCTGTGGTGCGTTTTAAGTTGGGGAATTAAGTCCCCTTGAATCCTGAGGGTCCCTGGGGGCCAACTACCCACCAGGTACGTCCAGTAAGCGCCACAGAGTTGCGTTGCAGAGAGGTGTAAAAAGGGGCATGGCCTCGGACCACCTCTCTGCAACGCAGCTCTGTGGCGCTTACTGGAGGTACCTGGTGGGCTAGTTGGCCCCCAGGGACCCTCAGGATTCAAGGGGAATTAATTTGCCAACTTAAAACCCGCCAGGGGGCGTGTTTGCATAGTGGTGAAGGGAGGGGGCGGGGCCTGATGTGACATGTGTGTACTTATGCAATCACTCCGCCAAAACCCAAGCACTTATAAATTCACCATGCACTCTCCTTGCAGCACTTTAATCATCCAGTCAATACCCATGCACTCATGCATTGACCCATGCACTAACTCATGCACTGCTACAATACCCTGAGCAGTACCCATGCAGTCCAGCCATCGCCCTGTCACTACCCATGCACTCCTCCAATCACCCAGCGAGCACCATGTACTTATATAATCACTCCGTCAAAACCCAGGCACTTATAAATTCACCATGCACTGTCCTTGCAGTACTCTAATCATCCAATCAGTACCCATGTACTTATGCAATGACCCAGGTACTAACACATGCACTGCTACAATCCTCTGAGCACTACCCATGCAGTCCAGCCATCGCCTTGTCAGTACCCATGCACTCTTTCAATCATGCAGCCAGCACCATGTACTTATCCAATCACTCCACCAAAACCCAAGCACTTATAAATTCACCATGCACTCCCCTTGCAGTACTCTAATCTTCCAGTCAGTACCCATGTACTCATGGAATGACCCAGGCACTAACACATGCACTTCTATAATCCCCTGTGCACTACCCATGCAGACCTCTAACCACCTACACAGTACTGATTCAGTCCTCCAATTACCCAGGTTGTACCCATGCAGTCCAGAAATTCCTCTGTCACTACCCATGCACTCCTCAAATCACCCATCCAGCATCATGTACTTATCCAATCACTCCGCTAGAACCCAAGCAGTTATAAAATCACCATGCACTGTCCTTGCAGCACTCTAATCATCCAGTCACTACCCATGTACTCATGCAATGACCCAGGCACTAACACATGCACTGCTACAATCCCCTGAGCACTACTGATGCAGTCCAGCCATCTCCTTGTCACTACCCATGCACTCCTCCAATCACCCAGCGAGCACCATGTACTTATCCAATCACTCCGCCAAAACCCAAGCACTTATAAATTCACCATGCACTCTCCTTGCAGTACTCTAATCATCCACTCAGTACCCATGTACTCATGCAATGACCCAGGCACTAACTCATGGCAAATACAGAGGAGGTCATGCTAATCACAGGGGTACCCCAACGCATAGTGTTCCCTAGTGTATGTAGGTGTTTTCACTGTATTCTAAGTGTCTTTTAGCATAGCACTGGCTCCCGTCCTGGTTAGTCAGAGTCAGTTACCACCAGTACCCGTCAGTAAGAAGTTGGGGGCACAGGAGGACTTTCTGCTCCTCTATTGGTTCTTTCTGCACATCTCTTGCTTCTTCCTGCACTATTGTTCGTCTTTATGGACTTCTGTTGAATCTTTCAGCATTTGTCTTGCTTCTTTCTGCGCTTTTCTTCCTCTTTCTTCACATGTCCTACCTTTGTAGGCATAGTTAGAAATTAGCATTTAAAAAACCATTGAAATTCACTGAAAAAACCATAGGTTTCAGGCATGTTATAGTTAGAAATTAGCATTTAAAAAACCATCGAAATTCACTGAAAAAGCCATAGGTTTCAGGCACGTTATAGTTAGAAATTAGCATTTAAAAACCTTAGAAATTCACTGAAAAAACCATAGGTTTCAGGGACGTTATAGTTGGACATTTCACTCGTACAAAACCATAGAAATTCCCCGTTATAGTTAGTTCAGCTAACTATAACTCGCGCCTCGCAATGCACTGCTGATGACGTCACATATTACATCATTCATGGCATGGTCAGTGACATCACTGATGACATCTCAAATGACATCACTGATGACATCACTGATGACATCATCCTTGTGATAATCTGATGCACGTCCTCACACCCTAATATAACCTTTGATACACCCACTCCAAAATACAGAATACTATTTTTGAAACCATAGACACACCAATACCACTTACTACATTTCTACTCACTGGTTCTTAGGACTACACACACATCTACTCATTCACCCATACAATCACTCATACATGCAGTCACTCATCAATACAACACTGTCATGTACACTCATACACCTACACAGACAGTCACACACCAGCACTCATCCAGAGTTACTCACACACCTAGTCAGTCATGCAAAGAATCAATCACACTTCCATTTACTGACCTACAGAGTTATACACACAACAGATCACTTATTCAAACAGAAACAAACACATAACTACTCTCTTATACAATCACTGATACAAGTACACATGCATCTATACAGCCACTCTCACAATCACTGACTCTCACATATAGTCATTTATATACTCCAACTCTCACATACACTGCTTTTTACATATGTAGTTACTTGGACATGTACCACTGAGACATCCATTCACTCAGTAACACACCCATACACACATTGACCCACCCATACAGCTGTTTCCACATGCACTATTGAACCCATGCAGCCAGTGAATCAATCACTCAAACATGTATGCACAGAGTCACACACCTCCCACGCACCCACACACACACTCAGGCACCCATACAAATACTCTGGCAACCAATCAATAACCCATATAGCTACTCATGTAGCTACTGACCAACCCATGCAGCAGCTTATACAACAGCAGACAAACTGATACAGACATTCACACAGTTTAGTCACTAACCCATGCATTCAGTAAGACACATGTAATCACTCACTTAAACAGTCAGTCACGCACCTACTAAAGCCTCCATCCAGACACTTATACACCCACTCATTCTTCAATACACCTTGGCATATATATAATACATATTTAAACTTTAAAGAAACACACAGTCACTGGATGATGTCATCAGTTATGTCATCAGTGATGTCATTTGAGATGTCATCAGTGATGTCATCAGTGATGTCACTGACCATGTCATGAATGATGTAATATGTGACGTCATCACCAGTGCATTGCGGGGGCGCGAGTTATAGTTAGCTGAACTAACTATAACGGGGGAATTTCTATGGTTTTGTACGAGTGAAAAGTCCAACTAACTTCGTCCCTGAAACCTATGGTTTTTTCAATGAATTTCTAAGGTTTTTTAAATGCTAATTTCTAACTATAACGTGCCTGAAACCTATGGTTTTTTCAGTGAATATATATATATATATATATATTTATAAGTATTTAACTTTATAATAGCAATACAAAATTAACATATATATGTGTGTGTGTGTGTGTGTATATATATATATTGACTGGAAAAACAAAGGTTAAAGTATCATTGTAGTTAGGTGAATATGTCAGTGACAACGTTAAAGTTTTGGACTAAAAAATCACAGAAATTCACCAGTTATAGTTAGCAAAGGTGACTATAATTTGCGCCCCGTCATGCACTGCTTATGACCTCACATATTAGATCACTCATGACATGTTCTAAGACATAATTTATGACATCACTGATGATATCTCCAATGACATCATTGATGACATCACTGATGACATCATCCAGTTACTGTGTTACTTTGTTTTATAGTTTACATAGTGGCAAGTAACACCCATATTACTTTTCTACCTTTTTTGTACAGCCTGTGTCCAGCCAATGGATGTAACTGTTTTCAAAATGCATTTGTGCTTCAAATGCATAATTGGTGTGTAGAGGTATTGAACATGTTATGAATCTGTGAACTGAAGAGTAACTATGTAATCAGATGACAGTTGATGACTTGTGACCAGTATGTTCCACACAAGATTTTTAGTTCTACAAAAAAAGTTTCAACAGTGCAAAGATTCTACATATGCACTTAGATACATACTAAGTATTGTAAGCAGTCTTGTGTTATTTAACAGAATGATCTCAGCATGACAATTTCTATATAACATAGAAGGCGGTGTACACCAGGTACTAACATATGTACATGTGCTTCTTTTTCTTCAAAAGATGAATCTGTAAATTTTTCAACGCAGTATGAAGGCTGTAGATTGTATGATCTTTAGCACCTTCAGAACTTTGTTATTTTAGGTGAATAGTGTCATTTTGACAAGTGGTTCATAGAGTGCACACTGTTGTTACTAGACACTTTTAATACTCTGTGGTGTATTTCTCATGAGAGTTTCACCGACCGCAAACAGTGTGGTACAGAGCAAACATTCTCCATAGATTAATCACTGTTTACAGTATCCACTTTTCTACTCATATCAACTTCATTTCTTAATGTTGGTTCGGTGACTGGAATACCCTGCCCCATAGGACCATGGAGGGGTCCCAGAGAACTCCAGTGGGGGCCAAAATAAAATAAAATTGTCAAATTTTGCCACGATCCCTGGGGAGTCCCACGGGATTGCAGCCAAAATAAAATGGCAGCTGCCATATAATTATATTTATATGGGAGGGAGTTATTAAGAACGGAAAAAGGGAAACATACTGCAAACAGCAGAGAAAATGAAACTCTAGGGTAGTTCTGAAAAGAGCCGTTTCTGTAAACATTTTGTAACAACTTTAAATTGTTTTGTGTTTTCTAACTTTTTTCTTTTTTGCTTCTTTAAAAATGTTATTATAGGGTAGAACTAAAACATACAACTTGGGAGGAAGAAAAATAACACAGACATCTCCTTAAAAACAAAAAGGAGAAGACTGTGGAAAAAATAACTGCTCAAAAGAAAGAAAATGCTGCCTACAGGGGCATTTGTGATCTTGGACAAGCTTGTCTGTGGAGACCTGATTGTCTCTGATTAAAAAACGATCTGCTTACATTAGCAGCAAAAAAGTGCTTTATTAAGATAAGTAGGTTTGTTATCTGCTTCAGTACTCAGTACCTGGGCAGGCACAATATCTCCAGGTTCAAATGAGGTGGAAGCCTCTGAAGAGTTGTCCAGCTCTACAGCACAATCTAACTCTCCCTGAGCAAGCCTGTGTGGATGCATAGATTTGAGGTTCCTTCACATGCCTGTAGTACTCATGCTGTACTTTTAGTTTCTACTCCCCCAGCTGAACTCCTTCTTGCAAAGTTTGAGGATGACATACTTTGCAAGTACATTTTTGCTGCTTGGCCTCATGTCAAAAAATTGCCATATCAAAGACTCGTTGGAAGGCTGAGGTGGCTGAGCTGGTGCCACAGCACCAGGCTGCTCATCAGAATCTGAGAAAGACATTATTCTATGCCAAAACAAAGGCACACAGAGCACGGCAACAAGGTCTACCCACAGCATACTCCAAAACAGCCAAAAAAAACAAAAGGATAGATTCTACCTTTTGCAAATAAAGACATCCATATCAACCAATTACTACTCTTGCTTGGGGTGTGTTTCCTCTTCCGGACCTTTCATGAGAGTCTAGTGAGACTCTCACGAGCATCTAACGAGATCATAAACAAATTATTGCTTTATATATTGAATGAAACAAGTTATAATAAATTTTTCTAACTTAATCAACACCTCCTCTATTACATCATTGATAATATCACTGCAACATTTGGACTGAAATTATTGATGAGAAAAAAGTGCATGGCAGGGGCACAGGTTCTAGTTACCTTAGGGCACAAGCTATAGTTACTTGAGATAACTATAACTATAACTGGCGAATTTCAGTGGTTTTTAGAGTAATTGAACATTTCGCCGAACTATAACGTTACGTAACTGTTGTGTTCCCCGGTGTCCCCAGATGGTGTGTGGGACCACTCGAGCTACAGAGACCAAATTTCCTGATTGATCGGGCCCTCGAGGATACAGGAAACCAAAGACAAGGAGACGCACACACTCTGATGTTCTGGGTGTTGACCTGCGCTTACGCCGCCCTGCCCCGATTGTTATACTCGACATTCATGTGACTGGGGAACAAACTAAAATCTTACTGGTCCCTAGAGGTGCCTCGTAGACAACCCCTAGAGCAAACCACAAACATTACAGTTAGCATTCCAGCCACGTTGATATGCAAGCAGTTTATGGTTTAAGTTTTACACATTAATTCCTCAATTTCACTTCCGCCTGGCCCCAGAGTAAGGTCTGACCCACCTGGGACAGAATCTGCAGTGTATACCTTGTCACTGGCATTGTTACAACTGTAGAACTGAGATGAGAGACTGGACTGTCAGTGCTATTCAGCTGGGGCCTCAAACAATTGTTACCACAAAAGGTGAAAGAGGCATTCCGGCGGGACTCTGTGTAGTAGTTGTATATGTTAAAAAACAAAGCAGCTTGACTTTGTTTGCTGAAAGACCTTCCATAAATGATCTGAAAATGACCGGAACCATTTTGAAACATGCGGCTGATTCTTCAATCACTAAAAATGCGATGGAATGATCAGGTTACCAGAAGCAGTGATTGGTATACTGTAGGAACAGAGAGACTTCTGTGCAGGTGCTGCCTGAAGGGGTTTGTGCACTGCGCACCTTGTGGCACAGAGGGGCAATCTGCTTCTTTTGCTCAAAGGGGCATGCTCGCTACAACCTTGGCCCTCGTTTCTGGTTGGCCGGAGGGCAGGATGGTTTACTCAGGGCAGTGACGAGTCCCTTTGGAAGAAATTCAAGACTTGGTTGTTTCCCCGTTAACACGCCATAGGCCTAATTCTCAGCACTGCACTCACCAGCGCGGGGAAGCCCTCGGGTAGCCATGCGCTGTACAAAACATAAACATAAACACATAAACAAGGGTTGTTCCGAGGGCGAGGTCACGGGTCCAACTAACTTAACAAATCCAGATGCTGCTTTCATGCTGTTTGTAGTAGTAACCAGCATTAGAGAAGCACCAGGATTGGTTGGGGCAGGCTAACCTAGCGCTCCGTAGGAAACTGAGGGCCTTTGTGAGCATTTCCTTCAGCTGTTTTGGAGAAGCCTAAAGTGCACATGTGAGGCTGGCCATTGCAAGAAAGACGTCCAATCTGACATCACCACTTCAAACTTTTGGCCATTACCTCGCACCTCTGCCAATCAGTAGGATTTGCCCCGCCCCCAACCATAAAAACACTTGGGCTGGATGGTGATGGCAAAGCATTTTATTAACATTTACTTAAAGAATTATTAAGTTACATGTTGGGGCTTGTATCAGGGGATTGACATTCTTACGCCCTAATAGAGGAGCCGCCCCTGTAGTATATACTGGTGTATGAGTATTTGTTTGCAAAATGTTTCATATTGTGTTGTACATCTCCGGACTGCACTGTTGCTGAAGAAGCTGATGGAGTTTCACTTTTCCTTAGAAATGGGTTAGTATTATATTTATGTTATGATGATCTTTATTCTGATTTGCTCAATATGGGTTATTAGTAGTCATGCCATGTTAAATTTACAGTTTTTGCTTATTAATTATTCATAAAATGTGTATAAAAACTTCTAGTTTTGGGGGTGAGACAGAGACTTTTCCTGTTCTACTGGGGATGCAGTCCATTTAGTGAGCGGCTTTTCGTTTTCCTCAAATAACTCTGTCCATTAGAAAGATTTCCCTGAACATCCATTTTGCTAGGGTCTCTGTCCATTCCTGCATTGATTTTTGTTGCTTATTGGGACTTAGAATGATTCTGATTTCTGACTATGTACTCTGCATCTGGGCCTTCATGGCATATATTTTGCATTTCTCTGTATTGCCTATTTTGAGATTTTGTAATAAAATTCTTTAACGTTTTCTATGATATAGAACTCATTTCTTGAGTGGTCCCTGTTACTATTTTATTACTCTGCTAAGTTGATTTGTTGGGCCCAAATTCGAAGAGGGTGGTAACTCTTATCACAACATCAAAGGTGCAGGAGCTGAGCTCCCATAGGTACATTTTGGGGTAATTAAAATATTGGGGTGCCGTAAAATATTGGGGTTTGGCTCCCACAATTGTGTTTGGGATTGTTGTGTGTTATTCTGAACCTTCTTGTTTGTAAGTTGAAGTGCAATTTTATTCAGTAGATAATTGCTTTGGTGACTATTGCCACCTATAGTAGACTGTGCATGGCGATAACACTGTGGCGAGCTATTCTCCTACCTGCTTTTAAAGTAAATTTACTTTAAGATGAGCACAATGATAAATGTTGCATCCCTTTGCTATCTGTATAATTTATTTTGTTGACAGCTGGAATTACTTTTGTAGTTATTTTCTGAGACTGTTTTGCTTTTACTAATTAAAAATGTGTGGTAAGTGAAGATGGCACTGATCATTTTTGTAACAGAAAACTAAAGAACATTTGTTTCTAATCTTAAAAGTAATTGTGCGAAAAAAACACCCTGCACAAATCTGCAGTATGTTTAATAGGTTTTGTTCCTATCTAAAGAATTGATATATATCTTCCCAGGAATGGATGCACTTTCTACATTTTCTAATCAACTGAATATGCAATGCTGGTAGCTTAAGTATGTGATTCTTTTACAAATACGACTTCAGTTTATTCCACTTGTTTGTTTTATTCAAAGGGGTTATGAATTTATTGAATGAGAAACAAGGGTATTTTTTGCATGGGATGGATGTGCAAAGTTTGTGCTTTATACATCAGTTTTTTTTAAGGCAAAAGTGTGTCACTTTCTAACTCCTGTTGAACTTTCACCCCTAAGAGAACATCTTTATGCAAGCTTCAAAGCACACTTAACTGACAAGCAATCATGACTAAGAGTCTTATTTGGAGTTTGGCACACAGGTGTAACATAGGCCCCTGCACTCACTGTGGTGCAGGCGTTCCCCCGCTCTTCAGGGGCCCCCATTCAGGCTCAGCACCATGAATATCTGTGACATACGCGAGACTCAGGAGCTCCTCAATACATTCTACAAGAGGCCCCATCATTTTACTTTCCACCACTGGTTTCATGGATAAGAGGACTCCCTCGAAAAGTTTCAGTAATCCGGGAATACGGGACATCTGCCAGGTCTGTGACAGAGTATCACATTCAAAGCAAAGAGGAGGGGGGGGGGGCTAGGAGCCAATGAAGGTCCAGTAGCTTGGCTCCGAAGACAATAGTCCAACCAAAGGGGGAGGTACCATTCCTATCAGAAACCGCTCTGGTGGATGAAACACGGGGTGAGAATCCTAAGTATTATTACTTGGTGCCCTCACACATCCCTAGGGATGTCATGCTCCATCATCGGGTGTGCTCCTTGTAGGGCCGGCACTGCAATGTCCTACAGGCCCCACGAAGGGTCACTTTAGCGGAGATCTTTTTTATTTTCTTGGCGTATGATGAGAGGGGTATTTATGAGGGTGTCCTAGAGGTGTGGGATGTGATGATTGTGTATGCATGAGTGAGGAAAAAATGAAAACTGCCTAAGAGATACCAAGTTAGATTTTAATGAGATGTTTCTCTTGACAGGATTAACAACCGTAAAAACGGGTCGGGCTACTATAGGAGCATAATGTACCCAAGTACCCTCAAGTCTGTGGGTGTAGTGAGTCAACATGTTTCGTGTCCTGAGGCCTAAAAAGGATCCACAGTGCTTCTTCAGGACCAAAAACCAGAACAACGGGACATAACCCTATCCCAGACCTAAACCATGTGGAAAAAGGTAAATGAAGAGAGAAGTGGATGTGGAGAAGGACAACATGTGTTGGATTTATACATAATGTGCCTAAATTCCATAAAAGTTAATGGATTGAGGAAGGGTAGGAAAAGGCTGCTGTTACTGTCATACCCGAACTGCCTGTGCTGTTTGTTGTCCTTTATCATCACCTTTTTTGAGTTAGATAGGTCCCATGTAATCTGCAAGCTGCTATACACTGTTTGAAGATCTGTTGACCTAAGTGCTAATGCAAACAGGGGGTGCTGATTAGTTTAAAGCCTCTGTTTCCTGCTGACCTCATGGTCAACTGATGGTTGTCTTCTGGATAGCTTCCAACTATCTTGAACCCTGGAATCTGGTCATTCAACCTGCAATGTCACACTCTCATCATCTCGACCCCAACCATCATTCTCTCACTTCCATTCAACGCTCCAGCGATTGGCTCATTACTTGGACCTCAGAGTACTTCTCCTGACTGAAGGAGTGCACCTAGCCACTTGAACTTGAGGGGTCCAGATCAGAAGGATTAACATACTCACTTGCCATTCTTTCATGGGACCTCCAGGTACACCAATATCATCTCTCTCTCTCGCTTTCTCTCTCTCTCCCTCTCTCTCGCTATCCAACCCCACCTTCCCTTCAGGGTTAGTAACCAGTACCAATCATCAACCCCACCATACCCTCAGGGTTAGTCATCAGTATCAATCAACCAATCAATCAGACATTTGTAGAGGGCAGCAAATCACCCGTGAGGGTCTTGAGGCGTTGGAGATGTTTGTTGCTGCATGGTGGGATTGTTCACTTGAACATCCAGGTCTTGAGTTCTCTCCTGAATGGTTGGAGTGACGGTGCAGTCCTGAGGTGCAGGGGAAGGCTGTTCCATGCCTTGGCTGCCAGGTGCAAGAAGCAACGCCCTCTGCTGTTGGTTCGGTGGATTCCTGGGTTGTCTGCAAGGGAGAGGGAAGCAGATCAGAGGTGTCTGGTTGGTTCGTGGAAGGTGAGGCATTTGTTGATGTGTGCTGGTCCGTCGTTGTGCAGAGCCTTATAAGCGTGGGTCTGCATCTTGAACTGAAATCTCTTCTGGATTGGCAGCCAGTGTAGTTTCTAGAGGTAGGGTGTGATGTGGGTCCTTCTGGGGAGGTCGAGGATGAGTCTTGCCGCTGAGATTTGTATTGTGTGGAGTCTCTTCAGGAGGCATACATGACTCCTACATAGAGTATGTTTCCATACTCCAGTCTGCTGGTGATGAGGGCATGCATGACGATCCTTCTGGTGTTGACTGGGAGCCAGCGGAAGATCTTGCAGGGCATGCGAAGGGTGTGGAAGCAGGAGGTTGAGACTGCGTTGACTTAATTCTTCATAGATAGCTTGCCGTCCAAGATGATGAAGAGGTGGCGGGCGTGTTATGTTGGGGCAAGTGGGCGGGTCGAGTTCGGTGGGCCACCATGCATTGTTCCATTGCAAGGAGTTGTTCCCAAAGATGAGTACTTGCGTCATGTCCGTGTTGAGTTTGAGGCATTTGTGGAAGTTAGTCCTGGTAATGGATGGGTCTTCGGACAGTGAGAGGATGAGATGGGTGTCATCGGCGTAGGAGATGATGTTGAGTACGTGCAATCTGACAGTGTCAGCCAGGGGGTCATGTAGGTGTTGATGAGGGTAGGGCTGAGGGACGATCCTTGGGGCACGTTGCAGATGATATTCTTGGGCTCTGAGGTGAACGCCAGGAGACTGACCCTCTGGGTTCTACCGGCGAGGATCAATCATCTTTTCTGATACTAAGGATTAACCTCAAGGGAAAGTGATGGAAGATCTTTGGGCCCGATTCATAAAAGTAATCTGAGACAAAATCCTAACTTTACGACTTTCGGTATTCACAAAAGGCATTTAGGAGTAGTAAAGTTAGGATTTTGTCTTAATTTTGTCTTAAATTTTAGTCTTAAGACAAAATCCTAACTTAAGTTTAACTTAAGTTTAACTTAAGTTAGGATTTTGTCTTAAGACCAAAACTTAAGATAAACTTAAGACAAAATCCTAACTTTACTACTCCTAAATGCCTTTGTGAATACCGAAAGTCGTAAAGTTAGGATTTTATCTCAGATTACTTTTGTGAATCAGGCCCTTTGTTTCTGCAGTACCCCTGGGGATTCAGGTGAGTGGCCCTTGGTGTGATAGTTACACCTTTCGCTCCTAACTCAAGAGGCAGGCACAATGGGCCCAATTCAGTAATCAAATTTTGTAGTTTGCAAGTTAGCACTACAGTAATACTACTTACTTAATACAAAAAAACAATTAACACACCTATGAGTATAAACCTCCACCTCTCCTATCTTTTTTATGGGAAGATCCTCAGACAGGTAAGTTTACTACTTAGGGCCCGATTCCGATGTCGTTCGGAAGGCCTCCGAATCGCATTTGGCTTTACCGGATCCGATTCGTAGCCCTTGTTTACGACCGAATCTTACATAAGTCCGAACGACCAAGTACGATGCGAAGATCGCGTAAGCGTCGACCGAATCGTTTCCGGACCCGAACCGCTCCGTACGTCTCGTTTGTAGACGAATTGTGCCGCGCAATGGAGCCGATTTCCGACCGAGCGAGTACGATGCACGATTCGGACAGCCGCTTCGCCTCGGTCTCAGCGAGGCGAAACGGCTGTCGGAAGCGTACTTCAGGGGGCCGTACCAGGCCCCCCTTCACCCGGGGCCCTCCGAATCTATCACGGGGGTGCTCATGGGTCCCCGATCCAAACATGCACAGTGTGGGGGGCACCATGGGGTGCCCACCACAGGGTGTACGCTTTTCCCCACCCACCCCTTTTCTGGTATGGGAGCCTGTGTACACGTCTGTACACGGGCTCCCATTGAGTTCAATGGGAGACTGAGCGAACCGAGTCCGTAGGCATACAGCAGCATCGTACTCGCTCATTCGGACTCCCGCAGCATGTCTCGCTCGGAAAGCCCTCCGGATCTGAGTCGTACGGAGGGCTTTCCTAGCGAGATCGGAATCGGGCCCTTAGTAGTAGATGTGGGAGGGACCAGGGGGAGTGGCTAAAATAAAGAGAATACTTACTACTAAATGGTAGGGGTTTAGGAAGGAGTACAAAGGGGTTTAGGGAGGGCTAAGGAAGGGTTTTGGGAGGGTCAGACACCCACCCACAACAAGGGAGTATGTCTATTGCTATTTAAAAACTGCACTTCTAAAGTTACTACAGCAACAAAAGGGACCCAAAACAGTCATAAATGTACTCCAGCTCAGAGCTCAAGTAAGTCCTGCACCTCACAGGGACAACTACTGGCACTCAAACACACTCCTATAAAAAATAATTAAGGTAGAGACTTAAAGTAAAACCCTGAAGGAAATACATTTAAATTAAATTAAATGATGTAAACTATTTAAAAATAGAAATAAATGTTATTGAATGTTATAAATATTATCTAATAATAAAACATATTGATGATTTTATGTTAAACAAATGCAATAACCTTTTTATATAAAAAATAATATAATATTACTTTTTTATTAAAATATAATTAAATTACTTTAAATTAATTATGTGAATCACTTTTAATAATTTGTAATATATAGTAAAAACATATTCTTTACTTGAGGTTGGATTTTTAAAATTGACACTTCAAAAGAAATTATTCTAATTTAATATATACGAATCAAATTTTAAATTACAAATAAGGACATGATGCCATTGCATATTTTTATTATTTTTTCTACATTTAAAATAAATGTATATAATTAATACTCAACATAAAAATATTGTTACTCATTTTTTCAAGTATAATAAACTTTTACTTTTCCCCTCTAACGAGAGACAAAAGTAAAAGGATGTTAAAAAAACAGCTGCTCGAGATTACATATGAAGCCTGAGTGGACGAGGTACCCAATTATGAAGCCCTGCAAAAGGTAACACACTCAATCAATCAATCATGTCACTTATAAAGCGCACTACATACCCGCGAGCGTCTCAAGGCGCTGGGGGAAGAGGGGGGTGGTGCTGCTACTGATCAAAGAGCCAGGTCTTGAGGAGTCTTCTGAAGGCCAGTAGGTCTTGGGTCTGTCGGAGGTTGGTGGGGAGGGTGTTCCAGGTCTTGGCGGCGAGGTGGGAGAAGGATCTGCCGCCGGCGGTCGTTTTCCGGATGCGGGGGACTGTGGCGAGGGCGAGGCTGGTCGAGCGGAGCTGGCGGGTGGGGGTGTAGAAGCTGAGTCGTCTGTTGAGGTAGGCTGGTCCGGAGTTGTGGAGTGCTTTGTGTGCGTGGGTGAGGAGCTTGAAGGTTATCCTCTTGTTGACAGGGAGCCAGTGCAGGTCTCTCAGGTGGGGTGTGATGTGGCTGCGTCGGGGGATGTCGAGGATAAGACGTGCAGAGCCGTTCTGGATGCGTTGCAGCCGTCTCAGGAGCTTAGCCGTCGTTCCTGCGTAGAGGGCGTTTCCGTAGTCCAGCCTGCTGGTGACGAGGGCCTGGGTGACTGTTTTTCTTGTTTCGGTGGGGATCCACTTGAAGATCCTGCGGAGCATTCGGAGGATGTTGAAGCAGGATGAGGAAACGGCGTTGACCTGCTTAGTCATGGAGAGGGTGGGGTCGAGGATGACCCCTAGGTTGCGTACGTGGTCGGTGGGTGGCGGGGCTGTTCCCAGTGATGTTGGCCATCAGGAGTCGTCCCAGGCTGAAGGGTTGGAACCAAGGATGATGACCTCCGTCTTGTCCGAGTTCAGCTTCAGGCGGCTGGTCCTCATCCATTCGGCGACGGCCTTCATTCCTTCGTGGAGGTGGGCTTTGGCGGTGTGAGGGTCTTTGGTGAGGGAGAGGATCAGCTGGGTGTCGTCGGCGTAGGAGATGATGTTGAGGTTGTGCTGTCGGGCGACGTGGGCGAGGGTGCCATGTAGATGTTGAACAGCGTTGGGCTGAGGGAGGAGCCTTGGGGTATGCCGCAGATGATCTTGGTGGCCTTGGATCGGAAGGGGCGAGGCGGACGCTTTGTGTTCTGCCGGAAAGGAAGGATGTGGTCCAGTCCAGGGCCTTCTCTTGGATCCTGGCATCGTGAAGGCGTGTTCGTAGTGTGTGGTGGCAGACCGTGTCGAAGGCGGCTGATAGGTCCAGGAGGATGAGGGCTGCTGTTTCTCCGTTGTCTAGCAGGGTCCTGATGTCATCGGTGGCGGCGATGAGGGCGGTTTCGGTGCTGTGGTTGCTGCGGAAGCTGGACTGGGAAGGGTCCAGGATGTTGTTCTCCTCGAGGTAGCGGGTCAGTTGTTTGTTGACGATTTTCTCGGTGACCTTCGCGGGGAACGGGAGCAGAGAGATGGGTCGGAAGTTCTTGAGGTCCTTGGGGTCTGCCTTGGGTTTCTTGAGTAAGGCGGTGACCTCGGAGTGCTTCCAGCTTTCCGGGAAGGTTGCTGTCTCGAAGGAGATGTTGATTATTTTCCGGAGATGGGGCGCGATGGCTGTACTGGCTTTGTTGAAGATGTGGTGAGGGCACGGGTCTAGCGGTGAACCGGAGTGGATGGTGTTCATGATCTCGCTGGTGTCCTCGTCGTTGATGTTGGTCCAGGAGAGCAGGCGGTTGGTGGTTGTGGGGGCAGTGGTCTCGGTGGTTGCCGGGGCGGTCGTGGTGTTGAAGCTGTCGTGGATGTCGGCGATTTTGCGGTGGAAGGAGGTGGCCAGTGAGTCGCACAGGTCTTGCGACGGCTGGATGTCGTTGGTGTTGGAGCTGGGGTTGGAGAGTTCCTTCACGATGTTGAAGAGCTCTTTGCTGTTGTGTGTCAATGCACATGAAGACAGGCAGAGATGGGAGATTCAGCATTCAAAATGTCTTGACTTGTCACAGGTGCTCACCCCACACCCTTCCATCTCTGGTCCTGGCATTATTGGCAGCATTTTTCACTCCTTGTTCAGGGCTTTGCCACTCAGGATGTCATCTGCACTGGCACGACAGGGGTAATGCCACCCAGGACTGGGGCTGTCACAAGCATACTTTCCAGGATCTACTGCAGGATTAGAGGATCCTAGGATTCGAGGATATATCACAGGATTCGAGGATCCTGAAGTCTATGAAATTCACACTCATGGTGTGGCCAGGTGCTATGCTTTCTTCCCTGTTGACAAGGGAGAGCCTCTGCTTGGGCTTTGGTCTTCGGTCCTAGGATGCTTGTTTCTGGTCCAGGGTGGACCTGGCTTGGCAGTTCGGGCTGGACTGTTCCCATAGGGAGCAGGGTCAAGACTGATTTGCATATGGCTGGGTGCAAACTGGGGTGGCCTGGTGAGAAAAAGAACGATGGATTAAACCCAGATCTGTAACTGGTGGTGAGTGTTTGAAAAGTTCCAGCACTCTGTCCATCATCTTATTGTGTTGTTATGTTCACTTTAAGTGGCCAGGGTATGCCCAGATGTGGTGTCACATGGTTACTAGGGGCACTGTCGACATCTTTAAAGTTAGCATGAGCCCGGGAGTCATGATGCTGCTTTTGCGCACATTACTAGACGCTTTCTCTTATGCAAGACTATTTCACCTTTCACATGAGAACTGTCTGCTGCGATCATTCTCCGCTTATTCCTGGAGTTTAGTCTGAACATTGTAAGCAAGGTCAATCAACAATGCCCCTTGTTATTTTGTTCTGGTCAGGCCCTAGCACATAGACAAAACATACCCTGCAGCTGCTGTTTGCGGAACACTTGTATTTTGATATTACGAGACTGCATGTTTAACACAGACACACTTGGAGAGAGACCTTTCCAGGGAGAAGAGCAATACGCACCTGTGATGTAGAAATACGATCTATATCCTAAAGGTATGGGGTCTGCTGACAAAGCCCAGAGATCTTCTATTATATAATAATACATATTCAGTCCATGGGGAGGGAGCTTGGGCACAGTAGTCCCATTTCCAATGTCTTTGTAAGATGACATCTCCCTTCATAATGTATGGACTTGCTGCTATGCTAAAAATATTTGCATTATGCATTATTACGCTAGTAGTTGCACGTATACTGCATTTTAGAGCACGTTAGTTGAAATAAATATTTTAAACTAATTCAGTGACTCTGTCAGATCTTGTTGTGGACAGGTACGAGAGAAGTGAACGAAAGGGGTATCTTGTTACCGCAATTACTGAGAGATCCGGGAGTGTTGTGTTCTGGGTTGTCTAATCATTTGTTTCTCCATTTGTGAGTAGGAGAGCGAGTGAGACACTATAGCTAGTTGGTCCGGGGCTCGTGGGTACCAAGGCGGTAGGAAGGCATAGCCCCTATACACCGAGGTCCCATAATCCTGTGCATAGTTCTGTGTATGTGCAGAATCCCTACAACATGGCGCCACCAACGTTAGGTCTGGTACTTATACGCGAGACCCCTGAGTAGTGCTTGTGCTTATCCACAATCTCCACAATACCCTCCCACCGATATCGGAGACGTCTGTGGTGCGAGGTACAAACCTCCTGTATTTGAGATTTATAGGTTTTTCAAGCTTGAATTTTAAAAGGTTCTAACTACAACCCGGCATTGTGCTACCGTTTGGCTTACTGTATTTGTCATGGCTGTTAACATTACAGTACCGAACCGCGCAGATGTTACAGCACATTTCACCCAACACAGAGTGCCCATTGCGGGGATGGACTTTATTTTTGTCATAGAGGCAGATGCCGCCTACCGCTTCAAGGTTTTTTACTCCTGGGTTAAAGTTCCAGCTGTGGACGGTATTGATCAATTCTTTCATGAGTATGAGCTAGGTGTAGTACTGGCAATATACCGTCTTTATAATTTGCTTGAGGTTCCATTGTTGGCTTTTCAACACACTATCTGGTTTAATGGCACCCTTCCTCACCTTGTTACGTCGGTCCTTCTCGGCCCATTGTTGGTCGACGGGGCCACGTAGCCCGTTTTGGCGGGCTATACTCCACATCCTAATTATTTGAATCTTACCATTGCAGAGCTGAGAGTATTACATACCAATTTGATTCATATTCACCGAAGTGTCCCACAATATTTTGCACGTAATTTGCCTGCGGTTCCGGCTGGAGCTGCACAGCCACCAGGACAAGGGGGCGTAATAATTAGTCCTCTCATGGTTAATTCTGTGATGGGGAAGCGCCCTCAGAATAGAGATGAATTCCCGTTTTGGTTGGCTGAAAAGTTTGAACAACTCGATGCTGTTTTTACACACATGTCTCCTGTAGATAAACACAGGATATTGACGATGAGTATGTCGAAAGGCTTAGTTCCAAATTTGGCTGACTGTAACACCTGGGGAGGAGTGTTCGCTGCGGTGTATTCCCTGTACTTTGGTACCCCCTCCATGATGGTGCTTCCGACGGTAATAAAGAAAGTTCAAGAGGAACAAGGTGCGGAAGCCGCGCTAGAGTTGGGTATGAGACTGGTGGGGGCATTACCTGTCGTTTTTTATATGATCCTAGCGAATCTTAAAGGGGAAGCAGTGAGCTTACAGGTGAGTCAGCGTTTAAAGCCAGTTCCTGATGTGGATAAACCACGGGAATTGCCGAAAATTATAGCTAAGGCATATAAAGCCTTGGGCCGTAATAATTTGGGGGTTAAAGCTTTTACTCAAACTCAACAAACAACTAAGCCCCAACCTGAAAAGGAGGGACGACTATTCTTTCCTAAAAAGAATTGGAGTAAGAATAAGCGGCAGCAACAACAGAAGCAGGATTTGCGTGCTGGTTCACCGACCCCTGACACTTCTGAGCGTAAATATGATTTGCGTGACCGCACTAAACTAAAGACCCCGGAAAGATTTCAAGTTCCTTATCCTCGTTCTCCTCGTTCCTTTCAGGAATCATCAGACCGGCAGTTCGGTGGAGGTGAGCCTCAGGATCGAAGACAGGGCGAGTCCAGTCAATCACGACAGGATCAGCAGAGACAATTTAAAGTTAAACCAAAAACGGAGGCACAACCTCCGCATCGTGCCCGATTTCAGAAGAAGAAAGTAGCAGCTTTGACGGCGAAATATGCCTCAGACGGTGAAAACCCTACTCCTCGATTGGAGATGGGCTGTGACACTCCTAGACAGCACAGCGGAAGTTACCATAGTGCGGGAGGCACTGCGTCCTTGTCTGGAGGCGACAGCAACTGATACTTTTGTAACAGTAGAAACAGCAGATACACGAGTTGCACCACCTGATAGATTATATGAAGTCACCCTCCAAATTGAGGGTGATATCAGGCAGAAAGTTAAGGGGTTCTTTTGGGAACACCTAACTTCTTCATATGATATTTTGTTAGCGGAGGCAGATTGGCTACCCCCGTTCATGTTAGCATCTTCACGGGGGAGGACGTAATATTACCAAGCTTTTCCTGTAATGTCTCAGAAGTGGCAAAACAGAATTACGCGTCAGAATGGGCACTTGCTTTGGCGCCGGCTGTGTATCGTAATCAAGTGGGCTGGGACAGATTTTCTCCGGCACATGAGATACCTTTGTGTTCTATGCCTCAGCCACAAGCTCAATATCCCATCAAATGCGAGGCCATAGCTGCCATTAACGAAATACTAAAACAATTGGAATATCAGGGTGTAATTGAACCCTGTGTTTCAGCAATGGATAACCCTCTTTTTTACCAATAGTGAAACCGGATGGCTCCTATCGTATAGTATTGGATTACAGAAATGTGAATAGTCATGTGCGCACATTTGCAGTACAAAACGCGCACAGCTATGCTTTGGTCAGTAACATAGTACGCAAAAGATATAAGACGACCCTAGATATTTCCAATGGCTTTTACAGTCACAATCTGGCTCCAGAGAGCCGTGACTGGACCGCATTCACTGGAATCGGCAGCCAAAAAAGATTTTCACGCTTGCCCATTTGGTATAAGAACAGTCCAGGGGCTTTTGCAGCGCGTGTGGTCTCACTTTTACACAATATAGACCCCGATGCTTTCTCATATGTGGATGACATATATTTAACGGATGATGAGTTGATTCCACATCTGGTCTGTGTTGATCGCATCATAATGTCTTTTGCCGACCTAGGGTACAAATTTAATTTTGCGAAATCACGCATTGCCTGTTTGACAGTCATATTTTTGGGTTACGAACTCAACAATGAAGGTAGGGGCTTGGCCCCTCATTTCCTGGAGAAATGTGCTCAATTGCAGCCTCCTTCTACTCTGAAAAAGTTACAATTTTTGCTAGGTTTCTTGAATTTCAGGCATAATTATATACCCGATTATGCCCAGCGTATCAAACCAATCTATGATTTGATACAACCAACCTTTAGTTCTGCCAGCTGGCTTCCGTAATATACGGTGATTCTTCGATCTTTGAAGCAGACATGCTTGCGGCAAAATTTCTATTAACACGTGACAATACTACAAACTTAGTCATACGAATCGTTCCAGGTACAGTGGGTTTCACGTACTTGACGTTCAATGAAGGGGATACAGTCCCCATTGCATACAAATCACACTTGTACACTTCAGCTGAGATGCGTTTTTCTCCAACTGAAAAAATCCTTACCGCGGTACAGATGGCGATTCTAAAAGAACGCTCTCTTGCACAAGGTAAACGCATTCTTATGGTTTCGCCTATGCCAGCTCTAGAAGCAGTGGCCAAGGCAAGTGTTCCCAATTCTAAGGCTTTACACCCTCTTTGGATTCAATGGGCAAGTCCATTGACATCGGCTGATGTCACCTTTATCTTTGACCCATCTTTGCAGACACAAGAGTTTTTACAGTCCGAACAGGTTCATGAACCTCCGTTGTCAATGCTTCCTCTTGAACAGGTGTATAATTTACACCGACGAGTCTGCTCAGCCGGCCGTAGGCTCAAAGCATGCCTATTCGGCTGCCTGCGCGATAGTCGCAGGTACAAAGGTTGACGACATGTTCCAATCTTCTGTCGTACATACACAGTTCTTAGGAGACTGTACAGCTCAATTGGCTGAGCTGCGTGCTTTTGTGTAGGCTCTAGAATTTGCTGATCCATCAATACGCACTCTTATAGTGTGCGATTCCTTTTATTGTGTGCAATCATACAATGACAATTTGTTCTTCTGGTCACGAAATGATTTTCGCGACACGAAAGGTAGCACAATTAAGCATAAAACGCTTTGGGTTCAAGTGGCGGCTCTCAAGGAAAGCCTGCCACTCACACATGTTATACATACTCTTGGCCATCAGCGTGTGGGAGCACATGCTTTGGGCAATTCTTTGGCTGATGAGGCAGCCAAATCTGCAATTGCCACATGTTCAGTAGCAGCAATTACAAGGTCCAAGACAAAAATTGATAATGACATTCTTGCCGCCATAGCGGCTACTAAGGATGGGACGAAGTTCCCTCAAGGGTTCCCGTCCAAATATTCTAATCATTTGTCCCCCGAACAAGTTCCAATAGCT
This sequence comes from Calotriton arnoldi, assembly GCA_963921515.1. Classification (NCBI taxonomy): domain Eukaryota; kingdom Metazoa; phylum Chordata; class Amphibia; order Caudata; family Salamandridae; genus Calotriton; species Calotriton arnoldi. Next base: position 165,908 of record CAWUFW010005096.1, read on the forward strand.
ACAATACCATCCGTTGGGGATCGACTGATTCCTAACGAGGACTGCAGACTTCCTTTGATCATAGCAGCGCATGAAGGCATGGCTTCAGCACATGCTGGAGTTTCTGCAACAGTGTCTTTCTCGCAGCAGCGTTACTGGTGGCGTGGTTTGTACCGACAGACCCGCAATTACTTTCTGTCCTGTGACATTTGTCAACAAATAAAACCATCGACTCTCATGCGCCCGCCGCATACGCATATCATACATATCGAACCATCCTTTTGGTTGTATATATCTTGATCACTGCGGTCCTTTGTCGTCAGACACTGCTTATAAATACATCTTAGTTGCAGTGGATTCGTGCACGAGATTCCTTTGGGTTTGGCCACAACGTAGTGCTGATGCTCGAAATGTCATAAGAGACTTGCGTGTCTTTGTCGGAACATTTGCATGCGGCACGTTCCATTCGGATCAGGGTCCGGCGTTTGCCTCTAAGGCTTACAAGGACGCAATGATGTTGTTGGGGGTACTGCTGCAATTTTCGTCTCCATACAGGGCTGAGGGCAATTCCGTAGTGGAGCAAATGAACCGTGACTTAAAGCAGTCTTTGACAGCTAGAGTTTTAGGTACTGGTCGGGGTTGGCTGCATCACTTGTATGGTGTTCAACGTGCACTAAATAATCTCCCAAGAAGATCTCTGGGCGGGCGGACCCCATACGAAATGCTCTTTGGAATTAAAATACTTGTGCCAGACCTTGATGGTCTAGACGTTGCGGCGGCTGCCGCAACGTTTGACGTAGATAACCATTGTACTATGTTGCAGGCTCTACAAAAGACACTAGATACACTTGCAACAGCTCAGTTGCCCTCATCCGCCAACACTGGAGTGCTGATTCCTGTCACAGGCTGGCTTCCGAAAGTGGGTGACCTGGTCCAGGAGAAGATAGAGAACAAAAAAGAATTTGGTTCCTCCTACCGTGCACCAGTTCCAGTCCTTGGTTTGAAGGGTACTCGTGCAGTAATTTTGCCTCCGTTGCCTGGACGCAAGGGGAACAGATACATTTCTATTGAACATGTCAAACTACACCAGTTGGCCAATTCTGAATAATGTGCCTAGGAACACTCCGAGAAGAGATGTTTCTCTTACTACAATGTCATCTACACCAAATCCTGTGCAGCAAGTATGGGATGTGGAGACGGCTATTGATATGTTGCCAGTTGTATCCTCAACTTCGACTGCTGCTCACCCGGATTCTACCTTGCCACCACTGGAGCCCTCAGAGTCCGTTACTGATGCTGCACCACAGTCATCCTTCAATCCTGATCAACTCCTGATGTTCCGCCTGGGTTCGAGTGGTTATTATATAGACAGAGATATCTTTTCCTCATCTTCTTCTTCGATTTCCACGGTGGAGGATCCCCCAAGCAGAATTTGCATTTTCTTTTCTTGGTTTCGACAAGTGTACCTGGTGCCTCCTTGGACTTACGTTTGGATGGCACTTACAATGATTTTTCTCTTTATGTGGGTTGGCTTTGTGACTGTATTTTTTCTTTTGATAAATGGCCATTATTTACCTGAATGAGTTCTTGCCCCTCACACTTCTTCCCATATAATGAAACGAGATGGAACTCACGTTAACATTTCTGCTTTTCCCATTGTTGATGGCATTGTTTGGGACAAGGTGGCTTACGAAATTTATGGTACGACCGAGACCATCAGGATGCCATACGTCTTTCGGGTGTCCCTGGGTGACGTCATCACACCTGGAATGCGTTCTGATGACTGGGATGTTAATGCTGTTTATTCACTGTTTTCAGATCTTAAGTATTATACTGCTTTAGAAACTGAGGATTTGTATTTAAATTCTGCTAATTACGCTGATTTATTCTGTTATCAACATTGATAACATGATGTCATGATTTTTTGCATAAATCAAACACTGTTAGAAGGCATGTTAATTATACCCAATGGGAACATTGTCTGGCACTATTTCAGGGAAGTTCCCAAACACAGAAAAACAAGTTTCTCTATTTTTCAGGCTACAATCTGTCTGACCCTAAGTCTTACTTTTACAAATTGAATGCACCAGCCGGCACGAAGTTCATGCTGTCTCACACTAAATTAATTTATTCTTCCAAATTCATAGCCGATTTGGCAATAAAAGGTTATGATTTCTGGAAGGACCAGGTGAAATTAAAATCTATCTGGGGAACAAAAGATTGGCATGTACAGGGTACTGAATCCTTACATCGTGCATGTTTGATACCGTCTTAGTTGATCTTTCTTAATCAATCTGTTCAACAGACTACATGTTATGGTTTGGCAACAGCCAAAGATTTTAATTCCTCCTCAATTCCCTCGTTGGCTGCTTATGAAACTTGGCAGCTATATACAAATTATACTCTTGAAACCTTAAATTCAATGGTGCAAAATGGTTCTCTTAACACATCCACTATGGATCCATTAGGCTGGTTGATTTGGCCCCTATAAACTAATAATTGCCAAAAGCGATTTTCGAATGCTACTAGAGGATTTACGGTTAGTAGACCTGACCCTCGCTTCCCTCAATCACATTCGGTGACTACTTATTCTGTAGGTAAATTGTGCCAACAGTGGTTACAACATTCATCATTGTCATCTGTAAAACAACATCTTGCTCTTTTATCTAGTGATATTGATCTGTCTATGTTTCTTTTGGGTCCTAGATCCCCACATCCTACACGCTTTCTATACGAGGCATATAATGAATTTTGGAAACTTTCTGCTTGCGTCAATTTGATCAAGATAATTTGAGAAAAGTCCTTGATGTTGTAGATAATAGTATTAATACGTTGTCTTCTCAAATTTACACTTTAGATAATATTGTATAATCTGTCATTGACATTGTGCAATCTGATGTTTCTGTTTTGTATCATGGTGAAAATCAACTACTGTCTGTAATGCAGTTTGGTTGGACTTTGCAAACGTTAAAGAGTGGAAAAGTTCCATGGGATTATTTAAATACAACTGCCCTATTTTTGCCTTTCAATCTCACAGACAAACAGAAACTAATGTCCATGAAGGATTCCACATACACTATGTTGCACATTGAGAAATTATAACAGTTGCCGTTTTCTATAGCGGAAACTGATTCCTCTGTATGGCTCATACACGGGGTTATTTCTTTGCCTATCTCTCTCTTTCAATTCACTGCTTGCATGAAACATTACCCAATCAGTAGATTTGAACCCCTAGGTAGTACTTACCTTCACGAAGTGTGGTCTTTACCTTTCACCTTCCGCTGTTTACGTGAGGATAAGGACGTTTTCCTAACTGGGGAGGATTGTGATTCCACAGTGGGACACGCTTTAGTTTGCCATCAAGTCAAATTGCATGGCGCTTGTAACATTTCAGCACCTAATTTGGCCTGTTTTCTAACCCCTTCGCTGCTAGGCCTTTTCACCCCCTGTGCTAAGCCTTTTTTTGGCTATTTGGGGTAGTTCGCGCTTAGGCCCCTGTAACTTTTTGACCACATAAGGTATCCATGCCAAATTTGCGTCCTTTTCTTCCAACATCATGGGGATTCTAAAGGTACCCAGGGTTTGTGTATTCCTCTGGAGGGGACCCAGAAATTAGCCAAAATACAGCTACATTTTGCTGTTTTTTGGAAAATGGGAAAAAAGTGCTGCAAATGAAAGCGGTATCAACAAAGGGTTTGTGAGGCTGAAATCACAATTTCCCCAGCTTTCAGGGACTGACAGACTTTTGTCAGAAAACCAACATTTTTTACACAGTTTTGGCATTTTACTGGGACATAGCCTATTTTTGCTATTTTTTGTGCTTTTAACCTTCTTCCAGTTAATGGTAGAAATGGGTATGAAAGCAATAATGGATCCTGGAAAGCTACACATTTTAGAAAATTAGACAAAATTCTAAATTCAGCAATGGGTCATTTGTGTAGATCCTTCAAGGTTTCTTTATAGAAACTAACAGTTGAAAATAGGAAAAATTGAAAATGAGTTGAAAAAACTGCCATTTGTGCCAACGTTTTCACCTGTAACTTCTCCTAATTATGACAGATGTTTGAAAGCAATATACCGTTACATTTGCTGGACCTTTCTGGTTGTGGGGATGTATAGGACTTGTAGGTTCACCAAGAACCCTACAAATTCAGAGCCAATAACTGAGCAGCGTCTTGCAATGGTTTTTCAATATGTACCGGGTATTTAGCAATTAATTTGGGAAAATATATATAGTGAAAAATCAGGATGAAAGACACCTATGTATTTCTTAAATTGGATCAAAATATAGAGTTTAGAAACTGTATCTATTTGCACATTTCCGAAATTGTGAGTACCCATACTAGCATGAGAATTATAGGACATTTTTCAAAGTGACTTCCATTTTACACATTGTCTTTCATTTGGAAGGCAGAAATGCATCAAAAGTCAATAGGTAATAACAGTTGTTCTATAATTCTGTGTTACGCTAAGTCTCCCGATGAAAATGATACCTCACTTGTGTGGGTAGGCCTAGTGCCCGCGGCAGGAAACGGCTCAAAACGCAACTGGACAAACTTCATTTTTACAGTGAAAACTGACCCTTTTTTTCGAAAGTGCTTAGCTGTAGATTTTGAACCCTAGCTCTGCCGGCACCTAGAGAAACCTAGCAAACCTATACATTTTTGAAAACTAGACACCCAGGGGAATCCAGGATGAGGTGACTTGACTGGCTCTCACCAGGTTCTGTTACCCAGAATCCCTTGCAAACGTCAAAATTTGTAAATAATAAACACATTTCTGTGGTGGAAAGTTCTTGAATCTGCGTGGATTCACAAAATTCAACCCACCCCGCGTTCCCCAAAGTCTTCAGAGAAAAATGGTACCTCACTTGTGTGGGTAGGCCTAGTGCCCGCGACAGGAAACGGCCCAAAACGCAACGTGGACACACCACATTTTCACAGTGAAAACTGACCCTTTTTTTGCAAGGTGCCTAGCTGTAGATTTTGAACCCTAGCTCTGCCGGCACCTAGGGAAACCTAGCAAACCTATACATTTTTGAAAACTAGACACCCAGGGGAATCCAGGATGGGGTGACTTGTCTGGCTCTCACCAAGTTCTGTTACCCAGAATCCCTTGCAAACCTCAAACTTTGTTAAAAAACACCACATTTTCCTCATATTTCTGTGGTGGAAAGTTCTGGAATCTGTGTGGATCCACAAAATTCCACCCACCCCGCATTCCCCAAAGTCTTCTGAGAAAAATGATACCTCATTCGCGTGGGTGGGTGAAGTACCAGCGACAGGCAAGGACCCAAAACGTATTGAGGAGACATCAAAATTACCTACCACAAAACAACCTGGATTTGCAAGGGGGGTCACCTGGGTTTTTGGCCCCGGGCTCGGCGGCCATCCTGGGAAACCTACCAAACCCACACATTTCTGAAAACTAAACACCCGGGGGAGTCCAGGGAGGTATGACTTGCATGGACCCCCTAAAGTTTTCCTACCCAGAATCCCCTGCAAACCTCACATTAAGCTGAAAAAATCAAATTTTTCTCAAATTTCTGTGTGGGAAAGTTCTGGAATCTCCATGGATCCACAAATTTCCTACCACCCAGCGTTCCCCTATGTCTCCCAATAAAAATGGTACCTCACTCGCGTGGGTGGGTCAAGTACCCGCGACAGGCAAGGGCCCAAAACGTATTGAGGAGACATCAAAATTACTTATCACAAAACAACTTGGTTTTGCAAGGGGGGGTCACCTGGGTTTTTGGCCCCGGGCTCGGCGGCCACCTTGGGAAACTACCAAACCCAGGGGATTCTGGGTAGGAAAACGTTCGGGGGTCCACGCATGCCATACCTCGCTGGACTCCCCTGGGTGTCTAGTTTTCAGAAATGTGTTGGTTTGATAGGTTTCCCAAGATGGCCCAAGAGCCCGGGGCCAAAAACCCAGGTGACCCTCCTTGCAAAACCAGGTTGTTTTGTGATAGGTAATTTTGTGGTCTCCTCAATACGTTTTGGGCCCTTGCCTGTCTCGGGTACTTCACCCACCCACGCAAGTGAGGTACCATTTTTATTGGAAGACCTGGGGGAACGCTGGGTGGTAGGAAATTTGTGGATCCATGCAGATTCCAGTACTTTCCCACACAGAAATGTGAGAAAAATTGTATTTTTTCATCAAAATTTGAGGTTTGCAGGGGATTCTGGGTAGGGAAACGTTGGGGGATCCATGCAAGCCATACCTCCCTGGATTCCCCCGGGTCTCTAGTTTTCAGAAATGTATGGGTTTTGTAGGTTTCCCTAGATAGCCGCCAAGCCCTGGACCAAAAACTCATGTGTCCCCCCTTGCAAAAGCAGATCGTTTTGTGATAGGTAATTTTGATGTCTCCACAATACATTTTGGGCCTTTGCCTGTCGCGGGTACTTGACCCACCCACAAGAGTGAGGTACCATTTTTATCGGGAGACCTGGGAGAATGCTGGGTGGTAGGAAATTTGTGTCAGCCCGGTGATCCTACAACTTTCCCACACAGAAATGTGAGAAAAATTTGATTGTTTCATTAAAATTTGAGGTTTGCAGGGGATTCTGGTTACTGAAAGGTTGGGGGATCCACGCAAGTCATACCTCGCTGGACTCCCCCGGGTGTCTAGTTTTCAAAAATGTGTTGGTTTGGAAGTTTCCCAAGATGGCCGCCGAGCCAGGGCCAAAAACCCAGGTGACCCCCTTGCAAAACCAGGTTGTTTTTTGATAGGTAATTTTGATGTCTCCTCAATAGGTTTTTGGCCCTTGCCTGTCGCCTGTACTTGACCCACCACATGAGTGAGGTACCATTTTTATTGGGAGACCTGGGGGAACGCTGGGTGGTAGGAAATTTGTGGATCCATGCACATTCCAGAACTATCCCACACAGAAATTTGAGAAAAATTTGATTTTTTCAGCTAAATTTGAGGTTTGCAGGGGATTCTGGGTAGGAAAACGTTGGAGGGTCCACGCAAGCCATACCTCGCTGGACTTCCCCATGTGTCTAGTTTTCAGAAATGTGTGGGTTTGGTAGGTTTCCCAGGATGGACGCCGAGCCCGGGGCCAAAAACCCAGGTGACCCCCCCTTGCAAAACCAGGTTGTTTTGTGATAGGTAATTTTGATGTCTCCTCAACATGTTTTGGGCCTTTGCCTGTCTTGGGTACTTGACCCACCCACGCAAGTGAGGTACCACTTTTATCGGGAGTCCTGGGGGAATGCTGGGTGGTAGGAATTTTATGGATCCATGCAGATTCCTGAACTTTCCCACACAGAAGTTTGAGAAAAATTAGATTTTTTCAGCTAAATTTGAGGTTTGCAGGGGATTCTGGGAAAGAAAACGTTAGGGGGCCCACGCAAGCCATACCTCGCTGGACTCCCCCGGGTGTCTAGCTTTCAGAAATGTGTGGGTTTGGTAGGTTTCCCAAGATGGCCACCAAGCCAGGGGCCAAAAACCCAGGTGACCCCCCTTGCAAAACCACGTTGTTTTGTGATAGGTAATTTTGATGTCTCCTCAATACGTTTTGGGCCCTTGCCTGTCGCTTGTACTTGACCCACCACATGAGTGAGGTACCATTTTTATTGGGAGACCTGGGGGAACGCTGGGTGGTAGGAAATTTGTGGATCCATGCACATTCCAGAACTATCCCACATAGAAATTTGAGAAAAATTTGATTTTTCAGCTAAATTTGAGGTTTGCAGGGGATTCTGGGTAGGAAAACGTTGGAGGGTCCACGCAAGCCATACCTCGCTGGACTTCCCCATGTGTCTAGTTTTCAGAAATGTGTGGGTTTGGTAGGTTTCCCAGGATGGCCGCCGAGCCCGGGGCCAAAAACCCAGGTGACCCCCCCTTGCAAAACCAGGTTGTTTTGTGATAGGTAATTTTGATGTCTCCTCAACATGTTTTGGGCCCTTGCCTGTCGTGGGTACTTGACCCACCCACGCAAGTGAGGTACCATTTTTATCGGGAGTCCTGGGGGAATGCTGGGTGGTAGGAATTTTATGGATCCATGCAGATTCCTGAACTTTCCCACACAGAAGTTTGAGAAAAATTAGATTTTTTCAGCTAAATTTGAGGTTTGCAGGGGATTCTGGGTAAGAAAACGTTGGGGGGCCCACGCAAGCCATACCTCGCTGGACTCCCCCGGGTGTCTAGCTTTCAGAAATGTGTGGGTTTGGTAGGTTTCCCAAGATGGCCACCAAGCCAGGGGCCAAAAACCCAGGTGACCCCCCTTGCAAAACCACGTTGTTTTGTGATAGGTAATTTTGATGTCTCCTCAATACGTTTTGGGCCCTTGCCTGTCGCTTGTACTTGACCCACCACATGAGTGAGGTACCATTTTTATTGGGAGACCTGGGGGAACGCTGGGTGGTAGGAAATTTGTGGATCCATGCACATTCCAGAACTATCCCACATAGAAATTTGAGAAAAATTTGATTTTTTCAGCTAAATTTGAGGTTTGCAGGGGATTCTGGGTAGGAAAACGTTGGAGGGTCCACGCAAGCCATACCTCGCTGGACTTCCCCATGTGTCTAGTTTTCAGAAATGTGTGGGTTTGGTAGGTTTCCCAGGATGGCCGCCGAGCCCGGGGCCAAAATCCCAGGTGACCCCCCCTTGCAAAACCAGGTTGTTTTGTGATAGGTAATTTTGATGTCTCCTCAACATGTTTTGGGCCCTTGCCTGTCGTGGGTACTTGACCCACCCACGCAAGTGAGGTACCATTTTTATCGGGAGTCCTGGGGGAATGCTGGGTGGTAGGAATTTTATGGATCCATGCAGATTCCTGAACTTTCCCACACAGAAGTTTGAGAAAAATTAGATTTTTTCAGCTAAATTTGAGGTTTGCAGGGGATTCTGGGTAAGAAAACGTTGGGGGGCCCACGCACGCCATACCTCGCTGGACTGCCCCGGGTGTCTAGCTTTCAGAAATGTGTGGGTTTGGTAGGTTTCCCAAGATGGCCGCCAAGCCCGGGGCCAAAAACCCAGGTGACCCCCCTTGCAAAACCAGGTTGTTTTGTGATAGGTCATTTTGATGTCTCCTCAATACGTTTTGGGCCCTTGCCTGTCGAAGGTACTTGACCCACCCACGCGAGTGAGGTACCATTTTTATCGGGAGACTTGGGGGACCGCTGGGTGGTAGGAAATTTGTGGATCCAGGCAGATTCCAGAACTTTCCATCACAGAAATGTGAGGAAAATGTGTTTTTTTTACAACGGATTCTGGGTAACAGAACCTGGTGAGAGCCAGACAAGTCACCCCATCCTGGATTCCCCTTGGTTTCTAGTTTTCCAATATGTATAGGTTTCCTAGGTGTCGCTAGATGCTGGCAGAGCTAGGGTTCAAAATCTACAGCTAGGCACTTTGCATAAAAAGGTCCAGTTTTTACTGTGAAAATGTGGTGTGTCCACGCTGCGTTTTTGGCCGTTTCCTGTCGCGGGCACTAGGCCTAGCCACACAAGTAAGGTACCATTTTTCTCAGAAGACTTTGTGGAATGCAGGGTGGGTGGAATTGTGTGGATCCATGCAGATTCCAGAACTTTCCACCACAGAAATGTGACGAAAATGTGGTTTTTTTGACAAAGTTTGAGGTTTGCAAGGGATTCTGGGTAACGGAACCTGGTGAGAGCCAGACAAGTCACCCCATCCTGTATTCACCTGGGTGCCTAGTTTTAAAAAATGTATAGGTTTGCTAGGTTTCCCTTGATGCCTGCAGAGCTAGGGTTCAAAATCTACAGCTAGGCACTTTGCAAAAAAAGGGTCCGTTTTCACTGTAAAAATGTGGTGTCCACGTTGCGTTTTGGGCCGTTTCCTGTTGCGGGCACTAGGCCTACCCACACAAGTGAGGTACCATTTTTATCGGAAGACTTTGGGAAATGCGGGGTGGGTGGAATTTTGTGGATCCACACAGATTCCAGAACTTTCCATCACAGAAATGTGAGGAAAATTTGTTTTTTTAAACTAAGTTTGAGGTTTGCAAGGGATTCTGGGTAACAGAACCTGGTGAGAGGCACACAAGTCACCCCATCCTGGATTCCCCTGGGTGTCTAGTTTTAAAAAATGTATAGGTTTCCCTAGGTGCCGGCAGAGCTAGGGTTCAAAATCTACAGCTAGGCACTTTGCAAAAAAAGGGTCAGTTTTCACTGTGAAAATGTGGTGTGTGCACGTTGCGTTTTGGGCCGTTTCCTGTCGCGGACCCTAGGCCTACCCAAGCCTGCCCACACGCGTCACTCCGACCAGAACAGGGACAATGCCCACGCCATGCAGGCTCGCATTGGCTCTTTCCTATCGACACGGCTTAAACCTTGACTCCACGTTACAACAGGCACACGTGGTCTCCACCATGCCCGGCCCACATGCGTCGCTCGGACTAGCGCACGCTGAACCAGGCAGATGCCTGATCCCTGAACACCGTCTTCCGGCCGGACACCGGATTCTCCAATTTCCGGCCGGAGGCTACGCGATGAAGCACAACGTGCTGGTCAGGCAGCGAAACCAGTACATGTGAATAACGCGCTTCGGGACACCGGATCCCACATCCTGGCAGGCACTTATTCAATTATGGAAACAATTCAGCAACGCCCTGCCCCATTAAGATCACTATAAATAGAATGCTTCTTCCCATACCCAGTCATCATCGGGGAGGCAAGGAGCACACATCTAGGTGCAACTACGGGAGACGCACCTTGAGGAAGTAAAAGGATGGTTGTGAACACGATTGAATGCAGGAATGTGTCATGTTTAGAGCAATTCAAGGCTCTGTACGTTTTTGGAAATATGTTATATCATTGCTTTAATTGGTGCTACCTATTTTTATCTCCATCTTGTCCCCATTAGAGTATGACTACAGGGGTCTCCCTCTCTCCTCCTTCCATGGGGCAATATCCCTCTTGTTCTTGGGTAAGGCATGTGAAAATAATTCTCCAACATATAAAGTTTTTTACTTAAGTATGTGCACAGATGAGTGTCACATTTCTTCACAAAGAGCCACTCACTTTAAACATTGTGCATGTGGTTATCATTGTAAATGAGGTGACCTAGGTAATTCTCATTGGACTATATTGTATATTTTGTCTTTCAGGCTTTACTACGGGCAACTGAATAGTGGAGCGTGACATAGGTCACCCCACAAAGTGGTACCCTCCCACCGCAGGTTTGGTGGGAACGGAGCCCCTTTTTTCCTTGAGGTCCTGATGAATGCCACGGACCCATTTGGGCCACATGGCAGAAACATGTCGACCACATCCACTACGGTAAGGGGACAATAAATTCCCCACCATACCGTTCACTTGTTTTTAGTACCATACAGCTACTTATCACATTAAAATTAATTTTGTAACTGTAATGGTTTTTAAACCTCACTCACTTTATATGGGCCCCCACTTAGTTTAGAAGTGCATCCCTGTCGTCAGGTGTATGCCCGCCCTCTATCAAACCTAGTTTTTAGAGGGCGAGGAATGGCCGATGATGAAGCATGACACCAGGTGGTGTGTGAGACCAGTCCTACACTTTTTGTGAGATGTCCACACTCACAAAGTAACCTTTGAGCACCTTGGTCACATAACTGGGAGCGGCTCATTTTGTGATGAACATTTGATGTTGGAGGCTCCCTACCCCTAGTGCCCCATGCCTCTTGTTCCCTCCCCGGGACCTTCCCTGGGTTAGTGTGGTTATAATAAAGGCACACAAGTCACCCCATCCTGGATTCCCCTTGGTGTCTAGTTTTAAAAAATGTGCAGGTTTGCTAGGTTTCCCTATGTGCCGGCTGCGCTAGGGCCCAAAATCCACAGGTAGGCACATTGCTAAAAACAAGTCCGTGCCTAGTCGGCTTTCTGCCGCCCTGGGGGGGAATCAGGGGGGGTTTGCCCCGATATGCCCCCAAGGGGGGCAGAAATTCGGTGGCTATTTGTTTGGGGGGTGGGGGCATTGGTATGCCCATTCTGGGCAGCACCCATGCATAAAAAAAGCCAGCTTAATCGCTGGAGCCTAGTGGGCTCTCTGATGCCCCCTGGGGGTCAGATCAGGGGCTACTGCCCCCATTTATCTCCTGGGGGGGCAGAAAGACTGTGGCATTTTTTGGGGCATGGTGGGGGCATTGGCATGCCCATTCTGGGCAGCCCACACCCCTGAATTAAAAAACAAATATTCCCGGATGCCTATTTGTCTTTCTGCCCCCTGGGAGGCAGATAAAGGGCTTTTGCCCCTATCTGCCTCACGGTGGGGGCAGAAAGACTGTGGCAATTCTTTTTGGGGTGGGGGCATTGGCATACCCATTCTGGGCAGCCCCCACTCCTACGTATATTAAAAAAAAATCCATGGTGCCTTGTAGGCTTTTTGCCCCCCCCCCCGGGGGGGGCAGAAAGACTGCCATTTTGGGGGTGGGGGCATTGGCATGCCCATTCTGGGCAGCCCCCACCCCGAACTTTGGAAGGAAAAAAATCCCTGGTGCCTAGTGGGCTTTCTGCCACCCCGGGGGGGCAGATAAGGGGCTATTGCCCCATCTGCCTCCCAGGGGGGGCAGAAAGACTGTACCATTTTTTTTTGGGTGGGGGTATTGGCATGCCCATTCTGGGCAGCCCCACCCCTACGTATAAAAAAAAACAAAAAAAACACTGGTGCCTATTGGGCTTTCTGCCCCCCGGGGGGAAGATCAGGGGCTATTGCCCCCATCTGTCTCCTGAACAGGGGGGGCAGAAAGTCTTTTGCCTTCTTTGGGGGGTAGGGTGGGGGAATTGGGATGCCCATTCTGGGCAGCCCCCATCCCTGGCCTATGGAAAATAATCCCTGGCCTCTAGGGTGTTTTCTCCCCACCGGGGGGGGCAGATTGGGGCTAATGTCCCCATCTGCTCCCCAGGGGGGGCGGAAAGACTGTCTGTGCCAAAAATGTATGGGGGAGCAAAGGCCCTTGCCCAAGGGGCCGCTCCCCCCTCCCTGGTGCTAGTGGGTGGATCCCTGCTTGGGGATCGCCCTCCTGGGGTGATCCCCAAGCAGGGATCCACTAGGGAAGGGTACCATTGGAAAGGGAAGATTCCCCCTTTTCCAACGATACCTCTCCCATGTGTTTCGGTGCTCGGAGGGCTGAGATAGCCCCACAAGCACCGAAACTGTGAAACTGAAACCTAGTTTCAGGTTCGTTTTCATTACAATGACGATCGCGCGCCATGCGCGCGATCGTCATTGCAAGGAAAACCAAAAATAGGCCTCGGGAGGTTGGGGAAGCTCTTCCCCACCTCCCAAGGCAAACACAAAAAGGGAAATCCCTCTGCTGTCTGCAGCAGAGGGATTTTCTGAGCCTGTACTCATGACGGAATGGTTCCGTCATGAGCACAGGAGCACTGGTGCTCATGACGGAACCATTCCGTCATGAGCATCCAAAGGGCTAAAAGGAACGCCAGTCCCTGCCATAATTCCCACACTCACGTTGCTTTCTAACGGAAGTTATCTTATCTTTAATAACCACAAGTCCTGTGGCTTACGGGCAGGCATATCATACATTGTGACCGTTTCCGAACGAGTTACTTGTTGCAGCAATGTTCTTTTTCCACCCCCGCATGGGGTTGTAGATAAGTCACTGTGGCCTTCCATTCCCACTTTGAAAACAGATTTCAATAAACTAAACAGACTCAAAGCACTATTGTTCTAACGAAGAATTGGCTCTCACTTCGGCTCGAGAGACCTTCGAATTGCAGGTGGCCAGGACTTCTAGTGAAATCCAGTCACTGTGAAACACGAATCTCCCACTACATTTTGAGAACTAATTCATCAAATATTTAACGCTTCTGATACTGAAGGCCTTGCACATTTTTTTAAACTGGTGGGCTCTGGCCTTGTTTCATCTTTTCAGACGATATTTGGTGTAATACCAGCTTTTATACATTCTATATTTTCCAGCGCATTTGGTGGCTTGCCGTTAATCCTCTTGCTTGCAGGTGCAGTCCTGGTGCTTCTACTCCTACTTCGCAATGGCTGCCAGTCATGTGGTACTCAACCATCCGGTCCAGTTACAGCTGTACTGTAGACGGATGAAGGAACATTTTGGGTGCTTGCCTCTGGCTGTAATAAGTGCTGCTTATGGACTCACCTTCCGCTACGCCTACTTTACTTGCGTCCAACCTGTATTCTGGTGCAGAAAGTGCTCATTTACATGGGCTGTGGATCTATGCCTCTCCAACACAGCGCGGCCTGACCCATATATGAACTGTTGATGGGTCCTTTCGTGGCTCATGACCAGGCCTGTTCCAATGGGGACCGCATGCTGCTTGCTGCCGTAAATGGAGTGCTGGCATGCTGGAATACCTGTGAGGCTGCATTGCGCCTCTTGCAACAAAGTTTCATTGAATATGACGCAAGTTGCCCGGATATGCTCTTTGATGCAACGGATTATGACAAACACGTCTGCTCCTTCAAGCTGCTTAACTGGATGGCGTCCCAGTTTGCTTTCAATGACATGTATTGCTTTTTGGAATGTCTTGCCTTCCAAGGATCTAATGAATTGATGCATTTTCAGACGCACCTTGAGCATTTTTTACATATTTCGCATATTTTTTTCTCCTTTTTCCTCCTTTTCCTATCGCTTCACTGTTTTTGGATTTTTTCCACAGTGCTTTGACTCTGCTTACCTCTGGGATTTTTTTTGCTATTTGCTACAACCTGCCCAGGGGGAGGGTGTCACATGCTTGCTAGGGGCACTGTCAACATCTTTAAAGTTAGCATGAGCCCAGGAGTCATGATGCTGCTTTTGCGCACGTTACTAGACACTTTCTCTTATGCAAGACTATTTACACATTTCACATGAGAACTGTCTGCTGCGATCGTTCTCCGCTTATTCCTGGAGTTTAGTCTGAACATTATAAGCAAGGTCAGTCAACAATGCCCCTTGTTATTCTGTTCTGGTCAGGCCCTAGCACATAGACAAAACATACCCTGCAGCTGCTGTTTGCGGAACACTTGTATTTTGATATTACGGGACTGCATGTTTAACACAGACACACTTGGAGAGGGACCTTTCCAGGGAGAAGAGCAATACGCACCTGTGATGTAGAAATACGATCCATGTCCTAAAGGTATGGGGTCTGCTGACAAAGCCCAGAGATCTTCTATTATATAATAATACATATTCGGTCCACGGGGAGGGAGCTTGGGCACAGTAGTCATGTTTCCAATGTCTTTGTAAATGACATCTCCCTTCATAATGTATGGACTTGCTGCTATGCTGACAATATTTGTATTATGCATTATTACGCTAGTTGTGGCACGTATACTGCATTTTAGAGCACGTTAGTTAGAATAAATATTTTAAACTAATTCAGTGACTCTGTCAGATCTTATTGTGGATAGATACGAGAGAAGTGAACCGCGATTCCTGAGAGATCCCGGAGTGTTGTGTTCTGGGTTGTCTAATCATTTGTTTCTCCATTTGTGAGTAGGAGAGCGAGTGAGACACTATAGCTAGTCGGTCCTGGGCTCGTGGGTATGAAGGCGGTAGGAAGGCATAGCCCCTACACACCGAGGTCCCATAATCTTGTGCATAGTTCTGTGTATGTGCAGAATCCCTACAACAGTGGGTCCAGTGCTCACTGTGCCACTGGATGCCAGCTAGCCTGGCTGATGAGGATTGATACCCCGAAACCAGTCCTAGGATGCCTGTTTCCAGTCCTGTGAGGACCTGGCTTGGCAGTTCGGGCTGGAGTGTTCCCATGGCGAGCAGGGTCAAGACTGATTTGCATATGTCTGGGGCCAAACTGGGGTGGCATGGTGAGCGAAAGACGATGGATTAAACCCAGATCTGTGACTGGTGGTGAGTTTTTGAAAAGTTTCAGCACTCCGTCCATCATCTTGTTGTGCTGTTATGTTCACCCTAAGTGGCCAGGATATGTTCAGACATGGGTCCCTTGATCACTGTGCCACTGGATTCAAGCAGCCAGGCTGATGAGGGGTGATACCCTGAAACCAGTCCGAGGATGCTTGTTTCCAGTCCAGCGAGGATCTGGCTTGGCAGTTCGGGCTGGACTGTTCCCATGGGGAGCATAGTCAAGAATGATTTGCATTCGGCTGGGTCCAAACTGGGGTGGCATGGTGAGCAAAAGAACGATGGATTAAACCCAGATCTGTGACTGGTGGTGAGTGTTTGAAAAGTTTCAGCACTCTGTCCATCATCTTGTTGTGTGGGCTTTGATCATCACCTGTGATTCTCTTCTCTGGCTCTGCTCTTCACCTGTGTTCCTGGCTCACCAGTTGAAATTATCTTAAAGTCAGACATCGAGTATCTCTTCACAGAAGTTTTCTGTTAGTGGCCCTTGAAATTCCTTCTGCAGTGTAACCTCAAAGACTTTCCTTACATCCATGGAATTATTCAACCTCCCCCATCCCTATCTTCCAAGGCCTCAGGTTAGTGATACCTAGTGAGAGATAGGTGTTAGTAGTTTAGATCTTGGACTCCTGTTTATCCCCAGCACATGTGTGCCAGAATTTTGTCACACCCGCAAAGCTGTGCTGCAACAACTGCCTCTTGGGCCTGTGCAGTGTTATATGCAGATCCTGTGTGAACCATTGATTATGATCAATGTCTTAAGGTTTGAAATAATGTGCCATTAATATGTTGAATGTTTACGATAGTATATCAGTTACTAAAGTTAATCTTGTGTATGTCTTATTTCCTCTAGAATGTCACCATTCATGTGAAATTCATAAAAATGAAAACACTGTGTGTATTTTTAAGTTGATGTAAGAGCAGAGGGTAACAGTAATATCGTGTTCTGTTTACTATTAAAAAAAAAGCTTTAACTCGTGAGAACTGCAAAAACCACTATCTACTTGAGGAAATGTGTGACTTCACACCAACTGATCTCTTGTGTGCCTTCTTTCATATCCGTATCCACCTCCCCCTCTACACTGTTGGTGCCAAGCGCAGTCTTGGACTTGTTCAGCACTGTTTTATTTTTTTCAAATATTTTTATTATTTTGGTATATAACAAACTGGAAGTGTATGAGCACCACAGCAATACATCAGCAGATCATTATCCATACAGTGCATTTCTAATAAATTCTACCCACCCTGCACTCCTTTCCTCCCCTCTCCTAATGGGTACCTTTCTGCACAGGTCAAATTACAGAACTGTTATCTTATGGCACTCCCACTGCATACACTCACCTTCCCTCTCTCAGGTGTCACTGCCACCATACTACAATGTGTTAACCCATCTAGTCCTCTATGACGCCTGCGTCCCAGGTCCCCCAGATCTTTTCATACTCCTTCTCGCAGCTCCTACCCCTATAGACCTTCTTTTTCAACAATTTTAACGGAGGGATGGCACCGTGTCACATCCCCATTTTTGTGCAATGTCCCTTTTGGCTACCATAAACCACATGTTCACTAAGGTCCTCTGGTACCTCGTGAGGTCCGAGGGTTCCTACATGCCCAACAAGGCCCTTTGGGGTAATAATTCGAGGGCCGCCCCTACGGCCTCCTCCAGGGATTTGGTCACTTGTTCCCAGAATGGGTGTATTGCAGGACAATCCAACCAAGTATTAATAAAGTTACCCCAAAGGCACAAGGGATTTGCAGCCTTCCCAATTTTATGGAGTAATGTTCTCGTACACTATGTCCTGTGCAACACTTTGAGTTGGATTAATTTATAACTGCCCATAATGGCCCGCTCTGCTAGGAAGGTCAGCGTGTCTTGCCAGTAGTCATCATCAATGTCCCCAAGATCATGCTCCCATCTACCTTTAAGGTGCGCCATTGGTCTCAGAGTATTCTGCATCAACGTGCCATATATTAATGATATATATTTATGCCGTACCTGCCCATCTAGTAGTCGTCTCTCCAATGGGGATTCCTCCTGAGTTTCCTCATCCGGATCTATGCTACGGATTAAGGCATGTCTGAGCTGTCTGTACTTCAGCCATTGTGTGGATGGCATATGGTACTCCCTCTGAAGATGTTCAAAGGGAACAACCCCATTAGCATCCCATACCTTGGCCAGTGTGCTGAGGCCTATTTTGTCCAACCACAAGGAACCTGTAAGACTAGCCATCTGTCTCAGTCTAGTACCTCCCAAAGGGGCATACCTGGTGTGAGCCTCTTGTCCCACTTCATCTCTCTGAGTAGGCTATTCCATGTTTCCAACACAGTGGAGGTAACCGGACATACCCGCTCATTACACAGCCTCCATACAGCACAAGCATTCAGCTGCGATCTCCCATTTCCCAGCTGTCCACCTGCACTGCTGGGTCATCCCTATCCGAGTACACCCAGTCATTCACCACTGCAACCTGCGCAGCTTCGTAGTATTTTCTCAGGTTTGGTAATGCTATGCCTCCATCATATTTAGATCGTTGCAGGGTCTGAAGTGCAATATGGGGTTGTCCCCCCCACCCCCACAGCAGCTTCCTCAGTAAGCTGTCAATACTTGGGAAAAGTGCCTTCTGTAATTTATATGGGCAGTTCTGCAGTACATACAACAACCGGGGAAGGGTGATCATTTTGAACATGGCCACTTTGTGCATCAGCGACAAGGGCAGAGTACTCCAATGTCTAACGTCCCTTTCTAGTCATTGAAGCAGTTGTTCAAGATTGGCCCGAGCATGACATGCAGCATCTTAAGTTATCCACATTCCCAGGTGCTTAAAACTATGGGGTTCCACCCGTACTGGCAGAGGCATCGGGCCAGTTTGTCTCCATCCCCCATTGGGAATAGAAGCAACTTCTTCCAGTTAATTGCAAAGCCCAAGATCTCCCCAAATATTTGAAATATTTCTCAAATTCGGGTGAGTGATTAGTTTGTGCAGGTCAAATAACACCGAATATCATCCGCATACAATGATATGCCTTCTTCCCATCCCAAGGCCCCTGTCCAGCCCCAGATTCGCATTGGTGAGAGAGGGCATCCCTGTCTCGTTCCTCTCCCAATAGGGAAGCTCCCTGATAGGCAGTCATTAATCTGTATTCAGGTACAAGGCTTCTGATACAGTAGTTTAATCCAATTAATGTAATGGGGCCCAAGTCCCATTCTTTCAAGGAACAGAAAGGGCCATTCAGCCGAATCAAATGCCTATTGACATCCAGGGCTAACACTGCCCAGGGTTCAACTCCGGTATCGGCTTACTCTATAATATTATGGAGTTGCCGTAGGTTAAGTCTAATTGAGCAGCAGGGCATGAAACTGTCTGGTCTAAGTGGACCAGATCGCTCACCATGGTGTGAAGCCTGTTGGCCAGCACTTATGCCAGAATTTTGCTATCTACATTAAGCAGCTAAATTGGCCTATATGACTCGCACTGCTGTACAGGCTTCCCTGCTTTGGGTATAAGCACTATGGTAGCCGTTCGCAAGTCGTCCGGCAAGGAACCTTGACAGAGAACATCCTGAAACTTCAGGAGCATTGGCTTAACCACTCTACCTGCCATTTTATGGAAGAATTCACTGGGTAGCCCGCTAGGACCTGGGGCCTTTCCGGCTTGCATCTGAGACAGGGCCTCTGTTATTTCCGTCCCTGTGAGGTTCTCTTCCAGCCTTTCCCCCTGTTCCAGGGTCAGGGTTCTAATTGGGCAGCCTCTCACAAATCCCCTGATCTCCTCCACCGAACCCCCAGCCCTGGGTGTGTAGAAGCAGGCTAAGTACTTTGCAAAGGCTTCCGCAATCTGTCTACTACCCCTGACCATCTTTTCTAGTTCCAGCTGCAGCTCCCTAACATGCATGGATTCCATTTCCCTGCTACCTATCCAGGCCAGCAATTTACCCGCCTTGTCTCCAGCCTCATAAATGCGCTTTTGCCTGACCAAAAAGAATGTCTAAACTTCATTGCGTGCAACTACTTTATATTCAGTATGTTTATGTTCTAGCGTCTGACTTAAGGATGCGGTCGGGTGGGAGACTTATTGACTTTCAAGGTCCTCTATGTTATGCTCTAGCTGTTGTATGCACTGCGATCTTACCCTCTTGTCCCTTACTTCTCCAGCTATCAAAACCCCTCTGAGTGTGGCCTTGTATGCCTCCCATATTACGTTGGCATTTTCCACTGTGCCTTCAACCTCACAGATATATAGCCTTATCAAGTGCCTTAACCACATGCTTGTTAGCTAGCCTCAAAGCGGCCATCCTCCAATCCCGGGGTTCTCCACTCCTGTCAGTAGCTATGGTGACCTGTAGAGGGGCATAATCTGAAATACCCCTCTCCAGGTATTTGGTGCCATAGAACCTTTCCATGGAGTGTCTGGAGGTCAGGATATAGTCTAATCTGGAAGACATGTTATGAGAATGTGAGTAAAAGGAGAAGCTCCGCTCTTGTCCGTGGAGGGTCCTCCAGACATCCATCAGTCCAAAGGCCTGCACAAAGCCCTCTAGTTTCCCTATCGTGGCCTCTCCCTCCTGCTTGGTGCTCATTCTGTCTAGCTGTGTTTTATGCACTAGATTGAAGTCGCCCCCTATGAGCGTAAAGGCTGTTGGAAAGCCTGCCAATAGCGATCCCAATTTCTGTAGTATCTGTGTTGGAGACCTGGGGGCGCATAGACATTAAGAAGAATCACCATCTCGCCTTCCCATTCACCCTGCATAGCCGTATAAGAGCCAGCCATATCTAACTAGGTATGGAGGATGTGAAAGGACAGGGATTTTTAAAGGAGGATGACCACCCCTCTTGAGCTCGATGTGTGATGTGCATATGAGGCTAACCTATATCAACCTCATCCGAGGCAGTGGTGTTGCCCATCCATCTAGTGAGTCTCTTGGAGAAATATTAAGTCTGCCCTGTATCTGGTGAAGGCTCTCATCACCAGGCTTTTCTTCACCCTGTTGCCTAGGCTGTTAACATTCCATGAGCTAGAGCCATCGTAATTGATGGTGCATTCTGCTCCTACTCTGGGAGGGTGGGTACCGCTTCTGCAGTATGTGTGGGTGGTGCAGCTTCCATACCTGCATAACAATTAAAATATTCCCCATAAACGTCCGCCTCCCTACCTTACTGTGCTGTGATCTGGAACATGACCACCTCTCCAATTGAAGGTACGTGTAATCCCTTAACCTAAAGAACATGAGAAGCAAACCTCTACTATGCACTATTCATACGGGGGGTACCTCAGCAGGCAGTGTAACAGATGTATCAAGAACATCAAGCACACCACCTGTAGGAATGTGCCCCCCTCCCCCTGGTCTAATGTAGGCTCGGAGCATTCAAGCTGAAGTATCAGGCCCCAAACACAAGTTCTCAGTTCATGGCCCTCTGGTTACGGGCCAGCCCCCCACCATATGTACTTACAGTTCACCTGAAGGGGTGAGGTTCAGGCTCAGACAATATGGTCTGACGACATCGAGGTAATCACAGGCAGCTGGTCCCCCTCGGTCTCCGAGCCAGAGGCTGCAAAATCCGCCCCCCCCATCCTGTCCCACAATGCAAGAACCCTCCATCTGTTATTGTCAAGGATATTGCTGCAGTTATTGACAGCATTCACCACTTGTGCCTGCTCCCCCTTCATCTGTGTCTTCGTTGGGGAAGACCTGCCACCTGCATGATCTGCATCCCTGCGCCTCCTGTTCTTCTGCTGCTGCCACTTCGTGTCATTCTTCGAGGGACCAACCTGGCCAGACCAGAGCCCCCGAAACTCCAACCATTGCCATGCCTCATCTGCGGATAGTAAGAAGTGTGTCTTTTCCTGGTACACTACTCTGAGTTTTGCCGGAAAGATAAGGGTATATTTGAGATCATGTTGGCGCAGTATTTTCTTGATGGGTATAAAGTCTCCTCATTGGCGTTGAACTAGGGAGGTGTAGTCTGGGCTGGGTAAATACTAACTTCTTGCCCCTCTACTGTCCATCGACCAAGACTGTGGCAACCGGAGATCTGAAGGATGTTATCCTGGTCTCTGTTGTTCATCAACCTTGAAATTATTGGGTGAGGTGGTCGTCCCGGGGCCAGATCTCTTGCCGGAATTCTGTGCACTTTTTCCACCAAATATAAACATGAGGGCTACCCTTGCAGTACTGCTTCTTCCAGCCAGTCCTCAACAAAGAGTTCAACACTCTCCCCCTCCGCTCCCTCAGGGACTCCTATGATGTGAACGTTGTGTCTTGTAGATCTCCCTTCTGAGTCTTCAAGGCAGTCTGTTAGCACCGCTAGTCCCTTCTCCAAAGACATACATCGTTTCGTGAGGTCCTGCATCGCCAGGTGCATCTTGTCTAGTTTAATTTCCATTTCTCTAACCCTTTCTGACAGTTTCCTAAATTGGCCTGGAGTATGTCCACCTCGTTGACTACTGTTGCTATCTGCGCTTTTAATGTGAGCTTGGTGTCTTTAAAAGACGCTAGTATAGACACAGTATGTGCTGTGAGAGGGTCCTCCGCAGCATCCCTAAGCGGACTTCTATCCTCATCTTCCTCCAACAGTGCCTCCAATGTTTTATACTTTGCAATCTTGGGCTTTTCCATCACAGTGTAGTCAATATTATAGTGCAGGAGTCGGGGGGGTATTGAAAGTTCCACCTCCTGCCAACCAGCACATCCATTGATTGTGGGTTGAAGACACGTCCGCTTTCCCCCAGACTCCCTTTTGTGTTCCGCAGCACCCTTCTGGTGTGTGGTCAAATTGTGGAAAGTCCTAGTCCACACCTCATTGATGTCCCAGGCACACAACAGCTGGAAGCCCAAGGCGCGATGGGGGTGGGGGTGCAGCCCGCATCCTCCAGTCACCCCAATCCGCTCCCCAGGGGGCACACGGGAAGAATTTACAGGGAGTCAGCCCTGCCCCACAGGGATCACAGAGTTGCAGTCCAAGCCCCAAGGCACTCTCAGCGCAGAGCCCCAGCCGCCTCTCAGGCCAGTCACCGGTCCAGTAAGTGAGGCACTCAACGCTCACATCCAGCAGTGTCCTGTCCTGTTGCAGGGCTCATTACTGCAGAGGCCAGGCACACTCCAATATGGGCCTCCGCAGCTCTGAGGTATCTCACGTAGCCCCCACTGCGGCCTGTATGGTGCCCCCATTGATTCCAGCCCTGAGAGGTTCCGTTCAGAAATCGGGGGTGGGATCATTCCACGGCACCCAGTCTTTCCGTTCAGCCCCCAGGGTAGCAGAGGGGGAGAAATCACAGGGAGTCAGCCACGGGCGCCCTGGGGCCCAGACACCGGTCAGCCTCTCAGGGCAACTCTGGTGTGGAGCTCCAGCCGATCCCTGGAGTCTTCACACGCGTTGCCGCCAGTCCCTCCACTTACAGCTCCGATGGCTGGTGACCCAGGGCAGATGAACCTCCCAGCGCCTACAGGATGCTCGCCTGCGGCCCCGGTGGCTAGGTGGTCTCCGCCGTCTATTCAGCGGTGGCGCTCACCACACACTGCTCTGGTTGCCATTTTGTGTGGGGTTCCAC
The DNA here is from genome assembly GCA_963921515.1 of Calotriton arnoldi. NCBI lineage: Eukaryota > Metazoa > Chordata > Amphibia > Caudata > Salamandridae > Calotriton > Calotriton arnoldi. The sequence continues at coordinate 189,237 of CAWUFW010005096.1, forward strand.
CAATATGGGCAATAGCAGTCCCGCAGGACTTTAGCGGGACCCTGTCATGGTCCCATTCACCGCATAACAGAAGAATCTCTCTGTGGTGTTGATCTATTTGTGTCAGGATCAGAATAATTGATTCCGCAGCCTCATGGATGGGAGGAGCTAAGCCGAGCACGTCCGCCGCCATTGCCTGCCAGACCACTCCCCCTTCTTCTGCACTGTTGATGAGGAAGGAGACTTTTGTTTCCTATGTCATTCCTGCAGCAACTTTTGGTCCTACAGGTCAGTCGTGTGCAAGGCATACAGATGACAACATTAATAAGTGAATGGATGTAATGTAAAACACTTAAGAGCTCCTCATCGAAAGACTGAAGCTCAGTAACCCCGACCTCCAATTGCTGGTACATGTGGGAGCTGGCTCGATGGAGCTGCTAACTTTGGTGATGTAAAATGTAACATAAAGACAATAGGGCTTATTTACAAGCCCCCTTGCGCCACCCGTACGACACTTTTCCCATGTTAAAAATGACGCAAAAGTGGCACAAGGGGCTTGTAAATAAGCCCCAATATTCTTAGTGGCTGAGGACCATCATATACTTTGGTAGCTGGGCCTATGACTCGTGGCAATCACACAGGAACAAAATACACAGCTAAGATAACCAAGGAGTCAGAGAGGAACAGTGCTAAATAGGAAAGAGGAGAAACGTAGGAACACTTAGCAGGAAAAAAGGCAAACACAGCACACTATGAAAGAGGGAACTAAAGCATCAAGGGTAGGCAGGTGGAACATTGGGCAAAAGTAAGGAAGCAGGGAAAGTAATGTAGCACACTGGGAAACAGGGAACTAAGAAAGCAGGTATAGCAAAGCAAGGACTGAGAAACAGGGATCCACATAAAGTAGACGAAACTCAAAAATAATGGTGTGCTCAAAACTGAGCTAGCTCTGGCAGCAAGGGGGAATGCTAAGAAGAGCTAGCTCTAGAAACAAGCATTTGCAATGCAATCGGTCTCGCATTTGTAAAAGTTAAAGCTATTGGCGCTGTAAATGACAATGATTTTTAACTTATGTTATTTTGTTTGCAGTGGAGTGATTATTAAGAAAAAGAGAGTTAGAGCTATTGGCGTTGTAAATGTAAAGATTTTCTTGTGAGTTATGGATTGCAGTCGATGTATGTGGTGTGTAGTGGAATTATGTGGTTACCATCGTGATGATGTGAGCATTTAAGAAGCAGAGGTGTAGTTAGGATGGATGGGTTGGTGGAATGAAAGATGTCTGTATGAATGCTTGAATGGATGGTTGGATATCTTTATGAGTACATGGATGGATGTGTGGGTTATTAGATGAATGAAACAATGGTAGGTGATTCATGGGTAGAATAGTTACAGATGCTTGGTATAGAAACAGAAAGATAGACACATAGGCAAAATATTCTTAAACAAATGTTACTGCTTTATTGAACTTTTGGTCACAACTGGACAAATTCAATATTACACATTTTGAGCCCTAACTCCCAAATTAACTGTTTAAATAATTTTGGGGGCGTGGCCAAGATGGCGGGCTGAACAGTCGCTTGTCCCGGAGGCTCCCTGCTCCTGGCCCGTTCGCCCGGCTGCATCTCAGCGTTGAGCCCCTATTAAAACACTAATCACAACGGGAAAGGGCCGAGGAGTGAAGCAGCAGTCTAAAAAGCGCTGACTGGAAGGTTTGTGCCCGCTCGAGAGCTAGAGTGGTAGCGTAGTGCAGGCTGCGGCGGAAAGAGAAAATGGCGCCCAGGCCGGAGGACCGCTAGAGCAGCGACCCCGGCGTCAACAAGAGTGGCTCCGAGCAGCGGCAACACAGAGGTGCTCTACCGCGCTCGGAAGCGGGCCCGGAGCGCCCGGAGGAGCGGCGGAGTCTGGTGCGGAGCGCCGGAAGGCTGAACGCCCTGAAGCGGTACACCACAACCGCAAGCAGAAGGGGACCGCCCGGGCCGAGCTGAGCCCGCCACCGGCGCTGAAACAGACCGGAGCGCACCTCCGATCAGGGACAAGACCGCGCGGACACTGCGGCAGAAGAGGTGAGACGCGAGCAGGGGTGGCCCGGGAGAAGACATCCTGGAACTCTGAAAAGGCCTGGGGCCTGGAGTGAGCGGGAGGCGCCAAATGCAAATGGCGCCTCGGCCTGTGGATCACTGAGCCGGCCGTTGCTGCCACACCCAGTGGATTAATGGAGGGAGGATAAGGGACACCCGCGACTACTACTGCCGGGAGGGAGCACTCCACCACAAGGGACACCAGATGGGCTAGACACTGCGGGGGTCACGCGCCTGACAGCCACAGGGAGAGAAGCTAGGGGCACCCGGACACCAAACAGAGGGCCGACATCTGGGGAGCTGAGAGGCCAAGCGGCAACGAGCACCGTGAGAAGGGAAAGGGGCCCGGTGAGTGAAGGTGCAGTCGAGGTGGCACAGAGGGCTCACGGACACCGTCCCGGAACAGCTAGGGATCTACGCCGGAGACCCCATACAATGGGGTGCGAGACAGGACTAGGGCAAATTCGCCGCAACTGGGGCCTGGCGCGCGAAGACCGACGCTGGTAGTACTAGGAGCAGGGGCCGGGCGAGAGTCCAACGCAACAGCAAAAGAGAGACGATGGGCTCTCCTTGGATCGGGGCCCTAACCATACGCAGCGCAGAAGTGGAGAGGACCTCCAGGGGGGGGCAACGCCAGCAAGACGGGACAGTGAGCCCTATAGCTCTTACCCCGCAAACAGCAGATCGAAGACACGACTGACCCCTGTTGGGAGAGAGGAGAGGCCCCGTATACCCGCTTGACACTGAAATAATAGTGGGAGTCCGTAGCGGAGCTGCGAGCCTGCGGGGCCCAACCATAGAGTGGCGCCTGGGGACTCAGTGAGGCTGCGGGGAGAGCAGAGGGGCCTACACTCGGCCAGAACACTCGGCTGGCGGAGAGGAGAGGAGCCGGCCGTAAACGGCTGACAAGGGGGCCACGCAGACTCGGGGGGTGCTTCCTAGGGGAGGCTGTACGCCAGCGGACGGCGAAGGGACCCCCTTGCCCCCCTCCTAGACGGCGATAGAGCTCCAGAGGCGGCTCAGGCTTCCCACCCGCCGACAGGCCCAGCAATGTCCTCTGTGAGGAAGAGAGGGGAGCGATCTCTGAAAGAGATGCTAATCAGAGGACCCTTACCTGGGGACAAAGGCAATAGAACGTCTCCAACCCAGAAAGCTCAGACAGACTCGGAAGATGGGGAGGTCCCAATCACCCGCTCCTTCTTGGAGTCGCTCTTTAACGTCCTCCGAGAGGCCTTCCAGACACTTAAGAGTGAAGTGGCAAGTGAGGTACGAGAGATTCGCCGCGACGTAGACGCAGTCAGGGAGAGAGTAGCAGCGATTGAAGAACACGAAATAACCAAAGGAGAAGAGATCGAACAACTCCAACAAGAGGTGATTCGCCTGCGAGATCAACAGCTGGACCTCCAGGCCCACGCTGAGGACCTCGAAAACCGCTCACGAAGAAATAACATTCGCGTCAGGGGGGTCCCATCGAAAACGGAAGGAGCGGACGTGAACCAATACCTCCAGGGTCTGTTTCGGGACGTACTAGGAGAGCCACAAGACTTTTCAATCCGCATAGACAGAGCACACCGAGTCGGGCTGGCGAGACGGGCCCCTGCTCCTCCACCAGACATTCTTGCCTTCCTACCGGACTTTCCTCTCAAAGAACGAATATTGCGGGAGGCCCGGTCGAAACAACCTCTACAATATCAGGGACAATCCATTGCCCTATACCAGGACCTCGCCGCTATCACATTGCAAAAGAGGAGGGCTTTTAGGGAAGTGACTACCCACCTGAGAGCAAAAGGAGTGGCGTACTCATGGGGCCATCCCTTCCGCCTGATTTTTAAATTGAACGGCAAGCTACACCAACTCCGATCCTTCTGAGAAGCCTGTAAGATTCTCGGCCTGGAACAGCGAACCATGGAAGAGTCACCCAGTCGCACACAGAGCTCGACAGGAAACGAATGGCAGACAGTGGGCAGCACACGCTCACCCAATCCAGAACTACGCCCAAGCTCCGACACAATGGCGCATGAGAGACTGGTGGCACTTGAAACAGTACAGAAAGAAACCGCTCCGACGACCCAACCATGATTCTACTAGAGGGACTGTTCAGCATTGATATTGCAATGGCCGGGGGGGGGGGGTTGTGGGCGGGGGGCCCGGGATACTTGGACCACACACTAACCCCGATTCTTTATTCACCACATGCCCACGTTCCCATACGATGGGCAATGGACAATGATGGGACTCTGGGGTTTCCAAGTTGGGGTTAGGGAGGGCGGGGGGGTTTCTGGCTGGGGGGGGAGAGGTAGGGGTTTTTCGTTGCCACGTTGGGGGGACGGGGGGCTGGGAAGGGGGAGGGGGGGAACCGGTGTGCTGCTCAGAGGGGGTTACATATGGGACACACGCCCACGAGTGCAAGGTATCGAGAACCTATGAGGGGGCTCGGAGGACAAAGGGGGTGGTTCTCCACCATACTTAGCGGTCTGATTTTGTAAACACCCTATGTCAAGGTCCACACTGCAGATACTTACCCTTAATGTGAGGGGACTGAACAACCCCATTAAAAGGAGAGCCGTGTTATCCTATTTAGAGAACTCAGGGGCGTCAGTGTGCCTACTGCAGGAGACTCATCTCCTATCCAAAGACTGGCATCGCATGAGATCCCGAGCTTTCCCCCACCAATTCTACTCCTCCACTTCAGATAAGAAAGCAGGGGTGGCCATTCTGATAGCTAAGTCATTCCAGGGTACGATAGGGGGCAAAGTGGCAGAAGTGAAGGGCCGGTTACTGGCCCACACGCTCTGGGTTGGGGGTACCCCCCTGGTGGTGGGCTCGGTCTAGGCCCCGAACTCGGGACAAGAACAATTTTTGAAAGTAGCACTGTCAGAGGTCTTGTGTTCCCAGGAACGGAGGGTGGTCGTGGGGGGAGACCTAAATTTGGTCATGGATGCAGAGAAAGAAAGATCAGGTCAGCGATATGGCCAATCAGGGGCGATCTCCAAGACAGGGAGGGACTGGCTAAGGGATAGAGGTCTGCTGGATTTGTGGAGGGTGACCCATCCCCAACTCACACAATTTTCCTACTACTCCCATGCACACCAAACTTACGCCAGGCTGGATCACTTTATAGGGACCACAGAAGTACACACACTGGTAGACACAGTAAACATCACCCCAGCAGCCCTTTCGGACCACGACGCAGTGGCACTGACTCTCTCTATCCCCTCGGCCAAAAGATTTCCAGGGAGGTGGAGACTCCGAGAAAATTTGCTTTCTAGAGCAAGGGTGTCCCAGCAATTACAAAAATGCATCTCTGACTACCTAGCGACAAATGATTCCCCAGACACACCTCTTTCAGCGCTCTGGGGGGCACTAAAAGCCGTGGTGAGAGGCGAATCTCCGCCGCTGAAGCCAAAGAACGTAAAGAAAAAAGGGAACTCCTCACAGAAAGAGTGATAGAACTGGAACGCATACACCAACGACAAGGCGCGCCTCGGATATGGCGTCAACTAAAAGCAGCAAGGGCACAGCTGGGGTCACTGGACCTCGACAGAGCCGAATACGCAGCCCTTCGGCTGAAGCACTCATATTATGTGGGGGGCGATAAAACGGGGCGACTCTTAGCCAGTAAACTTAGGGCCCGAGCCCAACACGCCAAAATACAAACGCTCCGGAATGACCATGGGGAACCGGTTGAGGGGGACGAGAAGATTGCTGCGGTCCTCCGGGACTTTTACTCCACATTATACGGTAAAGCCTCGCAGTTATGCAGTGACGGGGCCACATACCTTCTGGGGGCTGCCACGTCGGCGCTGGACGCCACGGGGGCCGAAGCACTGGATGCGCCCATTACGATCGAAGAAGTGATTGGAGCCATTTCCCGTCTTAAACCCCTGAAGTCGCCGGGCCCGATGGTTTTTCGGTGGGATTTTATAAGGCCCTATGCCCACTCCTAGCCCCGATCTTAACGCAGCTTTTTAATTCCTTCCAGGGGCCTGGGACCATACCTACGGACATGCTGGCCGCTGACATCGTAGTCATCCCTAAACCAGGGAAAGATGCAACTCAATGTAGTTCTTACCGCCCAATTTCCCTCCTCAACCTTGATCTAAAGTTGTTCACTGGGGTCCTAGCAGCTAGATTAGGCCCGCGACTTCCCGGGATTATTGAACCGGACCAATCCGGCTTCATCTCCAATCGTCAAAGCAGTGACAACACTAAACGCATACTACATTTGATAGATAAAGCCCATCGCACTAAAATGAACGCCCTACTGCTGTCGGTCGACGCAGAAAAGGCGTTCGACAGAGTCAGTTGGGATTTTTTAGACAAAACCTTAGCTCATTTCGGCGTGGGGGATCGCTTCAGAACCTGGGTAGCGAGTTGCTACTACAGGCCCACGGCAGTAATCAAGGTGAACGGAGTAGCCTCCCGACCCTTTGAGATACAGAGGGGCACGAGACAGGGGTGCCCTTTGTCACCCCTTCTTTTTGCGCTGTATGTGGAACCCCTAGCGCAACGAATTCGAGACAACCCTGACATCTTAGGTATCCCTTTCGGGGGGGAACGTCACACAGTGAGCTTATACGCCGATGATATCCTGGCGTCTCTGGAGTCCCCTGAACGCTCAGTCCCAGCTTTCTTGCAAGAGCTGACCGCCTTCGGTCAAGTGTCCGGCTTCAAGGTAAATGTCCAGAAATCCATGGTCTTACATCTGGGTAGCGGGGCAGGCCAGCGAGAGGAAGAGTGCCCACAATGCGGTGAGCTGCAGTCCCGTGACACAATCACCAATCTTGGGATAGAACTCGCTCCTTCCGTGGCGCGTACGGTCATGCAGAACTATGCCAAACTCCTCTCCCAAATCCAGAAAGACCTTAGACAATGGCAGTAGCACTCTTTATCATTATTACGCCGCATAGCAGCTATCAAAATGAATATCCTGCCCAAAGCCCTCTACATTTTTCAGACCATACAGGCCTGGCCCCCACCAGGGACCCTCCACAAACGACAAAGTGCTGTGCAGCAATTTATCTGGGCTGGGGCACGTCCTCGCATGCGCAGAGATCTCTCGCACAGACCCCCTGACGAGGGAGGATTGGGTATCCCGAACTTTTTAGAATATTTTAGAGCGGCGCAACTTAGACACTTAGTGGAGTGGAGCAGGCCCGAGTCGGAAAAAAGATGGCTGTTCCAGGACCGAGCTCTGGCGAAGCTCTCTTTATGGAAGGTGCCTTTCCTCAAGCGACCAGATAGACCACCAAATCTCAAGGGCTCCCCAATCACCAACACGCTGCTAAGAGTCTGGGACTCGGTGGCAGTCAAACGCGGACTCACATCCTTTCCTTCGCCAATGACTCCCATATTCGATAACCCGGAGTTTTTACCCGGGCTAGACGAACGCGCGTTCCCGCAATGGCGGGTTACGGAGTGCAGGTCGGCGGGACACCTTTTCGATCTGGAGGGGTTCCTCCCGCTTGCAGAAATGCAACAAGCCTACACAATTTCCGCCCCGCAACGCTATCAATACTTCCAAATCCGCCACTGGCTCCTTCACCCCGAGGTGAGGCCGCTGGTTCACAGAAAGCTCACTACGTATGAGAAGTGGCTCATAACCAAAGACTCGGATAAAAAGATGATCTCTGACTTATACGGTATGCTGCGTTCACCAACTCCCTCCTTACCCTCTGCGGGACAGAGGCGCTGGATGCGGGAACTTGGGAGAGACCTAACGGAGAAAGAATGGCGAGAGATATATTTTCGGGCCAACCATACGGCCCGCAATACAGCTAGTAGGGAAGCAGCGGTTAAAGTGGTCACCTACTGGTACCTGACACCGGCCCGGCTGCATAAAGGGAACCCTGATCGAAGCCCGACATGCTGGCGGGGTTGCGACGAAGAGGGCACACTGACTCACCTACTCCGGGACTGTAAGGAATTGGCTGACTACTGGGGTGCTATACTAGACGACATAGACAAGCAATTCGAGACTGAAATTCCCCGATTCCCCGCATACACACTACTAGGGCTGCCCAATCCCCTTACTTACCCCCTGAAGTCGATTAGGGGAAAACAGATGGGTCTGGCGATGGGCGCAGCCGTTCAACACATTCTCTCACTATGGGGCACACGGACCAGACCGACCCACACAGGTTGGCTACACAAACTGTGGTACATTATAGGTATGGAACGGATCCAAGCCACCCTAACGAACTCCACGGATACCTTCCGGACTATATGGCGCCCACTGCTGTCCCTGCTAGCGCTTGAAATGAATGAAATAACATGCCCTAAATACCTTCACCTCCTGCGGCTCACCGAAATAGCACACACGGACGAGCTCCCTCAACCTGCTCACTAGTAAAAGACTCCCACACCAGGTTCATAAGAGTTACTTGTCCAGCACACCGGTTCGGGGAGGGTGGGAGGGGGGTTAGGGGGGGGAGGGGTCAAGGGAGTTTTGTTTTTTGTCTGTTTTTGACCTATTTATCAGTATAATACACTGTTGACTTAGGCCTATCCCATGCTGTACCCCCCTTGCGTTTACCTCCACGCTTGTCTAGGACCGGCTTACGGAGACTCATCTATGTATCTGCGGGTATGGAGAGGGTGGGGGGGACGACGACTTCGTGAGTATCATATGGGATTGTCTGCTGTAATCAATGCTATTTCCTTATTTTGACATGTTTGCAAAATAATAAAAAACAGAGTTAACCATAAATAATTTTGATTATTTAAACTGTTTGTGTATTGATTTTTGTGAACCCACAGAGACCGTAATAAGAAACAAGGTCTTTTTTGTCGCTTTTCTTGTTGCACGATGAGATTAAGTGATTTGGCCAAAATCAACGTGTGGTCAAATTTAGGGGTATTTAGGTTTTATATTCTAACAGTAACTGCACGTATTATGAGCAGAAGAAACTAGAAGTTTCCTTTAGGAAAGTTTTTTCTTTGACTTTATTTTTTGAAAATATACCATATCCATCTTCGAAGACAGCAACCCCTGTGGCAAACCAGCCCATGTACAGCAGGGTTGTCCCAAAAGCCTGCATGCATCCCTCCTCAAGCCTAAACCAGCTGCAAGGTCCCCAGTATGCTTCGTGCTTGGGGTTGACATTAGGCCTGGGCGGAAAACTACGCTACGCTCGCGTAGTTTGCGAAGTTTGCGCTACTTCGCACTACGCGAATTGCACGTAGCACAGTGCAAACACGCGTAGCGTAGCGTAGCGTAGTGCAGCGGTCATTTTTTGCTTGTTCGCGGTCCTCAACGTCAAGTTGGCGACCGCGAGCAAGCAAAATGACATCCCGGCGAGACTTTTTCCTCGTTCGCGATCAGCAACATCAAGTTGCCGATCGCGAGCGTGGAAAATAAACCTCCCGGCGAGATTCTCAACGCGGGGAGGTCAGGTTTCTCATTGCGAGTGGTCGCGTATGCTCGCGACCGCTCGCGATGAGAAACTACCAGTCCGGGTTGGAAAGCTGCTGCTCGAGTAAAAATCTACTCGAGCGGCAGTAAAAGACAGCTCGCACTGTGCAAGATGCCGTTTTCAATGATTGCACAGTGCGGACAAGCATCCGGCACTGTGCAATCATTGCGAACACGCACTACGCAGTTCGCGTAGTGCTACGCGTAGCTCGCGTAGTGCGAACTGCACTTTGCATAGCTTTGCGAAGCGTTACTTCGCAAACTACGCCCAGGGTTAGTTGACATGCATATTTGCACAGCAAAATATTTTGTTGCTTTAAAAAAGATTTATTTTAGGATTTGAAAATAAAAATATTATATAAAACAACTGCAGATCCAAATTTGCAGGAATGCTTTGCTTTAACATAAAAAAGAAATGAAAACGTTTTCCGAAACACTATCTGTGTGAATGCCTTTTAGATCAACCATGCGTTAAATCTGAAGAGCAACAAACAGTGAGGGGCAGATTTACAAGCCCCCTGCGCTGCCAGTACATCACTTTTTGTGACGCACTGGCAGCGCATTTCTCTGCCCCATATTTACAAGGACAGGAAAAGCCACCCTGCGTGGCTTTTCCTGTCCTTGTAAATATGGCCCCTTACCCGCAGCACTTTGCGTGAAAGGGGCGTTCCATGGGTGTTGCTGTGGGTGTTCCCACACAACACCCATGGAACCAGACACATTTCCAGCTTTACGAGGAATCGTAAACCTGGAAATGCGTTAGTATGCTACGCCACCCTAGGGGTGGCGTAGCGAGGCGCAACGAGGAGAAATGTTTTCATTTCTCCTCGTTTTTTTCCTCTTTCAATGCGTCCTGCATTCTACAGCACGCATTGAAAGAGGAAAATGTCTGTAGTAATTGTTTTTGTGCAGGAAGGTGTCCCTTCCTGTGCAAAAACAATCTCCCCACAGCGCAAGCATCCTTGCACCAAGGGGCATGCGCCGGCGCATGGCAGCTGTTTGTGCACCAGCGCAGAGGAGAGCACAGGAATGGGACATATCATTGTAAATATGTCGCATTCCTGTGCTCTGAAAGTGCAGCAGCGTGGCGCAGCCAAAGGGCTTGCGGTGCCACGCTGCGGCACTTTCTTGTAGATCTGCCCCTGTATATTTTAGAAAGGTTCAGAAGTGTCTCAATAGGTCTGCAAAACTGCCAGTAACCGCAGAGGCAACATCAAAAGGAATTATGTGAACGCGGGTTTCATTTCTGAAAACATGACTTTAGCTATAAGATGGCTTTCCCATACAAGACAAGGCATGGTTTATAGTGCCCCAATTCTCTTCCTGAATGTCACGCACACTTCCTTCTCAAGAAAGTCATGAAAGCCTTGCCGCTGCTCATCCTTCTGTTGTGCACTTCTGAGCCCACAATCTGGTGGCATGTGCTGATGGCAATAAATGGTGCAGCCTCCCCTACCAAAGAATAGAGCCGTACCTCATATTATTAGGAGATGGCCCAGTTAGCTTTTGGCGAAGAAAAAAAGTAAGAAACAAAGGAAAGAGCAGACAGAGGAAAGAGACAGCACATAAGCAAAGAAATTAGTCATCAGCTTGGCTGGATAAAGAGACAGAACTAATCTGGGTAGAGGCAGAGAGAAATCTACCAGACATATGAAAGATAGTGCAGATAGGAAGAGGAAGGAGACAGCAGCCAAGAAAGGGACAAGCCACAGCAGTCACATAGAGGAAACACCATAGAGGAAGATGGAGAAAGCTGCCAAGCAGGTAAAAGAGACATCCAATGGACAGATAAACGAGACGGGAGCAAGGTAGTGTGAGATAGCAACCAGGTAGGGGAAGATTCACCCGCCATGTAGATATGGGAGAAGAGGAGGTGTGATGAGCGGGCAGAAGAGACATCAGCTAGGCATGTGCAGAAGAAAGAGCCAGCTAGCAGATAAGCAAAGTTCAGCTAACAGCAAGTAGAAGCAGAATAAAAACGCAAGGCAGACATAGGCAGATGAAAGTGGCAGGCAGTGAGAAGAAAAACAAATTACAGGAAAGAAAAAGACGACAGCAAAGTATTGAAAGAGATTGCAGCCCTGGGAATTTGGCTCCAAGCAGACAGGAAAAATGACTTACGCCAGGCACAGAGCCATACACAATACAACATTGGGACAGAAAAGATATAGCAGCCAGGCAGGGGGAAAGGAAATTTGTGAAAGAGACTCCCAAGTAGACACTGACAGTTCTGACTTTTTGGTAAAGTGCAGGTTTCAAAATTGTAAGTTATGGGCTCAAAAATAAAAGTGCAGCTGGCTAAAAAGTGAGGACTGCGTGGAGGTATTAAATTTGACGTGGCTATTTGGAAGCGGCAGAGACAGCTCAGAGTCGGCAAAAAAGTCAAAAACAAGAAAACGTCCTTTCAGCACTCTATATGATATGGGGAGGCCGAACCAAAGCCAGACACGCCATACATAGAAGACTGACTCATTGTTGCCCTGTCTAGCCATAATATATTAATCGTTCCTAGTGAGTTGAACAGCACTCGGGAAAGGGGTCATGCTTTGACACCACCAGCATAATTGGAGATTGAGGATTTTCACATATATATAGAGATTTTACAGACAAGCCTTGCAGGCATTTCTCCTCCCGGCGCTTGTTGATGGCCAAAAGAAGTAAAAACCCTCTATAGCAAGCATCACTGCGCTGTTTTTTGTTATTGCGGATGGGGACTTGACAACGGGGATGGGTGGGGGCAAGCTGACACAACAGGGACAGCAGGAGGAGGGAGAGAGCAAGGAAACACGAGCAGCGGAAGATGGAGGGAGTGGGCAAGCCACACGGACAATGGGAGGACAGGCAGCCGCCATGCTGAAAACTGAAGCGGGCGCCTTTGTACGTTTTATGGTATGTACTTTTGTATGGCTGCCCTCCTGAAGCTGTTGTAGAAGATGGCAGCACAAGGGGGAGTGGGAGGGGCTGGAATTTATGTGTCAGGATGTTTATTTTTGATATTATGCGAGACAGCAGAACAGAATTTAAATAAACAAACCTTATGAACTGGCCAGACAGAAAGCAGCCCTCGCGCATAATATATAAAAAAAGGTCTGAAATACTCAACTGGCGGGAGGTGGGGGGGGAGGTGGGGGGGGATGGGAGCATAAGGAAAACCACACCAAAGAGCAAGAAGGAAATAAATAATAACAAGCAGGAGTGAGGAGGAGACGGCAGCTGCAGCCCGAAGAGAGGGAGCCAGTGTGGGTGCGAGCGAGTACCTGAGCCTGAACAAGCAACAATAGGGAAAGAGTGCTTGTAAAGTAATAAATAACATGATGAGTAACAGCACATGTAACAGGGCCATTCCTCATGGGGGGTTACAAAAGTAGAAAAGAAGGGACTACTGAGCATATTACACAAAGGCAAGCTGCCATTTAAGAAGGACAATAAAAGGAGCCAATTAAAGAAATGGGCGGTGCTTACAGCCCCTATTCAAGATACACCATGTCTTGAAGAGACAGACCAAGCCATGCCTAGGCAAGGCCTAAAAAGGAGGCAATGAGAGTATGTGTTTGCTCAAGAAACAAATGCACATTACTAACCAGTGATGGTTCAGAAATCAAGGATACGCCCAAATCAGTGCTGGTTCTGAAAACAAGGAATTGCTATAACACAAAGAACCAGGAAAAAGAGGGCTGGTTAAATAGAAGTGCTCCATAGATGACCAACCCTGAGTCGAAGCAAATAAAGGCTTTAAAAGAACTCAGTAATGGTCACATGCCCCCACTGTTATCAAGCTTGCACATTCCAGACAAAGGAGTGCTGAGTTCTCCACCCATCCTTGTCCTTCAAGGGTAGAGACAAACAGTGAGGAAAAGCATAGCAGGCTGCCACAAAATGTGATGTGGATATCTAATGAAAGTTAAGTCCTGAATGTTTTCCAAGAAGCTGGAAATTTGTTTAGAGATATGTCACAATAACTGTGCCTATGGTAAAAGTAGCCTGTGTGATAAAAGGCATCCTCCCGGGAACAAAGCTCACCCCAGACCCAAAATAAAGGGGAAGTTTTAAATATTGTTTAAGCAACAGAAAGTGAGTATAGGGATATAGCATGTCAGGACTGGAGTAGGGTGCAGCGACTGAACGGCTTTAGGCAGAGAAAATTAAACATTTCTGTCACTTTTCCTTTATGACATTTTTCATACAGACATTATGAATGCAGGTGACTTTTGGTTGTCGTGTGGCCTTTTCTAGACCCGGCTTGCCGGATGAAAAATGCTTTAAATTCTAAGCATGCCCAGGCAGCTTTCTTCTATTGGAGACATCCCTTTTCCAGTTAGCGACATGCTTTGATGAGATTTCTCAAGATAGTGACCTTTAATCTGCAGGGTTTTAATATGCCTGTGGAGCATTGCATGCTCCTTAACAGGACAGCTGAAATGGAGGTGAATGTGGTGCTTTTGCAAGAGACCCATCGTCTCCAAAGGGACACATATCAGCTTTAGTCTCAGAACTTGTCATACAGATTCACAACTCTTATGGGTCCAGGTTTAGAGGGTAGCAATACTGGTCAGGCTGCTGTGGACTTGCATGTTTCCACGATGTGCAGAGATATGGAAGGAGAAAGACGAAAGACAGGCATTAGGAGCATGATTTTGCAAAATATGGCTCTAATGAGGGACATTTTTTCAAGGAAATATTCAACAAGATGTCTGAATTTCCAATGCGCCCTGACAGTGGGTGACAACATTTAACTCTTTACTGATCCTGCCCTTGATATGTTTGCTTCTCACCTATAGGCCCCCATACGTGGTTCCAGGTGTCTTATGCACCTCAGTGAGTGCAACTATACTCACTTTTATCATGTCACCCAGAGGTACTCATGTCTGCTCTTCATGTTTCTTACCGTCTCATTGGTGGGGTTGGTCAAAGACGTAATTTACCATATTGTTCATGCCCTTCAAATCCTTCCCGTCATTTTTTCCCTCCATCTTCTGTTCGATACAGGTAGTGGAAGATGGGAGCAACCCTCTTCAATGATGCGTGAAATGTTTAAGTGCAACCTGCTTGAATATTTATCTAATAATATGTCATCTGACATTGCATAAGAATCAATCTCGGAGGCCAGCAGTGCTGAGACCAGGTTGAAATAATGTCATTATCTGCAGCTAAGATCTGAGAGGGAGTTACTCGAGAGCTTAATAAAAAATGCATGCACTCATTACTAATTGGGCGGAGCAGAATTCCCATAGTGAGTTCCCTTCCACCCAATCACGAATGGCCCAGTGTTTTCAAAACCTGTTTTCCCGAGTTCGGAATACTGGACCTGATTTTAGGGGAAACAAACTTTACCACGCTGTCTTTACCATGCAGTGCAATTACCACGCAGTCTTTACCACAAATATCACTTTACAATGCATGCCTTTACCACACATATGTCTTTACCACGAATTCCTTTGCCACTCATGCCTTTACCACAGACTATTGGTAAGTATATTGGTAGATATATGCAACTATGGGTACTTTTTAAAAATGTAATGTATATATATTTGAATATTATACATATATATTATATTTTTATATATATTTTATACAAATTAATTTAAACTTTTTAAAATAAAGTTTTAGGAGCAAGATGCTAGGGATGTAAGGGTAATGGGTGGGGAAGTGTATTAATAGTCAGGTATCAACTGTGATACCTGAATATTACATTGGTAATCCATTTAATAATAATTTTAATATTTTTGCTGAGACCAGGTTGAAATAATTTCATTATCTGCAGCTCGGATCTGAGAGGGAGTTACTCGAGAGTTAATACAAAATGTATGCATTCATTACTAATTGGGTAGAGCAGAATTCCCATAGTAAATTTCCTTCCACCCAATCACGAATGGCCCAGTGTTTTCCAAACCCATTTTCCTGAGTTCGGAATACTGGACCGGATTTTAGGGGAAACAAACTTTACCACACTCTCTTTACCACGCAGTGCAATTACCACACAGTCTTTACCACACATATAACTTTACAATGCATGCCTTTACCACACATATGTCTTTACCACAAATTCCTTTACCACTCGTGCCTTTACCACAGACTTTTGGTAAGTATATTGGTAGGTATATGTAAGTATGGGTATGTTCTTTAAATTTAATGTGTATATATTGAAATATTATACATATATTATATTTTATATATATATTATGCAAATTAATTTAAACATTTTCAAATAAAGTTTTAGGAGCAAGATGCTAGGGATGTAAGGGTAATGAGTTGGGAAGTGTATTAATAGTCAGGTATCAACTGTGATACCTGAATATTACATTGTTAATCCATTTAATAATAATTGAAATTTATTTCAAATAATTATTGCAAATTAATTTAAGATTATCAAAATAAAGTTTTAGGAGCGGGATGCAAGGGATATAGGGTAATGGGTCGGGTAGTGCATGAATACTCAGGTATCAATTGTGACACCTGAGAATTAAATTTGTCATCCATTTAACATTCATTTAGATATTTTTAAAATAATTATTGCAAATTAATTTAAAGATATCAAAATAAGGTTTTAGGAGAGGGATGCAAATGACATATGGGTAATGGTGGAGAGTGTATTAATACTCAGGTAACAACTGTGATACCTGAATATTAAATTTGTAATCCATTTGATAATTATTTTAGTATTTTTAAAATATCGATTGTAAGTTAATTTAAAAATATCAAAATCAAGTTTTAGGAGCGGGATGAAAGGGATTGGCTGGGGAAGTTTATTAATATTCAAGTATCAACTGTTACACCTGACTATTAGTTTTAAAAATTAATATATCATATTTAGAATTATAAATTTTTATTTAAAATTAAAACAGGCATGTACAAGGTGATAAATAATTTTCAAAAGTAGTACAACAGGAAAATCAGTTTTAATAGTTTGATTTCAAATTTAAAAAACACACCAAGGTTATGTGTAATACATTTATTATTATAATTATTATTTTTATTCAAAACAGTAAAAAAATACAATAGAATATCATTTATTTAAAAAAAAACTTAAAACATATTTTTACGTAAGGTTGAACAAATATATTTACAATATTAAAACATTTTCTCCTGGTTTCCCCATTGACGTCAATAGAAGAAATCTTATTTTTTATTTTTTTATTTTCCATCTTTACGTAAACAGTTCAATGCCTGTTTCTACAGTCGAGTGGAGAGTTGCGGTCAAGACTGAAAGCAAATAGGAACTGCTGTCAGGTAAGAACAATTTAATTTACTTTTTTAAACATATTGGTGTCTAAATTTATTTTAAGGAGAAATGGAGGGAGGTAGATAGATGTTATTTATTAAAGAAATGCGTTATTTGAGTTTTACCAGTTTTACATCCCCATGCAGGTTGTCGTCTTATGTGCGCGTCGGAATGGTTGTTTTTTTTTTTCAACATTTGGGGTAAAAATAATTTCTACTACTCTTTTAGACCTAGTTGAATTAAAAGTAACATTTTAATTTTTTGCTTCATGCTTTTTATCTTTCTTCAATTTTAGAAGAAGAAGACAGCGCCTTTGAAGAACAAAATTCTGGATTTTTGGATTGGTTTCCAGTTTCTCTATTCATTTTGTTTTGGAAAATGCATATGTTTTTACATTTTTATAAAAAGGGTACTTTGCATTTGGATTATTTTATTTGTGGATTGTCAAAGAATGCAATGTGAATTTTTTTTCTTCCAAAAATGTTTCTAAATGGGTTATTTTGGGTTTGTGTAGATCTCTTTGGATTGTTGGATTATTTGAGACTCTAGTTGAGAGGTTTCATAAAATATCACTAAGAGTTGAAGAAAGAGGACAACTACAGGTGGGGACTCAGATAATATTTTAATTTAAAAAAATCTTTTTTTGAAAAAATGCCAATTTAATTTGCTTATATAGTCAAAACAGGAGAGTAAGTTTAGAGACTATTAGTTGGTGTTGGTAGTGTAAAATGTAAGCAATATTGTCAGGGTAGGCTGAAGCACATATCAATGGAAATTGATGAATTTTTGCCAATAGTCTTTCTGGCATCTCTTTACGTTTTTTGGGAAATCCGAGGATTCAGACTACCCCTAATGATTGTGTCATCCTCATTTCCTAAAAACTTTGTTCTTTGTTTTAAATTTCCAGGGAATGAAAGAGGTTGGGGTGCGTTTTTCCTATTGAGTTGTTGAATTAAATGCCAACCCTCTATGACATTATTGGGTTTTGCATCTCCTAAGCCAGTGGTTCCCAAACTTTTTTGACCCGTGGCTCCCCTGACCCACGGGCTGTTGGCCACGGCTCCCCACCATCCCACATCTTCCTTGGTGGTTGAGGGGATGCAAGCCTGGCCCTGGGAGTACCTGCCTCCTTCTCCCCAAAGACAACCGGGATGAAGCCGATGAAGGTACTACAATTAATATGCATTCAGCATCAGCAAGGCAGCCCGGTCCCCCCGCCCACCTGTGAAGGATTGCTGACTACCGTGGCTCTTCCAAGGCGCACCTTGGCAAAACTTGCAGTCTCGTCCTTGTCTCAAATCCGCCTGACCAGACATCATTAAATGCCCACCTTCTACCCCTGCAACAAGTATCAAGAATTTTCCCCAGTGTTTCCCCAACCCCTGTGGTGTCCTTCATCACTGCTGCCCCGGAACCACCCCTCAAAAAAAGCTCTTCAAGTGGAGGAAAAAAGCCCAGGCAGGACGAACACAAAGTGTGTGTGTGTGTGCATGGTCCACCTGTCCTCCAGATTCCCACACCATCACGAAGAACAAAATATGCCCAGTGATGCCATGTGGGTGCATAGCTGCCAAGCCTCCAGACTGCCCATGTGCGACAATTCAGTGTCCCCATTGTGTGTGTGACACTCCATTGCCAAATGAGTGACACCCTCCTGCAAGTAAATTAAAGCGGCAAGCAGCACCCGAGCGCTCTCTCTGAACCCCCCCCACCATCATATCTAGACACATCACAAAAAATGAACACACGCTCAAAAGAAGCCAGACCCATTGGCCCTGCCAATGCCTGTCAACAGTACCAGCCAAATGAGCAACAACAATTGTACTGTGAGTAATCAAATTCTAAAATACCTCAAGTCTGAAAAGATGTGATTGTGAACCAAACATCACTAGGATCTGTGAATGGGCCAGCGGTCCACAGAGTCTCTCAATCTGATCTCTCCTGCTTTCACTCCACACTGCTCTCATCTGCAGTCTCTCTCTGACAACCACCCACACCCTGCCTCTCTCTGCATCCAAAAATCTCAATCTGCACATCCCAGATGCCATCTCCTTCGTCCTCACCATGGTACTCTGCTGCGTCTCGCATGCAGCACCTGCAGGCCCCCCCCCCCCACCACACAACCACCCATCCTATCTCTCTCCTCACCTGCAAACGCACCACCATCTCTTCATGCTATCAGCACCTCGACATCCGTGTTTTACTCCTTCAGACACTCATACAAAACAGAAATTACAATTGGCACACATGTGAACATTGCTCTGCAGAAAGACCAAAGGTTGAACAGTCTGATCACCTCCATCTGATCCACTCTGTCTCGAGGAGTCAAACAGTAAATACAGATAATTACATAAACAGAAATCCATAAAGAACGTGGTCTGTATCAAACCTGCCCATGCTCTTTACAGTTAATGTAAAGCATCCATTTTCATTCTCTTCAAAAGGAAATGCTCTCTTTTACACCCATAGAAACATTCTTCAGTTTCTCAACACCAAAGTGTTCCAAATCACAACACTGCCAAAGTATTTTGTCTGTGGAAATTTTTAACAGCGTGAACGTTTGCCAACACATAGTTTGATGTTTCTCTTTGAGCCGCCAATGCACAATAAATGTATTGCATGTTCATTACAACCACTAACCAGCACGTGCATCATAAGTCACAACTTCGCTCAAAAGAGTGTCCCTCTGGTTTGCCAGACACTCAGAATATTATTATTCGCTGCTGCCACCTGGTGGCTGCTAACAAGCATAGCACTTATAGCCTACGTGAAATCTTAGCAATTACAGAAACATACAGAGAGCCTGATTCTGAAGGCTTTTTCCTTATGTAACCTTAGCGCAAAAGGCTTTTCACAAGTTAAATCATGAAAAATATGTTTTTATATTTGTAAAATGATTTGCCTGCACATATTTTCGTGTGTGTATCATTTAGCTGACCTATAAGCACCTCTAGCTTTCTTAAAAAAATGTTCTCCAGCCTTCGTATGAAACGCTACAGCAGTGGCCCCCCCAAAGTGCGTGCTTGAAGTGTGGCGCCCTTGGCTAGCCCTGGTGGCGCACCGGGGTGCCGCGGCGCACAGATTGGGAACCACTGTCCTAAGCAGGTCGAGCAACAGTTCCACCACTCAATAGGAAATCTGGGTTTACTTCTGTGATCCGACCTGCTTAGATGGCCAATCCATGTATCTTCGAAATAATTTAGAAATGGAGCCAATTTTTCCTCGTTTTATGAAAAATATTCTGATTGTATAATCAAAGTGTAGCAGTCATCCCACACTCAGGAGGTACAAAACACAATCCTGTTATTGTTTTTAGTTCATGTTACAATCTACTATTTGACATATAATCCTCAGCCAAGGATGTTTTTCTAATTTTTGTATTAATCGTTTGTAATTCAAATTCAATTATTATTTTCCTAGGACTTTTAATAATTGTTTTATATTTTACAACTGCTAAAAATTCAGTGTAGGTTTAGGACTGTTTGTTAGGAAGTAAACCATTAACTAATGGGACGGTAGTGTTGTTGAGATTTGCATGAATAGTATAAATTTGGGTGAATGAATGGGGAATTGATTTAAAAGTTCCAGCCATCGTCCAAATTTCAGTATAACCCAGTTTTACTGTGTTTTGTACTGGACTAAAGATTAGCATTCATTTCGGAGGGTTCTCATTATGGAGGCTTCTATAAGAAAAAAAGGTTTGTTTTTAAAAGAAACAGTAAGTTCAAGGGGAAAGTTAATGTCAGAGTAGGTTTGAGGAGTTACTTTTTTGGGATTACTCACCTGTTTTTGTCGTCGAACCATTTTTCTTAAATTTGAGATTGTGGGCATACTACTGGCAACATGCATGGGGATGTTCTGGGCTACTTCCCTAAAATGAGTCACAGGGCTCATTGGAGGTGGCCGCAAGTGTTTTTGTTCAATACATTCCCTAACTTCAATCTCCATTGCAGAGGAAGAGTGGTTATGCTCTGTGGATCTCTCCACTGTGTCATCAAGAGTAACCGCTCTGCCTTTGCAATGGGATGAAAAATATTCAACACATCTCAATGACCCCTGGGCTCAATTAATCTCTCCTTACAATAAATGTAGCCACCATATTTTAAAAGTCTATAGCCACGTTTCGATTTGATGTGACTGGCTTGTCCAATATTTTTTCATTTTTAAATGATCGGCAAAAGAGACAGGAAAAAAATGAGTTTAATGTAATAATGTTGAGTTTTATTTTCTTCTTTGTAATTGGTCCTGCTAAGAGAGGATCTTAAATCTTTGTTAGTTTTCTGTCCTCTAAAAAGGATGTTCTTATAATTGTACATTTATTTTTTTATGTAAAAAATGTACCTGTCGATTTGTTCCTTGTTCCTTTATAATCAGGGTTTTTAGATGGTATATTTGGATTGCCAGATATTTTCAGGTCTGCTGTGGTCTTTGTTTCTTTGTTGTGTATCTAATGTTGAAAGAAATGTTAAAAATATTTTGTGCTTTTTATGCTGTTCTGAAATGTTTGTGTTTACTATTGACTTTTAAATTATTTACCTTTCTCTTATCGTTGTTTTATGATTTTGTGGTCTTTCTTTTTAGTTTGTATTCATTTTTCTCTCTTTAGAAGCTTTGTTGTTTGCTTTTATGTTCTAAAAATAAAGTTAAAAGTGAACTCTCTTCACCGTTAAGCCCATTCCCAGAGGTAAGCACTTGGTGGAGTAAAAATAGTAAATTTGCCCCCAGCTGCTGTCCAGCTGCTTCTCTGAGATAAGTACTTGGTTGAGTAAGAATAGTAAATTTAGCCCACCAGCCATGGTCCAGCACCTTCCCTGAGGTAAGTACTTGGCGGAGTTTGAATAGTAAATTTGCCCCAACCGCTGTCCAGCACCTTCCCTGAGGTAAGTACTTGTTAGAGTTAGAATAGTAGATTTGCCCCCCAGCCACTGTCCAGCACCTTCCCAGAGGTTAGTACTCGGTGGAGTTAGATCAGTAAATCTGCTCCCCAGCCACTGTCCAGTGCCTTCCCTGAGGTAAGTATTTGGCGGAGTTAGAATAGTTAATTTGACCCAAGCTACTGTCCAGCACCTTCCCTGAGTAGATTAGAATTTGTAAAAAAAAATGTATTTAAAAATTAACATTGTTAGTGTTGAGGAACTATTATCATTAAATGGCAAATATAAAAACATAAGGTTGTATTTTAACTTACATTAATGTTTAATTTGAAAAGCTTTGCAATCTGTGTGTTCACAAGTTTCACAATGTCTGAAAAAGTAAGTAAAACCTTTTCACATTTACGGTTCAATGATATGCCTAGCAATTTCTAAGGGGTATATTCACAAGGACGTGCGCTAAACATCTCCAAAAAAGGTTAACGCAACTTTACACATCACAGTCTATTGCGGGAAAATAACCCCGTGTTAACGTGGAATTCACAACACGGCGGTACCATGCGATAGTTTCCCGAAAACGCGGCCAATGTCCGCGATACAACGACCGTGACAGCGATTAAAACACAAACCCCAATGCGAAAAACATGCGATGGCCCAAACCGCGATGAAGAAATCAGCGATAAGCAGCGCCAGGCCTGCAATACACACACGGCAGGCGGGAAAATCATTACAAAAGTAGAAAAAACCCACAAACACAAAATAACCAACACCGAAGCACCATGGAGGCAGCCGGAGCAGGCGCAGAGGACGAGCGGAACCCCACAAGCACCCCGGATGACCAGCCTGGGACCTCGGGGACAGGGAAGGGCAAGGACAAGAAGAAGAGGAAGAGGCGATTCGGTCCGCAGGAGAATAGGATCCTGGTCACGGAGGTGATGGAACACCATCAAGAACTGTTCGTCACCTCCAACGTGTCATTGGGCACCAAAAATGGAATATGGCGGTCCATCTTGGACAAGGTGAATGCCGTCGGAGAGCACAGGAGGTCAATGGACGAGGTCAAGAGGCTATGGATTGACATCAAGCGCAAAACCAAGGAGAAACTCGCAGGCAACCAGAAGGCAGCAATGCAGACTGGAGGTGGGAGTCCAGCGCCACAGCTGGAGCTGGATGACATGGAGGAGCTGGTGTCCACAGTCATCAGCGTGGAGACCGTGGCAGGAGTTGGGGGAGCGGACACTGCTCGACATGACACAACACAACAGCAACAGGGTGAGTAACCACCAGGTACTGGGGGGACGGGGGGAGATGGCCACAATGGCACACATGCACAATCAAGCAGAGCACAGTGCACACCCACAATGACTCTGGATCATGGCCCTGATCTACAAACTGTCACAATGTACATTGCCATGCTGTCTGAATGTGAACATGTACCATGCGGCTACATACATGTGGACACATTGCAATACAGCATCTCCCCTTCACATTGCAGAGGCACCGTCAACACCTCCTGCAGAGCAGTCCCAGCCACTCTTCACTGATGACGAGGAGGACACCCCCAGCATCGACACCCAAGCCCTCCAAGACATCATTGACATCATCCGCAACTCACCTCCAGGATCAGGGCAGCCCAGCTGCATCGAGGAGACCCCACCCACTCCACAAACCACCCAGCAGGAGGCACCCACAACCCCGGCTGTCTCCCAGGACCCCCACGAACAACACATGGCCTTCCAACGCCGTGTGTTGGAGGGCCAGAGGGAGATGGCTGAGCAGGTGCGGGTGGGGTTCGACCTCATGGCTACCAAACTTGACGCCATCCATGGGTGTCTAAGTCCCATCAGGGACCACCTCCAGTCCCTAACGGACACCCACAGGCCGCTCCATGGTCTGCAACGAGCCCTGGCTGACATCGCTGGAGTCATGACTCGGAGACAAGAACACCTGTCTGCTCAGAGGGGCTCCGGCGATCTCAGCCGTGAGCTGGCACACATGCGGAGGCTCATGGAGGACATGGTGCGGATGGAGGCGGAAAGGATGGCAGCAACCGCTGCACATCAGCAAAAAGTAGCTGGGATCTACCATGGCCTGCAGATCCTCATCATGGCATTGCTGCCACAAGGTGTGGCGCAGATGAATGCTGCTGCTCCTACACCATCCACATCTCCGCCTCCTGGTGTGTCAGTGCCTCACAGTGCGGCAGACATTTCCACTCCGGCACCTGATGTGTCACTGCCACACAGTGCGGCCGACAATCCACCTCCGGCCCCTGATGTGTCAGTGGCACACAGTGCTGCAGCCAGAACCGCATCACCCACAGGTGAGGCAGAGCACACATCCGAGGACGAGGACGTGGATGGGATTGAGATCAGAAGGAGGCACTAGCATTCATTTCCGCCACCTGGCCTGTTGCTGCTTGGTGCCGCACATGGCCCCATAACCTTCCACTGACCCCCGATACACTCTGCTGCACTCACCTTGGACCGCGACATGGACTGCCATATCCTGTTTGGTGACCAATGACACGGCGACCAGACTGCGGACTGTACTCTTCCTCTTCCGCTGTACTTGTCATTCCCTGATGGACTCTGGCTGGCCCTCCACGGGCCCATATTGTGAAGTGGGGTTGGCAGGGCCCTGTACTGCTCCAGCTGCAAAACTCCACTGGATGTGCATTAAACATTCAGAAACGCACTGCTGTGTCATGTCTTTCATCATTCAAGTATGAATGTGTGGATGAATGTAGGGTCAGTGATTCCCCCTAACGTCAATGATGCTCATCTAGTGGGATTCCAGTCACAGTGTGCTACATTGCCGATTGCGTTCCGGGTGCCGTAGACACTACAACAGGGACACACGCATCAGTCACTTCCTTGTCCGGACATGGACTGAACCACATCCAGAGGCCCCGAGTCATTGTTGCAAGCCCTGCGCTGGTCCGGCGTACGCCAGGCAGGACCACTCCGCTTACGCTCCGAGGGGGGGCCACATAGCTACATGTCGCAGGTTTACACGCTAGTGGTCTGCAGGTCACTGGTCTAGTTGTCAGCATGTCACGGCCTCTCCCTGAGGGCAGGTTTGCACACACACCACACCCATCCGGCACAGGCATCACAGGCCATGTGAGCCCGCCAATATAAGGGGCCGACAACGTCACATTCCCCACTGCTGGAGGTGACTGGATGATGGACTTTCCACGATTCTCAATCATAAAGGGCCCATGAGTTGTTGCACACAGGGTTAGTGGCAGCCGAAGCCATGCGGCTGTCACGGGCCTACCACCATGTGGCGCTGACTGGGGTTGCACAGGGTTAGTGGCACCCAAAGCCATGCGGCCATCAAGGGCCTACCACCATGTGGCGCTGACTGGGGTTGCACCGGGTTAGGTGCACCAAAATTGCTGAGCGGGTGTGCAGCCTGCGATGATGACGTGTGCACTGATGTGGTCTCTGCCATTGATGCCTCAGAACTCAGCGTCATGTGTGGGACCTGCTGGGCCGCGGTGCGGGTCCGCATGATGTGGAGCATGCCATGGTCGCGGGACCGGGGCCTGGAGCTTGCACGGGCACGTGGTGTGCCCACTGGGGGACGCACCGTTGGCGGCAGGTGAGCAGTGGGGCCTGGGTGCGCAAGGGCAGACAGCCAGCGCTGGCTGGCGGGAGGGGCTAGGGTGCGGCTGCATGTGTGCGCAGGGGCGGACAGGCGTTGTTGCCGTGTGCAGTGAGATGGACTCTGCCATGATTGACTCTGGCCTTGATTACAGATTGCAGACCTGGTGGCTTGCAGTGTATACTGGCACGTGGTTGGAGACACACCGGTGGCAGCAGGTGAGCAGTGGTGCCTGGGTGCGCGGGGCGGCAGTGTCCCTCCCTCTCTCTCTCTCTCTCTCTATCCCTTCCTTTCCTTCTCTCTCTCTCTCTCTGCCTTCCTTTCCTTCTCTCTCTCTCTCTCTCCTTCTCCCTCTCCCTTTCTTTCTTTCTCTCTCTCTTTCTCTCTCTGCCTTTCTTTCCTTCTCTCTTTCTCTGTGTCTCGCTCCTTTGATGTGCGCATGACACACGTTCTGATTTTGTGCTTTTTTTTTCCAGGCTGTGACATCAAGATTGTCCCGGACGGACCCGACAGGAGTCTTCCGCATTGGTGTTTTGTGTTGTATTTCAATAAAGTTTTTGGTTGTTACTTCAATGATGAGTGACTGTTTCTCGTTCTTCTGACCACACGTGTGTTTCTTGTTGTCATTGTGCGACATCATGCGCTTTTTGTGGCTCTTGTGTCGTGCACGGTATGTGTTTGTCCGTGGGGGGGTGGTCCGGGGGGGGGGCTGGAAGTGGTGGGGGTGGGTGTTGTGGCCCTCTTGGGTCTCCGAGCTGCATGATCATTGGCTCCATGGCATCTGTGGGTCTTCAGATGTGGCTCTGGGCTGGGCTCCCTTTCATACTGCAGGCAGTCGTCCTGCTTAACACCAGCAGAAGGCAGGTGTTAAATCCCTGCTGCTACCGCGGCTTATCGCCTGTTTTTGGTTCGCATCGCAGATCTGGCAGTTCGTTGGGAAAGTGGTGTAGTGGTGTTTTCGTGAGTTTTTGCACGGGAACGCCTACTCTGCATCTCATTAGGGTTAGTTGGTGGTGTCACCCGTGGAGTTAAATTTTGCGGCAGTTATCGTGGGAATACTGGCGATGTCTGCAGTTTGCACCCACTTGTGAATGGGGCGATAAATCTTTCTCCACTTTTGCTGCGCTAAAGTGCCGATAAATCGGCGATAAGTCCTTGTGAATATGCCCCTAAGTGTATTAACTATGTAAGTTATACTTAATTGGATAGGTAGATGGCAGTGTTTTGTACTGTCTGATCAACTCTCCTGTTCACTCTGGTATGTGTAGTCACATCAGAAGGTAGAGTACCACTGGCTCCAAAATGATGGCTGCCTGTTACTATATGTTTTTTAAGGGTATACTATAATTTACAGTAAAACAACTGTTGAAAACTACATTTTTTATGAAGTAAATCATGACTAAAGTTATAATTATTTTTGTGGTAAAATATGTGTTTTTGGCCTTCATCAAATGCAAATTAGTCTTTATTTCGATATTTTCAATCATTAAAGACACAATAAAGACAATACAATACAAAACATTGTTTTTCACTAGTACATACTGTAATATTGCAAATGGTAAAAGGAATTGTGTTAAAAAGTTCATAAAATGTTAAAAATTAAAAAGTTTTTGGCGTTTGATAATATTGCACATATAATCCCTGATATAAATATAATTGCCTTAGATATGCAGTTTTTCATGATCTCAACTACTAGTTAGTGTAAAAATGAGACGCAACCAGTACAAATCTAAAACTCCCCAATTGGCAATATGTAGAAACACTTAAAACTTATTAGAAACAGGGTTGACATTCATTACACCTAACTTCTTCATATTATTCCTTTGAATGCCCCACATCCAGCTCAGAAACTTTGCCATTGCTATTACTATATCTTCGTGCAAATTTGTCTTCAATATACGAAGTGCAGTTTTACTTGATCTTGTACCAAGATTAGAACAAATCGGCTTTAGCCATTTATCTCTGGGGCACTTGTATGCTGGGCATACGAACAATATATGCATGATAGACTCATCCATCGTTTGGCAAGAGGGGCATTTAATATCCATTTTATTTTGCCATTTTAACGTAAACGATTTTATAGGGAGTGAGCCTACTCTAAATTGGTGAAACAGATTCCTATCACATGGTCTAGATATGAAGTTCCAATAAGCCTCAAACCTTGTTTCATACTTATGCTCCAAAAAGATACCAGTAAGGGAGGTATTTTGTATAGATGACATACACTTGATGTTAACCATATTCCAATATGCTTCCTTGTAATCTTTTTTTGATGGAAACAGACTACCAACTGGATCCTCCCACAAGTGGCTGAGCCCCATGTCAGCCAATGTGCACTTGATTTTTTGTAGCCATTGGATTTTCCATGACGAATCAGCTTCACTTACATGTTTTAATGCATTTGCATAGGGTAACAGCTCTGGCGTGGTCCAGAGCCTTCTCCAGTACGCTATGGGCCTAAATCGAGCTATCTCCTCAAATGCAATGCAGCCCAGGTCTAAAAAAAGGGGTTTAAGAGGAGTAGATTGTGGGAGACCTGTTAGGGTTCTAATAAACTTATTCTCGGCTATGGCTAAGGATGTTACATTTTCGAAACCCCAGAGCTCGGCACCGTAAAGGATTGAAGCCCTGATCTTAACATTATAGATCGTTAATGCAGGGCCAATCGGCTTAGTTTGTGAAAGTCAATGCTCTTTTAATAGGACACCTGCAAGTTGGGCATGCCTAAGTGCCAGTAAGTCTATCTGGGGTTTCCAGTTTAACCTCTTTCCCAGAGTGACCCCCAAATATGTGAAAATGTTGGTTTGTTCCAGTAGAGCATTATTCATAGCTACACTCCCTTTCACTATTTTATGTTTAGGTAAGACCATGAATTTTGTTTTGTCTACATTAACTACTAGCTCATGGTCACTGCAGAAGACCATAAATCTATCTAAAGCTCGTTGCAGCCCTGTTTGTGTCTTAGATAGAATTAGGGTATCATCTGCAAACATTAATAGAGGTACCTTCAAGCCAGCAAGTATTGGTGCGTCAGTCGGGTATGTAGAAAAATAATTCACAACCCTGTTAATAAACAGTGAAAAGAGAGTGGGAGCCAGGACGCACCCTTGTCGAACCCCTTTGGTTACTGGGAACCTATCCGTTACCTTTCCCTGAGAACCCCAGCGGACCTGGGCGTAGTTGGACTCATGCAATTTAACAATTAGGGCAAGTAGTTCTGAAGGCATCCCTGATTCCTTTAATGATTCCCATAACTTATTGCGGGGGACTAAATCAAACGCAGATTTTAAATCTATAAAGGCTGCGTATATAGTTCCCCTAGCAATAATTACGGTAGATCAACATAAACCTAAAAACTTGGTTGATAGTACTAACATGGGGGCGGAAACCAGCTTGTAGTGTTGATAAAATATCATATTCGCCTATCCAGGTATTGATTCTGCTCAGCACGAGCCTGGCCATGATCTTTTGCATCGTGTCTATTAAGCTTATTGGCCTGTAATTACTTGGACAAGTGCGGTCCCCCTTTTTGTATATT
The DNA here is from genome assembly GCA_963921515.1 of Calotriton arnoldi. Lineage (NCBI taxonomy): Eukaryota > Metazoa > Chordata > Amphibia > Caudata > Salamandridae > Calotriton > Calotriton arnoldi. The sequence goes on from CAWUFW010005096.1 coordinate 217,948, forward strand.
GGTATAATTTCAGCACCTCGCCAAGATTCAGGGATGGGAGCCGCTCTGGCTATTGCATTAACGAGTGTATAAATATACATAAGCCAGTTGGCTCTATCATACCTGAATAAATCGGCCGGAATACAGTCTGGGCCAGGGGCTCTTCCCATTGGAATCACGTCCAGGGCAATTTCTACCTCCCCAATCCCAAAGGTCAACGTGGAGTCGGGAACTATTATGAAATGATTGTTGGAACTATCTGACGTGGCAGCAAATTGTGCCTGAAAATAGGAAACCCACTGTTCAGGTGCTACATTGTTATCCGGGGCTTGTCTAGTTTCACCACTTCCCCACTTTACTGTCTGCCAAAATTTCTGCATATTTTTCCCGTTACTCGCTTGCAGAAGTTCATTCCACCTTTTCTCATCAAACTCCTTTTTCGCTACTAGTTGAGCTTTTTTATACGCAATCCGTGCAAATTTGACCTCCTCTATTGATTTTATTCTTATAGCTTGAGACAAATGCTTATAAGCGACTCTACAATCCTTATTGTACCAGTTTGCTGACTTTTGGGCTTCTCGACTGCTAGATTTTTAGTCTTGAGAAAAAGCGTTTAAGCTTTGCAAACAGCTCTTCGTGTGCTTGTAAAATCACAGCATCAATGTCTTCCTGGGTGTCTAGAGTTGACATGGCTGTTAATGTGTTTTCCACCGCTGCCTTCATCTGTTCTAGGGTGTTGTCATTTCCCATTAATGTTGCCCATTTTACCCTTCGCATATCATTTGTCAAAATAACATCTGCAGTCACTATCTCAGTCGACTCCGACTGCATATCCAGCCCCTTCATCTGTAGGGTTAATAGTAATGGGTTGTGATCGCTCTCGGTTCTCTGTTGGACCGACATGTCAACAAGTCTGGACCACAATTCCAAATTAATAAGAAAGTAGTCAATTCGACTACTTCTTAACCCATTATTATAGGTATGCAAGCCCTCGCTGTCCGATGGTGTCCTCCCATTTGCGGCCCTAATACCCCGCTCCAGACACAAGCTTTTTAACTGGAGTGCTGCCTCTGTCCATTTTTTTATTGGGGGTAGTGTTAACAATGGAATGCCCCAAGGAGAATCCTCATCGCTGCTGAGGGCACCATCTTCATAATCTAGAGGCTCAAAAGTACAATTAAAGTCGCCTGCAATTACCATATGATTTTTTCCCATGTGATTCTCAATAAAGGTATCTAGTAGGGAAACAGTATTTGAAAGTTTCCCGCCCGCCATCCCTCCCATATACATTAATCACTATTATATCTAGGTCGTGTTTTGAACGTAATATAATAGCCAAGATGTCGGGGCTATCCGTTGGTATCTCTTCGACCCTGTATCCTGAATGTTGCCTTACCCATACAGTTAGTCCCCCAGAGGGTCTCCCTTTTTGTCCAGCGATGGCAGGTTTCACAAAATTCAGGTAGCCTGGGCGGAAGATCGAACTCTGTGCCCAGGTTTCCTGAAAGGCCCAGATATCGTGCCCCTCTATAAATGATGACCAGTCTGCTGACGCTACCTTAGATTGTAGACCAGCTATATTCCAGGAGGCAATGGCTAATGTCGAGTTTGTCAGCTCACCGTTAGAGGTGTCAATGCCCACCTGATTGCTAATTCCCTGAGAATTAGGCGAGTAGCGTGTTTCCCTCCCCGTTGCTTCAGCCTCCCCAAACAACATCTATGGGGAGACTGACACTGAGCATCAATCTACCTTATCTAGGGATGATCCCTCATTACTTTTTGAGGGTACTGAATGAGAGTTGTTTCTAACAATTAATGCAGGGGGATTGTATTTTATCCTGATGTTAGTTGGTATCAAATTGGATGTTCTAAGGTCAAATGATACCAAATTATCTGCAAGATCCACAGTTTGCAGCTTTAGACATACATAATCTGTGCTCGCACCATGGGACACACACCTTTTCGCTGAGAGAATGTCTTCCCTTATTATGGATCTACACTTCCTAGTGTGACGTAGCCAGTGGATAGTCTTATTAATCAAAGATTGTTCGTCTTCGCTAATTGTAACTGATGGGAGTTTAGGGATGTTGGTAAGGAAAATTTGAGCTTTAGTAGGGCCTTTTGAGAGGGAATTTGAGAATACATTGTCCTTGTGTGAAAAAGGACCAGAACCTCTCAGTGTGGTAGAGAAGGAGTTTGCTAAGGAACCCTCCCTCTTTTGTTGCAGCCGAAAACTGTTCTGATTAGCCTTAACTAAGTTGGTTCCTAGACGCAAGCAAGCATTGTTTCGTTGGTACCTTTCCCCTATGGATGATTGTATGCCCACCGGGGAGACCACATGTGCATCATAGTTTTTACCCAATCTGGCATTGTTAATCATGCTAGAGGCACTATCGGTTGAGCACCTCGGCGTCTCCGAGTCCAACCTACGTAAATCGGGGGCAGTGACTTGTGTTGGCATTATCAGGTTGTCTATCAGCTTATCGACCAGAGCCTTCAGAGTACTAACAAGTTCAGTAAGCAGATTTATCATGACCCCTGAACTCTCGGTGGAATTACTTCTACAGGGACAGCTACATATATTGTCAAGAGGTGCAGTATTGGTGGTCCCTGCTAACCCTGTTTGATCTATTGGGTCTAACGACTGTAAAGACATATTATCCTCTACTAAACTCAACAGGGGCGCAAACCTAGTACTGCACTCAAGGTCACCATCCATGTAAATTTGTGGAGTGTCACATAACGGAGCGGGATCTATCTGTTCTCGTGATTGTTCAGTCCCTTCATTCGATGGAAGGGTCAGTGTGGGGGTCCCTTTGTGTTTGCGTTTTTTTAACATGACTGGAATAGATTTAGCAATCTGAGAGGAAGAGGGACGCTTAGTTGGATGGGCATCAAGGTTTGCACTGTCTATGACCAAGGGACTGTTTAAAATCTGCTCGCAATCGGTGATAATATTATCTATACGTGTCATAATGCAGCTTTTTTTTGGCGTGCAAAGGGTATTTGTCCAATTTTTTTAACTTCTTAACCTTCCCCGCTACACCTCCCCCTAAGACTTCTGTTGCCTTCCTTTTCCCCATACTGCTCTTACGTTCAAAAGCAAATGATGTTACTCTTCGTTTACTGTTTGCTGTTTACTGTTGACATACAGCCCCACACTACAGTACAGGGGTCCAACTAAATGAAATCCTCGTAAGTACCAACAGCCAAGAACCGGATAGTTTGATAGGTCTCGCCGAGTAGGCTGTTAAGCGGTATATTATCCTTGTCCTTGACCACAGAGCTGTGCTAACTGGTAAGTTCCATTAGCTATTACCATCGATGACCCAAGCACACAAAACAGTACCTTGGAGTTGTCCAAATCCTGCAGCAGATGTTAGGGAAGTGGCCCTGCCCTGCCTCTTCCTGGCAATGACGGGCAAGGATGGGCCCGCCCTTGGCCCGGGCTTTGCCCGCGCGCGTCCCGCGCCGGGGTGGTGAGCAGCGCTTTTTGAGCATTGGCAAAGTGCTCCCTTCTCCTGGGGGAGCAAGGAATCCTGGGACTAGGAGTCCCACAGGTGCTAGCAGGTACTGGCGGCTAGATTGCTGAAGGTGCGTCCCGCGCCGCGGTGGTGAGCAGCGCTTTTTGAGCGTTGGCAAAGTGCTCCTCCCTCCTGGGGGAGCAAGGAATCCTGGGACTAGGAGTCCCACAGGTGCTAGCAGGTACTGGCGGCAAGATTGCTGAAGGCGTGTCCCGCGCCGCGGTGGTGAGCAGCGCTTTTTGAACGTTGGCAAAGTGCTCCTCCCTCCTGGGGGAGCAAGGAATCCTGGGACTAGGAGTCCCACAGGTGCTAGCAGGTACTGGCGTCAAGACTGCTGAAGGCGCGTCCCGCACCGCGGTGGTGAGCAGCGCTTTTTGAGCGTTGGCAAAGTGCTCCTCCCTCCTGGGGGAGCAAGGAATTCTGGGACTAGGAGTCCCACAGGTGCTAGCAGGTACTGGCGGCAAGATTGCTGAAGGCGAGCCTTCATCATTCTTGGCTGCTTATGTAGAAATGAAAGAAAGTCAGATTTCTTAAATGTAAATGCTGTTTACCTACTTCATTAAACTTTTGTACCATTTTGTGATGTGTTACTTTATTTTTTTTGCATTTTTTGAAATATTTCTAAAGTGTTGCGATAATTTGTATTCTGTTGTATTAATTTAGAGTGATGTTAAAAAAATGTACGTACTCTTGTGCTGTTTTGCGTTGTGTTGTGCGGTAATATCAATTTGTGTGGGGTTGCAAAGTATTGCGTCAACTTGTGATGTGTTGCGTTGTGCTGACTTTTGTTGCATGGAGTTGCGTATTGTATATTTTTTTAATGCTTAAAAATATTGTTAAAAATATGATATCTGACATTATAAATATATTGTGAATATATATTATTTTGAATTTTTCAATCCACATTTATTACATTTATTTCGAATAAAAAAGGTGCATCATAAAGATTTGCGTGATGAAGGTCTGTGTGGTAACGGTATGCATGGTAATGGTTCATTTAATGCATTTCTATGTATGTACATGGTAAAGACATGCATGGTAAAGACACGCATGGTAATGGTATATGCGTGGTAAAGACTGCATGATAAAGGCATGTGTTGTAACATCATACAACCGATTTTACTGACCACAAAATACAGCCGGCAAAATTGCATTAGGCTTTGGTCAAAACAGCAGCCAGGCTTTTTCCCATAGCCCCATCCAACCTCATGCAATGCTCCTCCCTTCCAGGACACTTATTATCCTTCCCTCCCTTACCCATGCTCTCCTCCATCCTCAACCAATACATAAGCCCCTGCTTCAATTTACCACCTGCTCAGAGCAGGTGCTAAATAAGAATGTAAAACTCCACAGAATTGGGAATTCTAATGGTTTTATGGCTGGTACAATCCCTCTGCAAATGTATTCCCCGTTTCATGGGGTTTAACTCATGATTGTAAAGTACTGGTGGGTGTTCCAGCATGGTACCTGTAATCACATGTGCAGAGTCTGGACCAGTACCATGCGTATCATAATAAAGGCCTTAAAGTTTAGAGACATAGAGACATGTATGTATGTATGTATGTGGTGTTTATATAGCACAAACATAATCAAAAGGCATTGGTGAGCTGTAGAGGGTCTAAGGCATAGATACAGTTATCGTGTGCGTAAAGGAGTATCTGGTCTCTAAGAGCAAAAGTGGACTGTTAATGCATCATTACATGGTGTTCTTTAACATAATAGGTCTTCGGCGCTTTACTAAATTGTAACTGGGTTGGGGAGGTCCAGATAGATGTGAGCATGTTGGGAAAGATCCTGGGTGAATAGATGAAGAAGGCCCTAACCATATGGGTCCACAGATGTCTGCTGATGACAGAATGCGGTAGTCAAACAATTTGCAATCTCTTCCTACGAACATAAAAACATCTCCAGAATTGACTACCCAGGAATATGTTCATAGGGCCAACTAGACCACCAACAGTGGCAAAGCACTCGGACCCGAAGGGTTAAGCTGTGAACTATGCAAGGAGTTGAGAGGGCTTTTGAAGCTCTCTATTTGGAAACTGTAGGATCAGGCACATCACACACTGGCACTCCCTCTACCTCCAAAAGCCCACTCCCTCCCAAACAGTCTACCAAGTTCCCCATAGAGGATTCCAGTTTTTCCCTTGCCTTAACCAGTCCCAAACCTCAAACAACCCCAACCAAACGACATTCTACCACTACGGCACCCCAATCCACCCCTTCTAAATCCCCCCTTCCAAATCCACCCCTACAATAACCCCATTTACCCCTTTCCAAATGGCAAACCACCCCTTCCCCTTCCCAAACCACCCCTTCCAAACGAAAATCCACCCCTTCTCAATATAAGGACACCCTTCCCAAACCCAAACCCCCATCTCCCATGTAAGATTTGTGAGGTGCCTGCCGTGCCCACTGGATGCTCCTTTCTGAGGAGGTTCTCTGTGGCAGTGTATTAGGAGGCAAGCTTTGTGCCACAGCCCAGTGCACTTTCCTTTCTTTTGGACTACAGAACTGCCAATTGGCTTGGACTTCATTTAAAGACATTTCTATTGTTGTTTAATAAATACTTTATTTTGATTGGACCAAATTGGTCCTGGCATTACCTTTCCTTAGCTATTCTTTAATTTCTGGCAAGGTTGCAGAGTAAGATGTGAATTTCTTATTTTTGTGGCACATGATGGCAGGTTATGCTACATTTTTTTAGAAAGTCTACTTTGCTATGTGCCTACACTGGTTTACATGCTATGTGATGGCCATTTTATTTTATGGGCAGACATTCATCATTATAATGGCCACTTGCACCACCTAATTGATGTGACTGTTTTTATTTGGATGTGTTACTGTTGATTGCTGATCAGTATGAAAAGGTTTGTATCTATTGTACTTGGATCCAGTGCATAACTTGCACTAAACAAAGGGAAATGTTATATGGATGGAGTTGTTGCAGAATTCATATTTGGGACTGACCTTGATTTAACTGGTATTTCAAATGGTAATGGTTATACATTGTCTAGAGCAATGTCAACATCATGTTTCATTGCACTTCTCCCTATAATGTGTATTGTATATGTTTTCCATGTGTGCAAGTGAGATATTTCTTTATGGACACCTGGAGGGTGATATTTTGACATATCTTTTGTTATACTTTTTTGGGCATGTGTCCATTTTTATGTAGGCTGCTTCCACATTTATCTACGAATCGAGTGATGTTACAGGTGTGTTCATTTGAATTTCTAATACTTCTACATTACCCATATATGCATTGAACATTGATATGCTATTGTGTGTACGTGATATTTTTAAAAGCACAAGTCCTGTGCATATGTTAAGTGAGAAGTCAATGGGAACAGGTAAAAGTGGTGCTTACCATCGGTTGCGTCCACAACAGTATTGGTTTTCTGTGTCATCAACGAGCAGCAGCAGCAGGACTTTAGGATCAGATCCATGGCAGTACAGGAAGTGTAGCTGTAAGTACAGCTGAGTTTGTGCCTTATATCCATTCTGTTCCTCCAACTCAGGTGTGGACGTTTAACCGCCACAGTCATGTCGGTGGGAACCATTCATCGTGATTCGGCCGGCGGGGAAACTGGCGGTCCTCCCTCCGACAGCCGATTTAACCTATCCCATCGTTGAAGCGGTTGAGATTTCCTGACGGTGACAGCTGGACTGCAGTGGTCTTTCATCGATGCAATCACCAACATCTAAATAGGGCGAGCGGACAGCCGAAAAAACGATGGTGGGACCAATTCTGCCAAGATCATAATCAGGCCCTATGTCAAACTTTGTGCTTCAAACTGGGGTGGCGTAGTGAGCAAAAGAACAATGGATTTAACCCAAATCTCTAGACTGGGGGTGAAAATTTGCTTTATTCAGCATTCCGTCCATCATTTGTTGCTACAGCATTTTCTGCCCTAAGTGGAATGGGTATGCCCAGACGTGGGTCCCTTGCTCACTGTGCCACTGAATTCAAGCTAACCTGGCTGATGAGGGGTGATACCCCGAAACCGGTCCCAGGATGCTTGCTTCCGGTCCAGGGAGGATCCAGCTTGGCAGTACAGGCAGGACTGTTCCCATGAGGAGCAGGGTCAAGACTGATTGGCATATGGCTGGATCCAAACTGGGGTGGCGCAGTGAGCAAAAGAACGATGGATTTAGCCCAGATCTCTTGACTGGGGGTGAATGTTTGATTTATTCAGCATTCTGTCCATCATTTGTTGTTGCAGCATTACATTTTTGTATATGGCACCTTAAAAGAATTGTGGACCAAATAGATATAGACAAAAGAATTGATGTTACATGTATGATATTGTCAAGATAAACTAGGCCTGTGTCACGAATTTGTTTGCACAGTGGAGTGTGGTACAGTGCAGAATCCAGCATGCATGGGTCCTGTAGACGTCCTGCAGGGATGGTCTGCCTTCTCCCAAATGTTTGTGGGATCCGCATTGACAATAGGGCAATATGTAGTGTACATACCTCTGGTACATTAGGTTAGAAAGGACCCCATATGCTCCACCCTGTGATTTTTGGCAATTAGAGATGTTGGAACAGAAGGGGGTTGAAGTCTTTTGTTTAGCTATGAGGACATTTAGTTGTTGGAGGTCTGTATGACAAGGGCTGTCTTGTTACAGGAAGAACCATTAATTCCTAATGGGCATGCTGAAACAAGCTGGCTGTAATTAATTCACAGGTAATGTTTGGGGTTGTCAGCACCTGTTATTCTAAAAAGGAATGTTTTGCATTCTTCAGTGTATTGCAATGTTTTGGCAAGTCCGTCTTCGTCATGTCCAACTCCCTCTGCAGTCCCTTGTTTCTTCTTTCCAGGTTAAATTGGGTTTGTTTTTGTGCTTGCTATTTCCTTGTTTTGAATTGCTTATTTTCTCCCTTGTATTGTTTACTTTTGTTGAGAGGTTTTTTTATGCTTTGTGCTTTTACCTTTTATAGATGCCATATTTACATCTTTGCTCCTTTTCTTCTGAGATTTTTTTTTGGGTACCACTGCCTCGCATCTCCTTTCTGTCGTTCAGCCACTCTGGAGGACAGTGCTGAGGTTGCTGGGGAAGGTCACCCCTATCATCTTTGCTCCAAACTCTAGGTAAGAGATGTGCGACCTGCCAATCACAGCCTAGCAGCCTAACTTTCCAAGCCAGATCAAATGAGAAGTGCCATGGAAAAGCCTCAAAACTATTTTCCTCAGCCTGAAGTGATATAACATCTGACAAGTTAAAGGCAGCACCCATGGATTTAATTAATTGTAATCTTCTATTTTGTAATGGAGTTGTCCACTTTAAGAAGATGTCAAAACATATTCCCAAATAGGAGAACTCAGGAACCTTGGGTATTATGTAATCCTTAATGTTCAAAGCCCTGGATTTGCTCTCTTTGGGTCCTAAAGTTAGTACAAATGATTTAGGAAGGTTAGTAGTAGAATCAATATCTTCCATGCATTTCATGTAACAATCAATTACCTGTTTAAACTGTTGGCTGTTCTGGACATTAAAATGGTGTTGTCAGCATACAAGAGACTACAGGACAGAGATGGACTTGCATAGCAAACGTGGGAGTCCTTAGTTACATCTACAAGCTAATTCGCTAACTGATTGGTATAAAGTATAAACAGAATTGGAGCAAGCACACATTCCTGACATTCTCCCCAGCTTAAGCTGAAGCTATTGGAAGGTTCAGCACCATAACTTACTCTTTCTGAAAGACCAATGTGAGTTTCTTCAGAAATTCAACAATTCTCACATCTTCACCAATAGCTTCCATAATAGGCCAAAGTTTAGCCCTGTTGACCCTGTTGAAAGCAAATGTGATGTCCATAAAAGCCAGGTGTGAAGTTCTACCTAGTGCATTAACATATTTACATTTTAACATGTACAGGCTGAGACATTGCACAACTGTACCTAGTCGGGGGCGAAAACCATATTGGCCATCTGTGATGATCCCATTACTACATGACATTCTTGGATCCTCATCATGTGATTTCAACCGATTACCTTGCCCATGGCATCAATGAGAGATATGGATCAGTAAAATTTAGGGTCACCTTCATCACCTTTCTTGAAGACGGGAACAATGATCACATTTGTCCAAAATGAAGGTGTACCCTCAGACCAGCTTGAATTCAAAATTCATTAAGAATGGTGCCCATTAATTACTATGAGGTTTGGAAAAATGAAGAGCTTTTTTGCATGGGCTATTTTGTAGTGCTAATGAAACTTCCTCAAAAAACAAATTAGAGTGACTGTACCCATCACAGAATTTATAAAGGATGACAACATTTCAATGTGGCTAAAATAGCTGGATTTGAAATTCTCTACCCACTTCGCTGCGGTGATATGTTCTTATAGTTTGGAGTCTCCATGTTCTGCAATAAAAAACTGTGCATTAACCACCCTACAAAAAGCAGCAGTTTCACCAGAGCTAAATGCATCACATCTGTCTTGCCAAGCCTTCTCCTGTAAACCATTCTTTTTAACACTAAGGGGCTAATTGCGAGTTTGGCAGTCTATGGGTCCCCTATTGCCCCTGTGAATGGAGATGCATGCAGGGGGGCACATGTTCTGCCCCCCTGTGTGCACGCACCCTCTTTCCAGTCACGGGGCATTACAAGTGCAACAATTGTGCTGCTTGTCAACTAACAAGAGACACTAAATCTATCACCATCAGAGGAAAAACTCACTACCAAAATTGATTTTCAAATTGCAATACGAAAAATATAATCTACTATATAAAATGCCAGTGTGATTTGTTCTACATAGGACAAACTATCCAACCAGTAAAAACAAGAATTCTGCAACATAGGTCCAGACTGAAGTGTGTAGTACGAGGTGCCCCACAAGTTCAACACTACCAACAGAAACACACTGAGAATGATATCCAATGGTCAGTGTTGTTTGTATTCCAGAGTAACAGTCAAGCACATAATTTGGAATCCGTCCTTAATATAACTGAAGAGAAAATGATATAAAAATAGGGGACACCAACACAAGGTTTGAATGAATTTGATGAAATGTGGGCACTGATATAGACACCCAATACTTGCCCCAAGGTTCAACCCATGGATGGATTTAAGTAACATATATATATAGGTGTTCTAATATATTCCCTCCAATATATTCCCCCTTGGATTATCCCTCCCCTCGAAGGACTGTACAGCTATAATGTTTTCTTGATTTTTTCCAACATTCTGCTGTACATATCGATGTATTCAATTTATGTACACTTGCTTTACACTGTCTAGAACAGATGGGAGAGGTGACCGAAAGTCTGTATATAAATGTGTTTATATGTATATTTGCACCATTACTGGCTTTGTTGATAAAATGTAGATATGGTTTTAAATGTATAGAGTTGGTTTTTATGCTCTGTTTTTGTCCTACGATTGTAGTACGCATTCAATGTATGATGTATGATTAAGAATTGGTCCCCATAAATCTGGTGAAGGGAAGGTTTCAGTAACACACCATAGACTTGCATTTGGCCTTTACCCTCCGGTTTGACATCATGAGGATTCCACCGATACCTTCACTCCCGCTTACCATCACAATATAGATGGTGTGGTGAGCACTGCACCTTTAAGAGAGTATAGGCGGTTCCCCTTTTCTGAACATGTCACTTCCGCAGCACTGCCACCCGTCTCGCTCACCGCGGAGAGGTTTTCCTTTCAAGCTTCCACTAACCCGATTGGACGGATGGGTAGGATGGCAGTTTGACTATGAGACTCCTTCCTTGCACAGTGCGGTAAGAACGCTAAGAGTTTTTAGTCTTGCAGGCCTTGCACGTGCAGACCCTGCTCCGGGTTAGACACTGGACGGCCTCTGGGGCCGTGGGCTGCCATCTCATATTATTGTTTATTTTCCCCTCACACAATTTCACGTCTGAGGAGGGCCTCAAGGCACCTCTTTTATCGAGAGAGTGAACACACACCAATGGATACGGGCGCTCTCCACGTTACGGTGACTGAGTAACCACAACTAGCCTGATGAACGATGGGAGTACTGTATTTTGGTGTTCCTTGTAAGTAGTGGGACCACCGTCTCTGGTAGACTGTTACACCTTGGGAGGTCAAGGCATGCATCCCATTAGTTGGCATTTATAGCTCGCACTGCGTTCTACCAACGGTCACATTAGCATGTTGGGTTGCAAACCGTACTGGCTATTCCTGATTGTCCCCTTCACCCATGGGTGGCCAGAACTACTCTAGTAAGACCATTGAGTGAAGTTATTAATGTTAGTGGGGTCTGTCTAAGGTGTGAGAATTACCCACTTAAGTTGAGTGTGCAAACAGTACACCGGGTGCACGGTGTTCTCATTAAAAAAATTTTTTATCACCGGCACCCAGTGAAGGTGTTAAAAAAATATATTGTATTATCCCTTAGGTCATTTTTCTTCTTCCCTTTTCGAGAGGACCGATTGAATGGGCTGAAACGCGTCGACTTTCTGGATTGGAGGAGTCCGAATAAGCATAATAGTGTTCATATATTTGTGATACACACCATAGATTTTGGGGGCCCTTGGTTCCCTTCTGTGTGTATTTGTACTGGACTACCTCCTCTATGGACTGCTTCTGATTATTCAGCTTTGCAGCCATATTAAAGATTTGTTTGGAAGAGAAATTAAGTACATCTATATATTTTTGATATGTGTTGTTGTTAGACTTGGCATCTTTTGGCGTGTTTCCCCTGTCTTTTTGCTTTCTGACCTCCGGGTATTGACTCTTTTTTGCTGGTTTAGTGTATCTGCACACTTTCTCACTTCTGTTCAGTGTTAAAGCGCAAGTGCTCCTGGTGTAAAGTGTGTTATGGATTGGTATTTCCATGATTGGCATATTTGATTTACTAGTAAGCCCCTAGTAAAGTGCACTGAGAGTGCCAGGGCCTGTAAATCAAATGCTACTAGTGGGTTTGCAGCACTGATTGTGCAACCCACAGAAGTAGCCCTGTAAAGGTAACTCAGACCTGCCACTGCGGAGTCTGCGCGCAGTTTGTAACTGCCATGTCAACATGGCAAGTGCACCCACTTGTGGGGCCCTAACCTTCACTTTTCTTACATGTTAGTCACCCCTAAAGTAGGCCCAAAGTACCCCTGTGGGCAGGGTGCAGTGTATGTGAAAGGTAGGGCATGCCCTAGTGTGTGTGGCATGTCCTGATAGTGAAATACTGACAAGTTCGTTTTTCACTATTGCAAGGCTGCCTGTTCCCATAGGATAGAATGGGGAGTTTGCTTATAACAACTTATAAACATAACTACCCCTGGGAACCAGGTAGGGAAATAAAGTTTAGTATGCCTGAACTCAGAATATTAAAACGCATCTTTTAGTGAAGGTGGTTTTTACATTCTGTGTTTGAAAATACCACTTTTAGAAAGTAGGTATTTTCTTGCTTAGCCATCCAGTGTGCCTCTGCTAGGATGTGGATTGCCTGTCTGGCTTTGGGGGTGACAGGGGCTGGGGATGTGAAGTGGCTCCAGAGAGTCTGATGAGACAGGGCTGGGCTGAATAGACCTGGGCTGCATTTAGAGTAGTGGGAGGAGATTTCCTTGCACCTGAATGTGCCTGGTCTGCCTTGCACAATGCTGTCTCCACCTCCTGCCAGGAAGCTGGGCCAGAGAGGACAGAACTGGTTTGGACTAAGCACAGACACTCTCTGCCTTAGAGAACAAAGGATTTTGTGGTATAGGCACTGGGGCCCAGACCCCAGAACTTTAGAACTCACTGGAATCAAGGAACCTGCCAAGAGAAAGAGCTGGAAGAGCTGCCAGGAGTAGTACTGCCCCTTTGCTGGGTTGTTGCTTTGTTGGGTTGGCCTGCAGTTGCTAATTCTGCCTTGGACAGTGAAAGGACTAGACTGAACTTTCTTTACTGTTGCTGAGTATCTCCAAGGGCTTGAATAAGAGCTTGCCTCCTGTTCTGAAGTCTCAGGGACTACAAAGACTTCACCAACCTCTGGGTACCGCTTCTGGGACTGCTGCTTCAGTTGCCACAGAGAAGGGAAACGCAATCGACTCCATCACCGACTCCGTCGCTGGCTCTGTGTCCTGACGGCACCGCAGAAGGCACCGTCTGCATCTTGCACCGCATCCCTGGTCTCACCGACGCCGACCGCCGCCACCGAGCCGCTGCTTGCACCGTGACCTGTGGGCACTGCACTCTGCACCGCCTCGCTTCACTTCGCCATCCTGGTCTCACCGACACCGTCGCTGCTGCTGACTTCGACACCCGTGACCGCATCGTGGCTGGGGGCACCGCTCGTAAGTTTCACGGCGCACCGCCTCGTCCCACACAGCAGTCTGGGCCGACCGACGCCAGCTCCCGCTAACCGGCTCTGTCGCTTGCACCGCAACCTGCCAGCACCGCATCGAGCATCGCCTCCCCCTGCACTGTAAGCCTTGGTCTCACATATGCCGTCTGGATGATCGTCACCGAGCCGCTGCCTGCACCGCATCAAGAGGGCACCGCACCTTGCACCGCTTCCATTTTGCTACGCAACCGTGACGGTTGCCACGACCAGCTCGCACCAACGTGCCCACCGCATCGAGAAAGGTACTGTTACCGAGTCTGTCCCCGCTTTCGCTGACCTGTACCGACGCGGTCGGCTGGAACTGTTAGACTCTGTTGTTTTCAGCATCGCAGTAGCCCCGGACGGAGCTACCGACTCGTACGAACTGTGTTTTTCAAGTATTCTTGCAAAGTATACATTTTTAAGTACTGTATTGTGGATTTTTATCGTTTTGGTCTTGTTTTAAATATATAAAATATTGGATATTTTTCTAAACTGGTGTGGTGCCCTTTTGTAGTGCTTTCACTGTATTACTGTTGGTTTTGTGCAAATGCTTTACACACTGCCTCTAAGATAAGCTTGACTGCTCGTGCCAAGCTACCAAGGGGGTGAGCAGGGGTTATTTTAGGAGTGTAACTCCCTTACCCTGACTAGGAAGAAGGGCCCCTACTTCGACAAAGGTGCAAACCCTTGCCAACTAGAGACCCCCATTTCTAACAGTCGTACTATGTTACTGTAGGATATGTGTAATAACATGTTTTTTTGTTCTGTGAATGTACTAATTGTTTGTTTGACCACTAAAACACACCCGATACTTAGATTTGGTGTTTGCTTGTGATTTAAGACTCATAAAGAAATTTTGGTTTGTATAGTGACATACAGTGATAGATATTAATTATTTTTTTCTTCTAGAAGAGGCACCTCTTCATTTGTTCCCACACATTACCCTTTTTTGTATATGCTATTACTTATACCCAGGTTATGGTGGGAGTAACAGGGCAAACCCCAAGATTGTGGAGCCCCCTTTCCAGCATGGCATGGACTGCACAGTCCATGTCATGCAGTAACGGCCTTTGATGCACCCATTGTGGTGCCATTCTTATAGGCCATCGGACAGCCTCACCGCCCACCAGACCATGAGAAAACTCGTAATCTGGCGGGAGGGCCGCAGTCGGCTTTGGCAGTGTGGGAGCGGGGCGGTGGTGTGGTGGGCCGCTCCCACACCACCAAAGTCATAATCAGACCCTAAGCATTGTTTTCTATTTAGTTCTACATAACTGTATATAATAATGATCTCTAGGAACTGAAGTCAAGGCGGTTCATAGTGTACGATTAGCTTGGAGACATGCGGGAACTAAAGCATTGTCCAACACGCCAATGAAACTTCTCAGGTGGGGAAGGAATTGGGGCATTACTAATTGCACAAACCACGGACTCATAAGCTTCTCCTAGTTCAGAATCTGGACACAGGGCTTGCGGATAACTCATAATAGCTGAATAGACCACAGATAAAATTCTGCTAAAGATAGTTTTAGGATTAACAAGCTTCCAGTTTATAGGCATGCCATTGTTGGCCATGACTTCTCTTTGTGGTCTTAATTTTTTGCAACCATCGAAGCCATAATCAACATGCAAACTTGCAGTGAATAGGTAATGATCACTGTACACATTAGAAACCACCTCTATATCTGCTAAATGTTTCATTAATGTATCAGAAGCAAACATATAATCAATGGCGTTAAAGTGCCTTCTCACTATGAAAGCAGTAGGCATGTTGAAAGAGAAGGAACTTTATCAACATGTTGAAGATTTTATTTTAGAAAGAGCTCAATTAACATGGCACACTGAACAGCCAGCCCATGGAGAGCGTCTGTAACCACTGCATCTCTAGCACATGTATCATCCACATCAGTCAAACAATGCTGAAGGCCATCAAATACCATATTAAAATCCACAGCTAGTAATATGTAAGGTAACTGCTCATAAACTGAGCAATCAATTACCAAATCCAAACGAGAATGCAATTTGGATAGATTCACAGTATTAGCAGCAGAAATAGTATAATCACAAAAATAAAAAAATAAAAGAGAAGCTAACTTTTTATAGGTCAGTTTGATAATTTGAATGTTGTGCACAGTTGAATTTACTTCTTTCATAGTGCAATCAATATCCAGTGAGACACAGATGGGAAAGCCCAATTTTCCCTGGTGACTTCCAGACATAGACTGTATAGCAGGAATTATAAGTGTTGCATAAGAATCAATATAAAATTAAGCCAATGTTCATTTTTCCTGTATGGCTACAAGATGATGATATGAAATTTAATTATACCGTTCGTTATCTGGAAATTTAGAGCTAAGGCACATTCCAGTAAATAATGTTGACACCTTTGCTTTCTGTTTGGTCATTAAGTGCAGCCCCTGGGAGACCATTTAGCTTAAAGTCATTTTCTAGGTGTACAGTACATATTAAATTGGAGAATAGTGGTCTAATAACATGCTCCAAATCAGTTAAAGGTGTCAATCTGTTCGAAAGAGGGCAAAAGGGATGAGTCAATTAATTGTCAACAGGACTTAATTGAATTGCTATATCAGGCCACTAGAAGTATTTAATTGCGAGCTGAAGGAGTTCTAGAATAATAACCTAGGGGGACCAGCTGAATAGAGGTGTAAAATAAAATAATATATCCAAAGATTCTCAATAGATCTGCAGCTAGATTTGGAAACCTGACAGTAATTGTAATTCAGCCCAATTCAGCTTTCTTAACGCTCCCCTCATATCCTACTCTTCTAACCATTCAGCAATCATTTTGTGATACCTGAATACTCAAATGATTCTCATGATGAAAGTCAAACCAATCGCATACTAGGATGTGTTGCTGTATGGAGTGGAAGAGGGTGTGAGGTAGGGAGGTGCTTTGGATTGGTGGTAAATGGGCTGAAAATGTTGATGTGGGCAGGTAATTTGCTTCAAGAGTAAGCATATGATATATTAAATGCAGATTCTAATGAACAAGAATTTAGGTTTTGTATAAAGTGGGGAAAATAAGATGGAAGGGTATATAGGGTAAAAGTTAGAAGAACAATATGTGTGTAAGTGTTCTAGTTGGATTCAGGGAAGAAGGACAATAGAGGAAAAGGTAATAGGAAAAGGAAGGACAAGACAGGGTGTAGGTAGAAGGAGGGTTAAGGTTGAATTTGGTGGAAGAGGAAAGTTTGGTACAAATAGGAGGGTGAGTTCTAGGTGGAAGTATGAAGAAGAAATTATAAAGTGAGTGCCCCTCAGGACAGTGTTGGAGAAGACAAGAGAGTTCCTATTGTTAAGATGAGCAATGATTCTTCTTGAATAGCGATGCCTCACTTGACTGTCTTGATGTTTGTTTGGAAGCAGGACTACATCCAACAGAATACAGGGCCGGAGGGGGAAGAAGGCCCCCCACTGCAACAGGTGCTATATTTAGTGCCTGTCAATTCTGCTCCATGGGACAAATCATTTGACTGTCTTGGTGTTGTTTTGGGGCAGGATGCCATTGCGAACAGAACCCTGAGCCAAGAAGGGAAAGGAGGCCCCTTACACCATGAGAGGCACTGTATTAAGTGCCCATATATTGCTCTGGCTGGGTCAAAGTCCATGCCAAGGGCCAGACCATCTGAAAACCACCTGAGGCCAGAAGAGGCCGGGCTGGGCCCACTCTCTTTGATTTTTAATGAGATTTTTACCACTCATTTCCTGATGCTGGTTAATCTCCTGTTCATAATATGGGGAAATGCAAGGCTACTTCTCCCCGTTTAGCAACATCTGATGGCAAAAATCGATATTATTCATCCTATACCGGTTCTTTATGGAAAACGCAATGGGGGACTTACATAAGGAAACAGAACAGAGAATGTTACGCATCAGTACTATGCAATGGGATGGTGGTGGAGATGCGTCCCTTGTTATCAATCATGCCAACTATATTGTTAACCCAACTGTGATGTTGTTACCTCAGTATCTGACAATCCCACAGGTTATCGCTCATTCACAACCAAAGCAGAGGTGCATAAATCTGCGGATGACTCTGTACTGGTGCTTGATCAGGCTGCTCCAGACACTCATCCCAAAGTAAAAAATTGTCCCATAACTATCATTGAGAAAAGAATATAATCCAAAACTGCTACATTATTTGATATGAGGCTTATTGTTGATAATTAAGTTTCTGGCAATATTCTAACCAATGTTTGGTAAACGCTTCCAAAAACTGGATTATATAGAACAGAAGTTACTTTACAACATTTGTTCTAACTCACTAATCAGCACCCACAAACAAATGATTTAGATCGATGCACAATATACTGCCATTTATAATTTTCCTCCTGAGTGCTCCCTTACATTGGCTGGTGTGTGTGTCATGAACATTGGCAGGTTTTTGAAAGAACAAACAAGGTCCACGCCCAAATACGAGTAACTCAGAGCATGCTTTACCAGAAAATGTATCTATTGGCAATCCAGATACTTTGAACCATCCGCCCCAAGCTAAGCCTCATGCTTTAGTTCTAAAGAATGGTCCCCCGCTTACAAGCCAGAATTAGGAAACTTATCCTAAACTTCTAAGCCAAGCTATACTACTGTGTAGACTGCTTACCTCCATCCCTCTACCTTCTCTCCTCATCTACCAACTGTTATCCTCCACAGCCACCACCTCGGTCTCCCTCTAAAATCTCATAAAAACTTTAGCCACATCCTCTTGCTCATTCTTCCTACTGCAACGTCTGTCATAAAAGATACCCCCCATGCTGACTTATTGCTCCCTTCTCTCTCAACCCCATCTTCTTCCCCTGACCTCTATCCTTTGCTATCCATAGGAATATTTCTTGCCCATCCTTTAAGACAACTCTCTTTACTCTCTATCACTTGTCAACGCCGACCTTGCCTTATCTAACCCAAATCTACATCCTTCTAGGTACTATTGGTACTTTCCTTCTAAAGACTGCTGATACCCATACTAGCACCATAATCTGCCTCCATTCAAGATGAAACAATCTTGCTCACATCCTCTTTGGTCACACCGGCTATAATATCCTTGTTCCTTTGTCTTGCAGGACAAACCACAAATATCATCTTGCTTTCCATACCATCTGAGTGATATCTTCTGAAACCACTAATGCAGCAAACTGACCTATGGTCCTTTATGATACTTAATCTCACAACATCCCGACAACATCTTCTTATTTGTGGCTGCCAACTAAACAAGAGGAATCAACAATACTAACTCTTTTTCATACTGCCTATATGAATCATCAGAACCAAAGTAACACTGTTCTATTGCTGACAATCTAATCACAGCACTAGATCACCAATACCATATTTTCAACCTTTGTAGCAGATCAGGCAAAAGCAATCAACAATACCATCTCTGTTGCTACATCAGCTAAAGGAATCACACAGATGTTTTATAAATTACACCAAAATCACAGATGAGTCCAGTACCTCACAGTAGCCTGCTAATTACCCCTTGTGCAAGGACAACTTTCACCATTATTCTACCAACTAGGAACAATCCCCCTACCGAATGACCTAACAACCACCTAGCTTGCATACTAATCAGTGGCGAATTGCTATGCAAAAACATTGAAAAAACAAAATCTGATCTCAACTCCTATTAATCATTAAATCCTGGCTAGGAGACTACACTGTACTTATACTATAGGAGGTTATCCATGACTTGTGGGGAGGGAGGAAGGATAGCAGTAGTTCAGAAAAATGTTCAACTGGCTCCTGTCATTAAAGAATATTCAGTCTCACTCGCCAAAACATTGCAATTCACTGATGCTCTTCTGTTCTCATTATTAAGTATTATATATATAATATCATGATATATAAAAAATCAAACCTCTGAGCCAAATTTATCAAAGACTTGCTTCACCCTTGCGCCACGCAATGGAATGCAGGAGCGATGCAACTCTTAAGTTAGATTTACCAAGCCATGCAAGGCCACCTTGCATGGCTTGATAAATCTAGATTAACGTAACACAGTGCAAATCGCTGCGTTGCATTACTCTGCACCAGGGAGGCGTTCCGTGTGTGGAACATGGGTGTTCCCATGCATCTACCCATAGATTTTGCCGCATTCCCAGATTTACCATTACTGGTAGACCTGGGAATGCACCAACATGCTATGCCTCTCCAGCTGAGGCATAATGAGGAGAAATATCTTTATTTCTATTTCTCCTTGTTACTTTCTCTTTCTACACATAGAAAGAGGGAAATGCCTCTCAGGATGATTGTTTTTGTGCAGGAATGTGCCCTTTCCTGCACAAAAAAAATCCTGCTCACAACGCAGGCACCCTTGCACATTGTGTGCCAGCACAGGGAAAAGACTGGAATGCGCTGTATAATGCTAGATACGGCTCATTCCTGCCCTTTTCCTGTCAATCAATGCAGTGTAGCAAGGTGACTTGCTGCGCTCATGATTATTTAATAACTATGCCCCTCTGAGTCTTATTATATCTACATTGTGAGGATTTGGGTGTATTATATGGTATGGCTAGGTAGCCTTATCATGGAATACACTCGCAAAACTGTCTTGGGTCCAGTCAGGCTCGTTTGAACAACCTTAAGCTCAACCCTGGGCAGCCATGGTTTTCAAGCAGCAAGGCTTGCACAAAGGAACTTAGTATACAGCATTTAACAGTACCAAACAATGTAATAAGAAAGCCACACAACACGAAAAAAACACAACACACATTTATAAAAAATGAGTATATTTTTATGAATTTTTAGAGTCCTTGATGAGCAAAATCCACCAGAGGGTTCCGGAGAAACAGATTTTTACAGGTTTTATCACTTTTAATTTCAACCACAAACAAGAATTGGTCAACAAAAAGTTTTTAAACTTTTGAAAAGTTTGAAAAAGTTAGTTTGTCTACTCTGGCCTATCTTGGGTGACCAAATCCGACAAGGAGAAAGTCTAGGTGGGCAGTGGGGTAGATTTGAACAGTTACCTGGCTACTAGAGCATTTTACAGTCTAGTTTCAGCCTTTACACCGAGACTGACATAGACGATAATGGAGTGACCCTGATGCTGGGGATACAAGATGAAAAGATGCTCAAAGATACGCCGGTTGGTGTGCGGGCGATGGGGGTGCCTTTGTGGTGATTCCTTGTCCATGAGTGGTGTGGGGTGACTCTGACCACAGAGGTTTGGGTCCCATGAAGTCCTCTTCAAGACATTAGAAGACAAGCTGCTGCTTGACTACCGGTCTCTGAGCACAGCAGTTGGAACAAAATCCTTTAGTGGGAGCTAGGTTCCCTCTTAGGTGACCAATCTGGACTTTAACAACATTCCCGGGTCCAGCTGACTTGGTGAAACTTTTGGCCATCGAGAATTAGCCTCTTAGGGTGCCCAGCAGCAATCAGCGGCGAGTTCATAAATGTGGCCTCCAACTTGTCAGTTTGGACTTCTTCAGCTCTTTTGTCCCTGGAGCTGGTTCCTGGGGATCAGCCAACTGATCCTTGGAGTTACTGCTGTGGTAAGGGGCAATGTAGCCACAGGCACAGCCCCAACTTCGCTAGTCCAAAAGTGTAGCAGGTGCAGTCTAGCAGATGGTGTAGCCTCTCTTTGTGCAGTCAAGGGGCAGCTCTTCTTCGGTCCTTGTTCCCGTTCCATCATGATCTGATGCTTAGGATGCCAGGGGTGACATATTTCTCCTTGGAAAGTGCCCAGAAGGGGCCACGCACTTACTAGCCAATGGGCTACCAGGTTATCTCCCTTCTGATGGTGACTTTCCAGCAGCATGTGGCACCTGAGAATCCCAGAGTGCACTATTCCACCTACTCCCAAGATTTCGGCACCCTTCCTCATTTGTTAGGAGCTTGGTAACCCACCCTAGAGGTGTGGCTACCTGTGGGCTGCACACCCACAGGAAAACTGGATTGGGCACTGGTCTTTCCTCTTTGGTCCTGTCTCCAGCCTGTCTACCTAAACAAAGGGCAGCCCCTCAGAAGTATAATTGCCATTTGCCCACCAAATGCGGCTTCGCCTTTGAAGCTCGCCTTTTGGGCTAACACCCCTAGTGGCTTCCTGTAAGGGAGATTTGACACCTGTCCCTGCAGTTGACAATTTTTTCAAACCTGGGAGTCATTCACACTACTCCTCAGGCAGGCAGAATGCTGTCTGTGAGCCAGTGCCAGTCAGAGGCTATTGTACCAACCGGGTCACAGAGTGGCAACTTTCTAAAAGTTGCTTTACCTTAATAGTTATATTAAATGCGACCTGAGCATCAGGTCTGGTTTAATGCCACAATTAATTTGATACCTTACAGTACCCAGTTAGTAGTCACATTCAGAAGGTAGCCAGGCTGGAGTGCCAGCCTGTAACCCTGTATTAGCCAATGGGGCTACTAACTTTTCCATGGCAAAACAACAGTTTGTGGGGTTTTGCTGCAAGGACATATATAAACATACATGTCCCACTTAATAATATACAGCTCCCTGCCTTAGGACTCTCTAGGCCTTCCTTAGGGGATGATTACATATATTGTTAAGGGAAGTGGTGACTTTAACGTTGGTTTGAATGGCAAAGTGGAATTGGCAGTGTAAACACTGCCCTTCCAGTCTGCAGTGGCAGGCTGGAAGCCATTTTGTACTTTTTTGACACACAGGGTGGCATGATCAGTGCTGCAGCCTTGGGTGGACAATCTGCCTTACATGTCCTTGGTACCTTAGGTACCATATACTAGGGACTTATAAATAAGTCATAACTTGCCAATTGGGGATTGCTAATTTGACATACACTTTGTAAGAGGGCAGAACACTGGCACTGAGGTCTGGTTAGCAGGCCTCAGTGCACTCTCAAAGTCGAAAAACCAGCAGCTAGCAGTCCAAATGGGGGCAAAAAGTGGGGGGAAACCTGCAAAATGCCTGTTTCCATACATACATACTTGGTTGAACAAATCGACATTACCTCAAACCTCATGCCTTCTCGCCATCCTTGAAGCACTTGACTTTCTTCAACTAGAAAGTAGGATACACTTTTGATGCTAGGTGTACCTCAAAAGGAATATACTCAGTCTCAGGAAACAACTCCACTACCTGGAGTGACCACTTTATTATCCACTTTAACCCCTGAGTGACAAATAAGCCACCAACAGCTGCTACTGCTGTAGGTATGGCTACTAGACCTTGCAAGAAATATGACCTAACCGTCCTCTAAGCAAAACTCACTGCTACTCCAGCAAAGGCCCTCAAAACAATACATCACCAACCTTACGGTTGAAAGGCAGGATTGGTCGACATCAATATTAAATTAAGTAAAACAGAAACTGAAGCCCTCAAAAGGAAATGGAGGAAAACATGGAACCAGAATTATAAAAAAACAACGTCAAAGACAGTACAGACTACACAGAACATGCTTCAGGAAAGCCAAGAGATCTCACTAAGCTCATCACATTTCAGAGTCAAAATATCCCACTAAAGGACTCTTGAAGAAACTCCCTGAACTCCGTAACCCAGTCTTCATTGGGTACAGGACATTCTTTGGTGCTCATTTCATCAAAAGGTGGCTAGTGTTGATGCCCACTTTCTCGTAAGGCAGGCAATAACAGCACTCAACTTTAAACCTTGCTAAATTCTGATATCTCCGCAGCACGATCTATACTATGCACCTTCAGCAACCTGCTAATTATAAAAGAATCCACTGAGTTAATCAAAGCTATTACCATAGAAGTATCTCCTGCCGACCCTTGCCCTCTAAACGTATAAAAAAACATTCTTGAAGAAATCTTGGTTGCCATACTGGCCAGAGTGATCATCAGTTCTTCCCTACCAATTACAGAGTTCCCAAAGGACTTGAAAATATATTTCCTTAACACATTATGAAGAAGCAGGAACTTGATCCATTCAACCCGGCCAATTGCAGACCTATATCCAGGGAACTGTGCCTGTGCAAACTCAATAAAAATGCATCTCTCTTTATGATCTCCAGCATTCTTGAACAAAATAATCTCATCTCAGACATACAGGCAGGATTCATACCTAGAAGGAGTTAGATGCCAGCATTATTCTTTAGGTAGGGCTCAAGAACATCATGGATTATAATGGAGGTGCAGCACTACTCCTATTGGACCTGTCATCAGCATTCAACACAGTAGTCTGCCAATACTGGTCAAAAGATTAAATAATACATAAAATCAGGGCACTGTATTCAACTCAATAAAGTGCTATCGCACATTTCCTCTTTTCTGCTTGTCGACATTCACCTCTATGGTGGATGACCCCATGGATCAACAAGCACCGCTTTACATTTTAATGTGTACCTGTCCGCACTTTCTGCCATAGTCAACTGCCATTACTATGCCCATGATACCCAGATCATCGTACAACTTGAAAAACAATCGACTTTTAGACCTCCAGCCCCAATGAATGACTTTTGAGAATACACCACTGGATCACTGGTCAAGCTTAAACTTAATTCACCCCAAAAAATACTTACCTATGGAACTTTGCAAAGTTATAACCCTTTATCTCTTTGGACCTCAGAAGTAAGATCACCACCAATCACTTCAAAGGTGGAGAGGAATCTCTGTGTGATCCGGGTCACCAACCTCTCACATAGTACTTCCTAAAAATCTAGCAGGCAAGCTGCTATGAATCAAAAACTCAGCAGTCAAACAATGTCTAAATCTAAGTTGATGGGACCGTGCTACCCAGGCCCTCAAGTCTCTGCATTGCTTACGAGCATCAAGAAAAATTGCATTTAAAGCACTCTTTATCACAATGGGTGATACAGTAGACGTGGTCTAAATTCTTATAGGGGAAATTTGAACTCTATCATCAGAGGAGCTGCATCAAATCAAAAATGTTTTATCTCCTTATTATCTCCCCCTTTTTAAAAAACTGCATACAAAACTGCATTAGAGGGAACTCCTTCTCCGTTCATGCCTGAAAGCTCCGCAACACACTCTCAAAGAGAATAAGGTTCATAAACAGTCATCTTGTTTTAAGAAAAGTAATAAAGACTTGGATGTGCACAACAACAAAACTTAACAAGCTCTCTGGTTAGGAGTCACTCTGGTTTGTATACACAGCACACAAAACCATTTGCATACCACTCCACTTGTATGATACTACTGCTTTCACTATTCCTAGCCTGGAGCACATCTCCAAGGATAAAGCATGACAGAAAACACACAACTCATAGCTGACATCTCAACAGAGTAGCTTAGTACTCGGCCAACCAGGACGGCGCTTTGGAGCCTTGCCAAGAAGTAGAAAAGCACTACAGAAAGGCTACCAAATGTTACAATCCAATTGTTGGTCATTCTATTAAGCTAAGTCAGACCTCACCCAGGTGTGAACAATAAGAATGATTTGTTGATGGCAAATTAATGATTGTCTTGATCATATTCAGCCAATTACAAGTAATAAAGTTGGTGGAGTAAAATGCTGAGGGTCACAGATTTAATGGAAGAGAGTACTAAACATATGTTGTTTGATAAAAAGGCATATACTGCTTGAGGAAGAGTAGTGGTAGGTTTGCATACTTGTGTGACAATGACTTGTGGGTGAGGGAAAGTTGATTCAGTTTTTACTTGTCTGTGTGCCTGTCTTAACTATGTTTACTATCTGTTTGTCTAAATCATCTTGTCTCTTTGATAGTATCGGCACCCAGATTTCCTGAGTGTAAGAAATTGGGTTATTAGCTGCGCAGGGTAAGTACCCACCTCAATTACTAATCACAACAATCCTTGTATGGGTAACCACTAAAGTCACTAAATAAACTTGAGTTCCACACCCTGGTAGCTATGGAACAGAGCAGACAGGCTTAACTTAAAGGCAATGTGTACATTTTGTATGCAGTATTAAAACAGTAATAAAGTCGAAATGCAAACAATTAAAAATGCTAGCGTAGAGTAACATTAAAATTTAATAAGCAAAATAACGCCAAAATTTAAAAAATCCAATAAAGGGAACCGCAGATATGAAGTTTAAAGTAGAGATAACGCAACAAAGCACCCAATTCCAATGATAGCCACTGATCACAGTAGCACAGGACCTTGCCACTTAGTTGAAGTGAGGGGTTTTTAGGGGACAGTGATTGATGGAGTTTAGGGGTGGTGAGGGTTCAGTGAATTAAAAGCATCTGGGGCCAGATGTACGACCAGTGTAAATTGCGAGTCACAATTTGCGCTCGATTGCGAGTCACAATTTACAATGTACAACAGTGTCAGAGACACTGATTGCGATTCCCAATGGGGTCGCAAAATGCGAGCCTCATGAATATTAATGAGGCACTCGCAATTTGTGACCCCATTGGAAATGGCTGGCCCTCCCAGGGATGGTGGCCTGCTGGGCTCAGCAGACCTCCATGTCTGGGACTGCTTTTCAATAAAGCAGTTATTTTTTTTAAATGCATCCCGTTTTCCCTAAGGGAAAACGGGATGCATTTTAAAAAAAAAAAATGAAACGTTTTCGTTTAATTTTTTATGGGCAGGTAGTGGTCCCTGGGACCACTACCTGCCCCTAAAAAATATTTTCCCTGCATTTGCAAAGGGGAAGGGGTCCCCTGAGGACCCCTTCCCATTTGCGACTGCATTACCACCCTCTTGAAGAGGGCGGTAAATTGTGAGTGTTTTGCCACCGCAATTGCAGTAGCAAAACATTCGTACATGGCTTGTGAGTCGCTATTAGGAAGGGTACGCCCCTTCCTAATAGCGAGTCGCAAAACACTATTTTGCGAGTCGCAAATTATTTGCGAGTCGCAAAATAGTGTTAGTACATGGCCCAGAGGAAAATTGCATGCGCAAACGGGTCGGAAACCCGTTTGCGCATGCAATTTTCCATCGTACATCTGGCCCCTGATGTGATTGTTTGATAATGTAAATTACATAAATCTGAAATAATGTCCTGTGAAGTAAAGCAGTGAAATAAATAACACCAACAAAACTTTCTTAAAGTAAGGTCTGCAACCAATGCGTTTACATATTAAAAAATAAGCAAACGAATGCCAAATTTGATCAGAAAGACATTCTATGAATTGGTTTCTATGAAATGGTAAGTGCCATTCATTCTGAAAATGTCCATTAAACAGTTTAGATGGAATGGTTTCTCAGTAATGGTATTCTATGAAATAGTTTTTTTATGAAATCCCATACAACCCTCTGTATTCACAACAACCTCTGAGAAAGCGGTCTGGTTTACCAAAGCTCAACTTTCAGTAATCAGACAGTAGATAGACACAAATTGTTTTGGCATTCCGTTTCACTCCTTTGAAGTTACATCCCAAATGTTATATGTAAAGCTAGCACACCTGTCAAAGCAGGCTGTGACACTGTAATGTCAAAAGAGGCATACAGTGATTGGGGCCTAGCTAGCTGGGAAGACAACAGAAGGACCCTGCTCACGTGTCAGATGAAATTTGCCTAAATACTGTGCACCCTGCCTTTATAAGAAATAAGGCCTACTTAGGGGTGACTTATAAATATTTAAAAGGAAGGTTTAGGCATGTCAAAATGGGTTACTTTGGTAGGTAGATTTTGCATTTAAACCGTGCACAGCCAGGCTACTGGTGGCATGCCTGCAATCATGTTTGCATTGTCACTGTAGTGGATGGCACAGTAGATACTGGAGTCCACTTGTGACATTTAACTCGCAGGCGCTGGGTGCACCTTGGTACCATATGCTAGGGACGTTAAATATGCCAATCAGGAGTATACCAATGTTACTATGTTGAAAGGATTAGCACAGTCACTTTACCACTGGTTAGCATGGGTAAAGTGCACAGAGTTCTATAGCCAGCAAAAATAGCGTTCAGCAAAATGGCAAAAAATTGAGGTGACCCTAAAGAAAGGGTAAATTTCTATCACTGAGCCTTTCAGATCTAGTTGACCCAGCTTGATTTTAATATCCCTCTAATGATATTCGCTCTCATGCATAATGGTCAGGGGGGCTTATTGTGTCATCAAATGGTTGTTGCATTTGGTTTCAATATGAGGAAAAAACCTTGTTTCGCTTAGCATAACTCAACTTCCCAAAATAGCTCTTCTTTATCTTTAGTCCTGGCCCCTTGATATACCTCAGTAAAAAAAAATTGTTGTCCAGAGGTTTTCATTTTTGATTTGTGTATTTGTATCCTTAGAGAAGTAATTTAGCTTAGGCAGACATTGCTAATCCAGGCTGAATTTTTCTGGACGACATTTTTAAAAATGGCAGTTGTGTTGTATTTGTATTTGTAAAGCGCGTCATTCATCCAGAGGATATCACGGCGCTGTGCTCAGGCTTCTGGTGTGAGACCGGGTGGTTCATGAGTTTGGCCAGTATTATTTTCCAGAGAACAAGTGAGTCTTGAGTTTTTCCTGAAGACTAGATAGTCCTCTGTGAGACGGAGTTCTTGTGGTAGGTCATTCCAGTGTTTTGCTGCCAAGTATGAGAAGCTACGACCCCTGTTCTCGATTTCTTAATGCGTTTTGTTCTGGCTAGAGCTAGGGACCGTGATCTTAAGCACCTAGTGGGTACATAAAATTCAACTTTCCTCTGTAGGATAAAAGGCCCCGTTGATGCAGGGCCTTGTGTGTGTAGCTGAGCAACTTGAATTTCGCTCTTTGGCGCATTGGCAGCCAATGAAGTAATTTCAGGCACTCGGACGATGAGCTGAATCTGTCTTTGTTACATACCAGTTTGGCGGCGGCATTTTGCACCACCTGTAATCGTGTAAAAAGGTAGTCAGCCATGCCCACAAATAGCGCATTACCATAATCCAGTCTGCTGGTAAGTAATGCCTGCGAGACAGTTCTCCTACAATCTTGCGGGATCCAAGGAAATAGCCTTCTTAGAAGCTTCAACATCGCGAGCTTCTTCCACACAGAACCCGCACATGGTCCTGCATGGATAGGGTATTATCCATAAGGACCCCCAGATTTTTGCGCATTGCTTTGGAACTGGGGCATCCCCCAGTGTCTGGGGCCACCAAGTGGTATTCCAGACAAGTTTGGCTCCTCCAAAGAGTAAAATTTCAGATTTCCCTGCATTTAATTTAAGACAGTGTTCTGCCATCCAGGTTGCCATCTCCGAGAGGCAATTATTCAATTTTAGTCTTGTATTCTCATGCTGTTCTTCAATGGTTATCAGCAGTTGTGTATCATCAGCATAGGAGCAGATACCAAAGCCCCACTTCTCACTGATTTTTGCCAGAGATGACACATAGACATTAAAAAGTGTGGGGCTCAGGGATGCCCCCTGTGGAACACCGTAACTAATGGGTTTTGGTTTAGATGAGAACTCCCCCATTTGTACTCTCTGTGTTCTATTATTCAAGAAGAGCTCAGCCATTGAAGGGCTTTAGCATAAACTCCTTTTCCATGAAGGATTTCCAGTAGGTGATTGTGTGAGACAGTGTCGAACGCCGCCGATAGATCTAATAAAATCAAAGCGGCGGCTTTCCCTTGGTCAACCAAAGATCTTATATTGTCTGACACGGCTAAGAGAGTTGCTTCCGTGCTGTTGGTGGCTCTAAAGCCAGTTTGGGAGGGGTCTAATAGATCGTTTGACTCGAGATAGTTCGACAACTGTCTATTAACCAGTTTTTCCATTACTTTGGAGAGGTACGGCAGTTGGGAGATAGGTCGGTAATTTGCCGGATTACGCACGTCTGTTCCTGCTTTCTTCAGAAGGCGGGTTACTACAGCCTGTTTCCATGTTTCTGGAAATACTGCGGTATCCAGCAAGTTATTGAATAGCTGGGTGACGTAAGGGCAGATTATCGGTATAATCTGGGCGAAGACAAAGTGGGGACAGGGGTCAAGGGGAGACCCCGACTTAACTTCCCCCATTGTTTTTGCAACTTCTACCTCTGTGAATGGGGAGAAGCTGCCCATGCAGGCAGATGCATCGGAGGGGGGGGGTTGAGGTTTCTCGGTTGATTGCTGGCAGTGAGGTGTTGGAGTTGAATGTGGAGTATATTTTACTAATTTTGTCTGAAAAAAACTCGCTGATTTCTTCACAGCCTTCCTCTGAGGGTGGCAAAGTTTGGGATAGGCTCACTGGGTAGCATAGCTCCCTTACTATTTTGTACAGCTCCTTACTTGAGTTGCAATTCTCATTAATTCTACCAGCAAAAAATGACTTTTTGGCTTTCTTAATGGCATTATTATAATTCCTCAACTCTGTCTTGTATGCCTTCTGTCTGTATGTAGTTTAGATTGCCTCCAGTGATGCTCTGTGGTTTGGCACTTTCTTTTGAGTGCCTTGAGTTCGTGTGTATACCACTTTCCTTATTGAGGTTTGTTCGACACCTTTGATGGCAGTTTAGGTGCAAATAAATCTAGGGTGTTAATGATTTCTTTTTCGAGATAAGTTATTTCCCTATCGGCTTGGAGCATACTTAAGGCCTCTAGATTCTCGGGGCAAAAATGGGACCGGAAGGAATCTTCGGTAACTAATCTCCATGCTCGCCTTGTCCCCTGTAAGCACCTCGAGGGCTTGGTAGGATTTACTGGGAGCGTGAGTATAAAGGAGATAAGTGAGTGGTCTGTCCAGGAAAGGGGTTTAATTTCCTGGATAGAAATTGAATCAAAGTTTGAGAAAAGCAGATCCAGGGTATGCCCTGCAATATGCGTTGGCCCTGTGACCCACTGCTTTAGTTGAAGAATCTGCATATCGTTCTCCAGGTGCAAGGCTGCAGAGTTGTTGGTTTTCTCGAAATGGATATTAAAATCCCCTGTGACCAAATAATGTTTGTATTTCAGGCAGGGGGGAAAGAGTTGAGTTAGTAAATGGGCGCTGAATTCAGATTGATGCCCCGGGGGATTGTAAATTACAGCTCCCCCGAGCAATGTATGACCATCTCTGGCCACTTGAAATGATAATACCTCATGCTTCCCTACTTGTGCCACTGCGACGTGGAGGCAAGTGAGGTAGTCTTTAAAAAGTATAGCCAGACCCCCTCCTTTCCGTCCCTGCCTATCTTGTTTTAAAATTTTGTAGTCTGTAGGCAGGGCGGTGGCAATGTCAGGAGAGTTACTTTCATCCAGCCATGTTTCCGTTATAAAAACCAAATCAGGGCACATTTCGTTTATAATGTCCCAGATATTGAGGGAATGTTTGGGTACTGAGCGGGCATTGAAATAGATGCATCTCAATTTGTACAGGTCATCCTTTTCTCTGGAAGGCCGCTCTGACTGTGTCACACTACACCATTTACAGAACAGGCATGAGAAAGGGCCTTCCATGTGCCCAGGATGAGCTTTGATACAATAGATATCATTGCCTACTTCCTGACCTGAAAGTGCCAAGAGTGTCTCTCTAGAGTAAACTTGAGTGGGGGCTATGTCAGGAGAAGCAGGGGTCCTGGCCCCTTGGCCCGCCCAGGCGCGGACGGGCGCAGACGGGCTTGCCTTAGGCGCGCCTTCGGCAGTGATGATGTAATATTTCAGGAACCATGAGACCTATATACTTCATTGTAGTGTCAAAACATATGTTTTGGGGGACAAGTAGTCTTATAGAGACAGAAAATATCTCCTCAGACCAACCCTTCTGACATTTTCCAAAATGGCAGCTCTATAATGATGTGTTTTAGCCATCATATTGGTGAATAATTTTAATATTGTTTTGTTTCAGGCTTTCCATTGATTCAAATTCGTAAACATGAGCGAAGCAGGTGGTAGCAGAGGAACATTACCTCCTGACAGAGTGTTGCTAACTACAGAATCTGAGGACTCCTTCAACATAGAAAAATGTGTCATATGCTAAACTAATCCGAAAGAAAAGCTAACATTAACTGTGGCTGGACAGAAGAGAGTTCGAGATGCTGAAGAAATACTGCAAGACAAAGTTCACAAAAGATTGAAACTGATGGGTGAAGGGGATCAAATATTTGATCATTGTAACAACCAGTGCTACAAGTCGTATACAATGGAAAAAAGCCAGGAAAAAAGTAGACAAAAAATAGCAGAATCTAGTGAATCACAAGCATCCGAGTCTTCTGAGAAAGCGGCGACAACCAGACCCAATGACCAACCACTTAGAAGATCGATGGCTACCCCTTGTCCACCTCCATCAACCAATAAAAAAGCACAGGATCTTCAATGTGCTATCTGTGGTTTAGCCAGAACAAGGTCTAAATGGATTGATGAAAGAACAAAGTACAGAATATGTGTGTCTTAAAGGGCAAACATGTTTTTATCTGCAGCTAGTTTCTTCCAAGATGAGGTTTTCAGCCGAGCAGCTGATCTAAACAGCAAGGTGAATGTTTTTCAAGCAGATTTGTATGCCCACCCGAACTGCATGCATGCATTCATTAAAAAATATGAATGTACAATGAGCTCCCAGCAGCAATGTAACCGACAGCCTTCAGTTAAGTTTGCACTCTTTGAAAAAGCAAACAAAATTTTAAAAAGCCTTGAGTGCTGGCTACGGGTTCACACTCAGTGAGATCAGAGAAATAATGGTCAACATTGATGAAACTGTATTGATCCATAATAATGAAATTAAGATTTTTCTGGTGAGACTGTACAATGACAAAATTCGTTTTTGTGAGTCTAACAAAAAGAATGAGCCACATATGGTGTTCTAAGCTGATTTGACTCTTGAAGTTCTTGCTGTCAAAATAAAGTCACAGGATGCAGTAAAATCAGCAGGAACCATTTTAAGAAATGTCCTGAAAGATTTAGATTTTGGACTTAATGAAAACTTCTGTGATGCCCCAGAGCTCTACAAATCTTGGGAGTCAACAAAAATGCCTGATGTTGTCTTAACATTTTTCCATCATTGTTTATTATCAGCAAAGCAAAACTGTTACAAACTAAAGTTCTTGAGTTCGGAACAGAAAACGGCAACATTGATGATGGCGTTGAAGATATAAGCGAATAAGTGGAAGACAATCCCATGAACCGACAGGCTTATGCTGGGCAAATGTACTGACTTTTCCAAATAATGTTTTATGAATTACATCACGGCAAAAAGAAAACTCCGCAACACATGATGACTGTCCACGCAATCTATGACAAGTGCAAAAGTAGAGAACTAATCACTTCAATGAATAGGAGTGGTGTGTCAACAAGTTATAATGGCATAGTACGGAGCAGGAACTTGTTAGCAGCTCATGCTATAAAATCTTTTGAATCCAACAGCACACCACTTCCAAGTCACTTTACCAGGAAAGGATTTACAATTGCTGCCTTTGATAATTTAGATTTTGAAGACCGCTCTTCTTTGTCTGGAACACACTTGATACTGCCATGGTTCTTTTTAGAAACTGTACCAATGAAGTAGCTGCTGGAAAACAAGCTGTGTCAGCTGTAAGCATAGACAAATGAAGTTGCAAACTTATTACCCAACTGCTATGCCAACGTGTGAAAAATCGCTACAAGCCATCAACACGTCCCAGTCTACCAGAAAGTATCAAAGAGGCTGAGGAAATGAATTTCCTTCTACCTAATGCTGCGGTCGGCAAAGCTGATTTAATTGAATTTATCATATCGCTTATTCGGTGAGGACTGAAGGATGAAGAAAAGCCAGATCCTCCGTGGATTTGAATTCATGCTCTGATCTCCCAGAATACCGTCCCATTGAAGAAGGTTGGGTTTTTACCAGTAATACCATCTCCAGTCACAAACTACACAACAGTATGCACATCCTTAACAAGTTTCCAAAATGTGCATGCTCAGCTTGAAGACCGGCCTGTCCTGCCAATTTTCTGCGATGAAGGTGTTTTCTGTATTGTAGCTGACATTTTTATGAGCAATCCAGTAGAATTTGATGATCTTTATCCAATGACGGGCATTTTCCACATGACAAACGTTGTGTTGCGGTGTGCAGGAAGTTATCTCAGTGGCATAGACGATGCACTTATGGAGGCAGAAATCTTTGGAAGCAAAACTGTCCAGTCAGTCCTGAACGGAACTCATTATGTTCGTTCGTTACAAGGTATGCTCCTCATATCTGTGGCTATAGAAACATTGCATTGGAATGCTTTATGGAACAAGAATGACAAATTAGGTTTTGATTACCTTATCTCAGAAGTTAACAAGGCATAGGGTGCACTTCATTCAAAAGACAGAATGCAAAGCCAGGCAATGTTCAATACACTCAGTTCAAAATCAGAAAAACATGGGCCAAGTGTACAAAAAAGTCAATTTGCCATTTTCTAATTGCGAATATTTGTGATTCGCAATTATATAATCACAAACATAGCTCCCAAGGTTTCAGATTGCTATGTGTGACATTGTCATAATTTTTGTGTAATTATGAGTGACATTTCAAATGCAATGAGTGACAATTTCTCTCGAGCAAAATTAAGCAACGAAGACCACGGAAACGTATAAATATCATAAATTGCACCCATCTTTGGACCCGGACTGAGTCTGTAACAGGGCGTGAGAGGCCCCAACACGGATCTCAGCTGTCAGCTGACTCTCGAATTCCAGCTGCCACAGACAGTCACAGCACAGCATGATTGTGCAGCCCCTCCTAGCGCACTACAAGGGTTCACCAGGGAAAGGCAGCAGCAGTCTCCTCAGGGAAGGATTTATTTTGTATTGACTTCAGGATGTTTATAAAGCGTGAACGAGGCCAGAGGAAGTCAGGGCGCCTCGTATTAAGCATTTAGTATCACAAGAGATGTACAAGAGGAGATACACACAGTATAATATTCCTTAGAGGCACAGACATTAGTAGTGGAGGTACAATGCCAGCTGCACAACACACATGAGCATCTCCATAGAAGTCAGAAATACCCCGAGTGAGATCTGCAGCCTCCAAGAGAGGACATGTCCTGGGTTAAAGGTCACTTTTTTAGAAACCGATAATTAAGAGGGCAGCAGCAGCATCCACGGAACCAGGTACCGGAGCTGAAAGATGCTAAATGGATCAGGACAGACATTTGTCATTTCCCTTATTCTGAATGAATGAATACTTGTCTCATGTGTAATGCCTAGTGTCTGGTGTGTCACGTTGTATTAAAGTGCCTTCGGTCCGAGCCACAGTCCTGCATCCAGCGGCTCTTTGCAGGTCAGACGTCATGCTCTTTCAGGCCCGCAGGCCTGGAATGGAGCCCCAACATGCGGGTGTGCAGTGCACGGCACTGACACACCACAAGCACAGACACCAGGAAAGGGGATGTGCTCTCTCACGCCGTGAATTGAGCCCAGCACGGGTGTGTGCAGTGCAGGACACTCCAACACCATGATGAGCACAGACAAGAGGACAGTGGCCATGCTCTCTCAGGACCTGAATGGAACCCAGTGGCGTACCTAGCCACTTTGCCGCCCGTGGCCATAAGAGCGGGGGTGGGGGGGCGATATTCCTGCATTTGCCACCCGCGGAGGGACTGCCCCCCCTTGCTACACCACTGATGGAACCTCAGCACCGGAGAGAGAGTACCTTGAACAACATTCCCACACCAGGAGCACTTGACGAGACAAGAGGGCAGCCTGTACAGGGACGCCACGTTGTGTGGTTATGATTGATATCAATATTTATTTAGACACATGACTAACCTCAGTGGCCAGTAGGAGTCTGCACCTGAGGCTGAGAACAACTGAAACCCACGGCCCTGGAGAGGAGTCTCCAGTGGCCTGGTCCAGTAGCATGGCATCATGATGAGAGGCACAGGCACATGACTGTTAGTTGTTGTGAATGACTAGGCGGTGCTGGAGCCAATAAGAGCCCAGATGAGCCCAGCCTGGTTGGCGGGACCGGAGCCACCTCCTGGCTGGCAGATGAGAGAGATTGTAAACCTATAATAACCCAACACCCGAGCAGAGCAGTGCAATTGCACTGTAGAGTGTAGTACAGTGTGGGCTCAGGCTGCCAGAGCAGCGCGCGGTCCCTGCAGCTTTGCTTAATGAGCGCTAATAGCTCGGCGCTCTATCTCCATTTGCCATCCAACTTCAGGAGGCGCCATAAATGCGTGACTTCGCATTTTGGTGCGGTGATGCGGACCACTGCACCAAAATGCGTTAGTCTAACGCCTGATGCGTGGTACTTGGCAGGGCTGCACAAACAGCTATGTACAACAGTGTCTCAGACACTGTTTGCTATTCTCAATGGGTCGCAAATGGACCTGCCACATCAATATTCATGAGGCAGCTCACAATTTGCGACCCATTAGGAATGCCTACAATCACAGGGATGGTGGCCTACTGGGCTCAGCAGACCACCATGTCTGTGCTTGATTTTTAAATAAAGCAATGTTTTTTTTTGTAATACAGCCCGTTTTCCTTGAAGGAAAACAGGCTGCATTACAAAGATCGAAATCAAAAGATTTCTTTTCCTTTTTTAAGAGTAGGCAGTGGTCCGTGGGACCAAAGCCTGCTCTTAAAAAAAAATTTCACCCGCATTCACAAAGGAGGAGGGGTCCCTTGGGGACCCCTTCCCGTTTGTGAATGGGTTACGGCCTCCTCTACAGAGTCAGTAAATTATGAATGTTTTACGACTGCATTCCAGTCGCAAAACATTCATACATACCAGTGCTTTTCGATATTAGGAAGGGACGTCCTAACACGTCCCTTCCTAATACCAAATCGCAAAAGCAAAATGCGATTCAGTAACAAGTTACCGAGTTGCATTTTGCCTTTTGTACATGGCAAAATGCATTTTACCAGTCGCAAATTGCCTGATGGGCCATTTGCGACCTGTAAAATGCTGCATACATCTGGCCCCAAGTTTGTATCATTTGTCTAAGAATGTGAATGAAAATCAGAACTTACAAGTACTGGGGAAATGTTTTATACATGATAGCCCTAGTGAAAAACTTGGGACATGCGGATCAGGAAGGTGATTGGGAGCTGAACGTGAAGACTGTGCAGTCACTGATTACTGTGTTGAGCGAATTCGATTGCATAAATTACCTGAGATATGGATCCTTGTATTTGGAAAGAATGAAGAAGCTAGAGGTGGAAAAACCATACCTCTACAGAAAATTCACCCAAAGAAATTTTGTGGTGAAAGATAGAGAGGGAAGGTTCAATGCTGTGGCTCCAGATATGAAACTGGAAAAGACAATCCAGAGATCACAGAAAAGCTCCAAGGGAATTGTTGGTCAGACACATAAAAGTGAATATGTTGCTCAATGGCAGCTAGTTTACCATGATGTCCTTTCAATTTGCAATGTTTTCAGAGAGATGACAAATTCAAAATGAATGGACCATTGTGAAACTGTTCCTCAACACGAACTTGTGGGAAAGAGAGGGGAACATTTTAATAAACATGTTGACAGCCTTTTTCATTTCATACAGCAGCAAGGAAACCCCTTTGAAATGTCTTTGACAGTTATCTTGAACTATCTGTCAAAGAATGTGAGAGAATCAGACAAATGTCTACAAGTGGAACAATTGACCTTACCTGCGTCAAAAATTGACACCTATACATGTACAACTTGATACATTCTGGTCATCAACATTGAACAAGATGAACTTAGAGATGTTAACTCGTCAAAACATTGCTGATGCTTCAGTGAACACTGAATTTCCAATTATTGCAAGTGGAATGATTGTCAATGAGGAGTTGGTGCTTGCAGAGATATATTCAAAAGGTACGGGCCATATTGTTCAAGAACTTAACAGCAAATTGAAGGAAGCTGACCTTTGTGTTGTGCCACATGTTGAGTGGGCTGTTTGAAATTGTTCTAATCGAGTCATTGTACTATCAAATGACAGAGATGTTATTATTGTGCTACTTAGATTTGTTGCAATGTTCATAAGTCAAGGATGATCAGAGTTATGGATACATTATGGAACAGGCGAGAAAAGACACTTAATCCTGCTTCATATTCTGTACAAGAAACTTGACCCAGAGATGCCCAGTGTTCTTATAAAGGCACATATTCTTAAGGGTGATGACACTATCAACATAACTGGAACAAAGCTTGGAGCTTTAACTGCTCAATCTGTGAAGTTTCTAAAAGGATTTGCTGAGACAGAAGAAGTGACTTTAAAGACAGAGAAAAATACCTTGTGCATGTGTGGAAAATGATTTCTGACTGTCACACATTTGACGATCTTCGGTACAGTGAGTTCAAGAGATCAGTCCCACTGAGTGACCTTCCACTGATGTCATACTCTGTGCGTGGACACATTAGAAGAACATTCTAATTGATCAGAAGATGTGTAAACGTTTTGTATCATGCAAATGTAGAGAAAGATCCATGTGAATTTGGTTGGGAAGATATTGAAGGGGTGCTAAAGCCTACAAACTTTTTTATAGCCTCTACCCACAGAACTTACACGTACATATACTTGCAAAGCATATGCTACAAAAAGATGTCCCTGTTGATATGTTCATCTCAAATGTTCAAATGTTCAACATTCTGCAAATGTACCATGAGCGATTGCCAAAACAAATAAATATAGTGGCATTTCAAAATGTGTCTAAAACAGGAGTGATAAACATTATTTTTTTTCATATTCAGATCATAAACATTGTTTGGTGTATACATAAAAGTATTAAAAACTATTATTATTTGTTTCATTTCTATATATGTCTCTTCTTCCTCTATTATAGCTGCCGTTTTGGAAAATGGTGGACGAGTTGCCTTGAAGAGTTATTTTCTGTCTTTATAAGACTACTTGACCCCCAAAACCTATGTTTTGACACTAAAATGAAGTATATAGGTCTCATGGATCCTAAAATATTACATCATCACTGCAACACATCCTCCGTTTTTAAAAATGTCATCCAGAAAACTTTGGCCTGGACCAGCAATGTTTACCCTAAATTACTACTCTCATGATCAAAAATGAAAATCAAAAATGAAAATCTCTGTACAACAATTGTTTTATGGAGTTATATCAAGGGGCCGGGATTTCTTGCAGCCAATAAGTTAACCTTGTTTGCCAACCTAATATATAAAAAAAATATATTGACAAGGTTCATATATTTAGGCATGGCTTTATGTATGACAATTTTTACCCTATGCAGGTCTTCAATTTTTGTGCATGCGTGCCTCTACCATGGACACTAATAGGAAGTGTGAAACATGCTGCAGGGCATCTTGCCATCTCTCTTATCCATATGTATTTGATAGCCACGCACCCTGGACAAGCATATGCATGTGTAACTTTCAGTCCATGACATACCATTCCCAATGCAATGCTGTAGAAAACCAAGACAAAAATTGTTAGCCTTCTCAATGTAAGCCTCCAACAAGATCTGCTTTGTATTCATTTTTGGTAATATACATTACTGACATGCACAGAACAGAAGACATACCTCAATCAATTCTGTTTCTGAAAACAGAAATGCTTTGCTTTACTTTTTGGCAGGCCATTTATTCCTCCAAAAATCTATCTCATCACATCAGACCCAAAGGACACAGCGCACACAGTCCAAAGCTGGCTAAGATGAGGTTTTCAGCCGAGTAGCTGATCTAAACAGCGAGGTGAATGTTTTTCAAGCAGATTTGTATGCCCACCCGAACTGCATGCATGCATTCATTAAAAAATATGAATGTACAATGAGCTCCCAGCAGCAATGTAACCGAAAGCCTTCAGTTAAGTTTGCACTCTTTGAAAAAGCAAACAAAATTTTAAAGCCTTGAGTGCTGGCTACAGGTTCACACTCAGTGAGATCAGAGAAATAATGGTCAACATTGATGAAACTGTATTGATCCATAATAATGAAATTAAGATTTTTCTGGTGAGACTGTACAATGACAGTATTCGTTTTTGTGAGTCTAGCAAAAAGAATGAGCCACATATGGTGTTCTCAGCTTATTTGACTCTTGAAGTTCTTGCTGTCAAAATAAAGTCACAGGATGCAGTAAAATCAGCAGGAACCATTTTAAGAAATATCCTGAAAGATTTAGATTTTGGACTTAATGAAAACTTCTGTGATGCCCCAGAGCTCTACAAATCTTGGGAGTCAACAAAAATGCCTGATGTTGTCTTAACATTTTTTCATCATTGTTTATTATCAGCAAAGCAAAACTGTTGCAAACTAAAGTTCTTGAGTTCGGAACAGAAGACGGCAACATTGATGATGGCGTTGAAGATATCAGCGAATAAGTGGAAGACAATCCCATGAACCGACAGGCTTATGCTGGTCAAATGTACTACCTTTTCCAAATAATGTTTTATGAATTACATCATGGCAAAAAGAAAACTCCACTACAGATGATGACTGTCCACGCAATCTATGACAAGTGCAAAAGTAGAGAGCTAATCACTTAAATGAATAGGAGTGGTGTGTCAACAAGTTATAATGGCATAGTACGGAGCAGGAACTTGTTAGCAGCTCATGCTATAAAATCTTTTGAATCCGACAGCACACCACTTCCAAGTCACTTTACCAGGAAAGGATTTACAATTGCTGCCTTTGATAATTTAGATTTTGAAGACAGCTCTTCTTTGTCTGGAACACACTTGATACTGCCATGGTTCTTTTTAGAAACTGTACCAATGAAGTAGCTGCTGGAAAACAAGCTGTGTCAGCTGTAAGCATAGACAAATGAAGCTGCAAACTTATTACCCAACTGCTATGCCAACGTGTGAAAAATCGCTACAAGCCATCAACACGTCCCAGTCTACCAGAAAGTATCAAAGAGGCTGAGGAAATGAATTTCCTTCTACCTAATGCTGCGGTCGGCAAAGCTGATTTAATTGAATTTATCATATCGCTTATTCGGTGAGGACTGAAGGATGAAGAAAAGCCAGATCCTCCGTGGACTTGAATTCATGCTCTGATCTCCCAGAATACCGTCCCATTGAAGAAGGTTGGGTTTTTACCAGTAATACCATCTCCAGTCACAAACTACACAACAGTATGCACAGCTCTAACAAGTTTCCAAAATGTGCATGCTCAGCTTGAAGACCGGCCTGTCCTGCCAATTTTCTGCGATGAAGGTGTTTTCCGTATTGTAGCTGACATTTTTATGAGCAATCCAGTAGAATTTGATGATCTTTATCCAATGACGGGCATTTTCCACATGACAAA
Source organism: Calotriton arnoldi (assembly GCA_963921515.1). Classification (NCBI taxonomy): domain Eukaryota; kingdom Metazoa; phylum Chordata; class Amphibia; order Caudata; family Salamandridae; genus Calotriton; species Calotriton arnoldi. Next base: position 258,641 of record CAWUFW010005096.1, read on the forward strand.
AGTTGTGTTGCGGTGTGCAGGAAGTTATCTCAGTGGACGTGGCATAGACGATGCACTTATGGAGGCTGAAATCTTTGGAAGCAAAACTGTCCAGTCAGTACTGAGCGGAACTCATTATGTTCGTTCGTTACAAGGTATGCTCATCATATCTGTGGCTATAGAAACATTGCATTGGAATGCTTTATGGAACAAGAATAACAAATTAGGTTTTGATTACCTTATCTCAGAAGTTAACAAGGCATAGGGTGCACTTCATTCAAAAGACAGAATGCAAAGCCAGGCAATGTTCAATACACTCAGTTCAAAATCAGAAAAACATGGGCCAAGTGTACAAAAAAGTCAATTTGCCATTTTTTAATTGCGAATATTTGTGATTCGCAATTATATAATCACAAACATAGCTGTCAAGGTTTCAGATTGCTATGTGTGACAGTGTCATAATTTTTGTGTAATTATGAGTGACATTTCAAATACAATGAGTGACACTTTCTCTCGAGCAAAATTAAGCAACAAAGACCAGGGAAACGTATAAATATCATAAATTGCACCCATCTTTGGACCCCGACCGAGTCTGTAACAGGGTGTGAGAGGCCCCAACACGGATCTCAGCAGTCAGCTGACTCTCGAATTCCAGCTGCCACAGACAGTCACAGCACGGCATGATTGCACAGCCCCTCCTAACGCACTACAAGGTTCACCAGGGAAAGGCAGCAGCAGTCTCCTCAGGGAAGGATTTATTTTGTATTGACTTCAGGATGTTTATAAAGCGTGAACGAGGCCAGAGGAAGTCAGGGCGCCTCGTATTAAGCCTTTAGTATCACAAGAGATGTACAAGAGGAGATACACACAGTATAATATTCCTTAGAGGCACAGACATTAGTAGTGGGGGCACAATGCCAGCTGCACAACACACGAGCGTCACCACAGAAGTCAGAAATACCCCCAGTGAGATCTGCAGCCTCCAAGAGAGGACATGTCCTGGGTTAAAGGTCACTTTTTTAGAAACCAATAATTAAGGGGGCAGCAGCAGCATCCACGGAACATGGTACCGGAGCTCAAAGATGCTAAATGGATCAGGACAGACATTTGTCATTTCCCTTATTCTGAGTGAATGAATACTTGTCTCATGTGTAATGCCTAGTGACTGGTGTTTCACGTTGTATTAAAGTGCCTTCGGTCTGAGCCACAGTACTGCATCCAGCGGCTCTTTGCAGGTCAGACGTCATGCTCTTTCAGGCCCGCAGGCCTGGAATGGAGCCCCAACATACGGGTGTGCAGTGCACGGCACTGACACACCACAAGCACAGACACCAGGAAAGGGGATGTGCTCTCTCACGCAGTGAATTGGGCACAGCACGGGTGTGTGCAGTGCAGGACACTCCAACACCATGATGAGCACAGACAAGAGGCAGTGGCCATGCTCTCTCAGGACCTGAATGGAACTCAATGGCGTAGCTAGCCACTTTGCTGCCCGTGGCCGTAAGAGCGGGGGTGGGGGATAATATTCCCGCATTTGCCGCCCGCGGAGGGACTGCCCCCCCTTGCTACACCACTGATGGAACCTCAGCCACGGAGAGAGAGTACCTTGCACAACATTCCCACACCAGGAGCACTTGATGAAACAAGAGGGCAACCTGTACAGGGATGCCACGTTGTGTGGTTATGATTGATGTCAATATTTATTTAGACATATGACTAACCTCAGTGGCCAGTAGGAGTCTGCACCTGAGGCTGAGACCGACTGAAACCCACGGCCCTGACGAGGAGTCTCCAGTGGCCTGGTCCAGTCGCAAGGCATCATGATGAGAGGCACAGGCGGGGGTGCGAGCAAAGGCGGACTGCAACTAAACCTACAAACTTCCGCCCGCTCGCGCCGCCCACTTACTTGACTCTTAGTTGTTGTGAATGACTACGGGTGCTGGAGCCAATTAGAGCCCAGCTGAGCCCAGCCTGGTTGGCGGGACCGGAGTCGCCTCCTGGCTGGCAGATGAGAGAGATTGTAAACCTATAATAACCCAACACCCGAGCAGAGCAGTGCAGTTGCACTGTAGAGTGTAGTACAGTGTGGGCTCAGGCTGCCAGAGCAGCGCGCGGTCCCTGCAGCTTTGTTTAATGAGCGCTAATAGCTCGGCGCTCTATCTCCATTTGCCATCCAACTTCAGGAGGCGCCATAAATGCGTGACTTCGCATTTTGGTGCGGTGATTCGGACCTCTGCACCAAAATGCGTTAGTCTAACGCCTGGTGCGTGGTACTTGGCAGGGCTGCACAAACAGCTATGTACAACAGTGTCTCAGACACTGTTTGCTATTCTCAATTGGTCGCAAATGGACCTGCCTCATCAATATTCATGAGGCAGCTCACAATTTGCGACCCATTAGGAATGGCTACAATCACAGGGATGGTGGCCTGCTGGGGTCAGCAGACCACCATGTCTGTGCTTGCTTTTTAAATAAAGCAATGGTTTTTTTTGTACTGCAGCCCGTTTTCCTTAAAGGAAAACAGGCTGCATTACAAAGATCGAAATCAAAAGATTTCTTTTCCTTTTTTAAGAGTAGGCAGTGGTCCTTGGGACCAAAGCCTGCTCTTAAAAAATGTTTTCACCCGCATTCACAAAGGAGGAGGGGTCCCTTGGGGACCCCTTCCCGTTTGTGAATGGGTTACGGCCTCCTCTACAGAGTCAGTAAATTATGAATGTTTTACGACTGCGTTCCAGTCGCAAAACATTCATACATACCAGTGCTTTTCGATATTAGGAAGGGACGTCCTAAACACGTCCCTTCCTAATACCAAATCGCAAAAGCAAAATGCGATTCAGTAACAAGTTACCGAGTTGCATTTTGCCTTTTGTACATGGCAAAATGCATTTTACCAGTCGCAAATTGCCTGATGGGCAATTTGCGACCTGTAAAATGCTACATATATCTGGCCCCAAGTTTGTATAATTTGTCTAAGAATGTGAATGAAAATCAGAACTTACAAGTATCTGGGAAATGTTTTATACATGATAGCCCTAGTGAAAAACTTGGGACATGCGGATCAGGAAGGTGATTGGGAGCTGAACGTGAAGACTGTGCAGTCACTGATTACTGTGTTGAGCGAATTCGATTGCATATATTACCTGAGATATGGATCCTTGTATTTGGAAAGAATGAAGAAGCTAGAGGTGGAAAAACCATACCTCTACAGAAAATTCACCCAAAGAAATTTTGTGGTGAAAGATAGAGAGGGAAGGTTCAATGCTGTGGCTCCAGATATGAAACTGGAAAAAGACAATCCAGAGATCACAGAAAAGCTCCAAGGGAATTGTTGGTCAGACACATAAAAGTGAATATGTTGCTCAATGGCAGCTAGTTTACCATGATATCCTTTCAATTTGCAATGTTTTCAGAGAGATGACAAATATCAAAATGAATGGACCATTGTGAAACTGTTCCTCACCACGAACTTGTGGGAAAGAGAGGGGAACATTTTAATAAACATGTTGACAGCCTTTTTCATTTCATGCAGCAGAAAGGAAACCCTTTGAAATGTCTTTGACAGTTATCTTGAACTATCTGTCAAAGAATGTGAGAGAATCAGACAAATGTCTACAAGTGGAACAATTGACCTTACCTGCGTCAAAAATTGACACCTATACATGTGCAACTTGGTACATTCTGGTCATCAACATTGAACAAGATGAACTTAGAGATGTTAACTCGTCAAAACATTGCTGATGCTTCAGTGAACACTGAATTTCCAATTATTGCAAGTGGAATGATTGTCAATGAGGAGTTGGTGCCTGCAGAGATATATTCAAAAGGTACGGGCCATATTGTTCAAGAACTTAACAGCAAATTGGAGGAAGCTGACCTTTGTGTTGTGCCACATGTTGAGTGGGCTGTTTGAAATTGTTCTAATCGAGTCATTGTACTATCAAATGACACAGATGTTATTATTGTGCTACTTAGATTTGTTGCAATGTTCATAAGTCAAGGATTATCAGAGTTATGGATACATTATGGAACAGGCGAGAAAAACACTTAATCCTGCTTCATATTCTGTACAAGAAACTTGACCCAGAGATGCCCAGTGTTCTTATAAAGGCACATATTCTTACGGGTGATGACACTATCAACATAACTGGAACAAAGCTTGGAGCTTTAACTGCTGAATCTGTGAAGTTTCTAAAAGGATTTGCTGAGACAGAAGAAGTGACTTTAAAGACAGAGAAAAATACCTTGTGCATGTGTGGAAAAGGATTTCTGACTGTCACACATTTGACGATCTTCGGTACAGTGAGTTCAAGAGATCAGTCCCACTGAGTGACCTTCCACTGACGTCATACTCTGTGCGTGAACACATTAGAAGAACATTCAAATTGATCAGAAGATGTGTAAACGTTTTGTATCATGCAAATGTAGAGAAAGATCCATGTGAATTTGGTTGGGAAGATATTGAAGGGGTGCTAAAGCCTACAAACTTTTTAAAGCCTCTACCCACAGAACTTACACGTACATATACTTGCAAAACATATGCTACAAAAAGATGTCCCTGTTGATATGCTCATCTCAAATGTTCAAATGTTCAACATTCTGCAAATGTACCATGAGCGATTGCCAAAACAAATAAATATAGTGGCATTTCAAAATGTGTCTAAAACAGGAGTGATAAAATTTATCTTTTTTCATATTCAGATCATAAACATTGTTTGGTGTATACATAAAAGTATTAAAAACTATTATTATTTGTTTCATTTCTATATATGTCTCTTCTTCCACTATTATAGCTGCCATTTTGGAAAATGGTGGACGGGTTGCCTTGAAGAGTCATTTTCTGTCTTTATAAGACTACTTGACCCCCAAAACCTATGTTTTGACACTAAAATGAAGTATATAGGTCTCATGGTTCCTAAAATATTACATCATCACTGCAACACATCCTCCATTTTTAAAAATGCCATCCAGAAAAATTTGGCCTGGACCAGCAATGTTTACCCAAGCTAAATTACTACTCTTATGATCAAAAATACAAATCAAAAATGAAAATCTCTGTACAACAATTGCTTTATGGAGTTATAGCAAGGGGCCGGGATTTCTTGCAGCCAATAAGTTAACCATGTTTGCCAACCTAATATATAAAAAAAATATATTGACATGGTTCATATATTTAGGCATGGCTTTATGTATAACAATTTTTACCCTATGCAGGTCTTCAATTTCTGTGCATGCGTGCCATTGCCATGGACACTAATAGGAAGTGTGAAACATGCTGCAGGGCATCTTGCCATCTCTCTTATCCATATGTATTTGATAGCCACGCACCCTGGACAGGCATATGCATGTGTAACTTTCAGTCCATGACATACCATTCCCAAAGCAATGCTGTAGAAAACCAAGACAAAAATTGTTAGCCTTCTCAATGTAAGCCTCCAACCAGATCTGCTTTGTATTCATTTTTGGTAATATACATTACTGACATGCACAGAACAGAAAACATACCTCAATCAATTCTGTTTCTGAAAACAGAAATGCTTTGCTTTACTTTTTGGCAGGCCATTTATTCCTCCAAAAATCTATCTCATCACATCAGACCCAAAGGACACAGCGCACACAGTCCAAAGCTGGCTAAGATGAGGTTTTCAGCCGAGTAGCTGATCTAAACAGCGAGGTGAATGTTTTTCAAGCAGATTTGTATGCCCACCCGAACTGCATGCATGCATTCATTAAAAAATATGAATGTACAATGAGCTCCCAGCAGCAATGTAACCGACAGCCTTCAGTTAAGTTTGCACTCTTTGAAAAAGCAAACAAAATTTTAAAGCCTTGAGTGCTGGCTACGGGTTCACACTCAGTGAGATCAGAGAAATAATGGTCAACATTGATGAAACTGTATTGATCCATAATAATGAAATTAAGATTTTTCTGGTGAGACTGTACAATGACAGAATTTGTTTTTGTGAGTCTAACAAAAAGAATGTGCCACATATGGTGTTCTCAGCTGATTTTACTCTTGAAGTTCTTGCTGTCAAAATAAAGTCACAGGATGCAGTAAAATCAGCAGGAACCATTTTAAGAAATGTCCTGAAAGATTTAGATTTTGGACTTAATGAAAACTTCTGTGATGCCCCAGAGCTCTACAAATCTTGGGAGTCAACAAAAATGCCTGATGTTGTCTTAACATTTTTTCATCATTGTTTATTATCAGCAAAGCAAAACTGTTACAAACTAAAGTTCTTGAGTTCGGAACAGAAGACGGCAACATTGATGATGGCGTTGAAGATATAAGCGAATAAGTGGAAGACAATCCCATGAACCGACAGTCTTATGCTGAGCAAATGTACTGCCTTTTCCAAATAATGTTTTATGAATTACATCACGGCAAAAAGAAAACTCCGCTACACATGATGACTGTCCACGCAATCTATGACAGGTGCAAAAGTAGAGAGCTAATCACTTCAATGAATAGGAGTGGTGTGTCAACAAGTTATAATGGCATAGTACGGAGCAGGAACTTGTTAGCAGCTCATGCTATAAAATCTTTTGAATCCAACAGCACACCACTTCCAAGTCACTTTACCAGGAAAGGATTTACAATTGCTGCCTTTGATAATTTAGATTTTGAAGACAGCTCTTCTTTGTCTGGAACACACTTGATACTGCCATGGTTCTTTTTAGAAACTGTACCAATGAAGTAGCTGCTGGAAAACAAGCTGTGTCAGCTGTAAGCATAGACAAATGATGCTGCAAACGTATTACCCAACTGCTATGCCAACGTGTGAAAAATCGCTACATGCCATCAACACGTCCCAGTCTACCAGAAAGTATCAAAGAGGCTGAGGAAATGAATTTCCTTCTACCTAATGCTGCGGTCGGCAAAGCTGATTTAATTGAATTTATCATATCGCTTATTCGGTGAGGACTGAAGGATGAAGAAAAGCCAGATCCTCCGTGGACTTGAATTCATGCTCTGATCTCCCAGAATACCGTCCCATTGAAGAAGGTTGGGTTTTTACCAGTAATACCATCTCCAGTCACAAACTACACAACAGTATGCACAGCTCTAACAAGTTTCCAAAATGTGCATGCTCAGCTTGAAAACCGGCCTGTCCTGCCAATTTTCTGCGATGAAGGTGTTTTCCGTATTGTAGCTGACATTTTTATGAGCAATCCAGTAGAATTTGATGATCTTTATCCAATGACGGGCATTTTCCACATGACAAAAGTTGTGTTGCGGTGTGCAGGAAGTTATCTCAGTGGACGTGGCATAGACGATGCACTTATGGAGGCTGAAATCTTTGGAAGCAAAACTGTCCAGTCAGTACTGAGCGGAACTCATTATGTTCGTTTGTTACAAGGTATGCTCATCCTATCTTTGACTATAGAAACATTGCATTGGAATGCTTTATGGAACAAGAATGACAAATTAGGTTTTGATTACCTTATCTCAGAAGTTAACAAGGCACAGGGTGCACTTCATTCAAAAGACGTAATGCAAAACCAGGCAATCTTCAATACACTCAGTTCAAAATCAGAAAAACAAGGGCCAAGTGTACAAAAAGTCAATTTGCCATTTCCTAATTGCGAATATTTGTGATTCGCAATTATATAATCACAAACATAGCTGCCAAGGTTTCAGATTGCTATGTGTGACATTGTCATAATTTTTGTGTAATTATGAGTGACATTTCAAATGCAATGAGTGACACTTTCTCTTGAGCAAAATTAAGCAACGAAGACCAGGGAAACGTATAAATATCATAAATTGCACCCATCTTTGGACCCCGACCGAGTCAATAACAGGGCGTGAGAGGCCCCAACACGGATCTCAGCAGTCAGCTGACTCTCGAAGTCCAGCTGCCACAGACAGTCACAGCACGGCATGATTGCACAGCCCCTCCTAACGCACTACAAGGGTACACCAGGGAAAGGCAGCAGCAGTCTCCTCAGGGAAGGACTTATTTTGTATTGACTTCAGGATGTTTATAAAGCGTGAACGAGGCCAGAGAAAGTCAGGGCGCCTCGTATAAAGCATTTAGTATCACAAGAGATGTACCAGAGGAGATACACACAGTATAATATTCCTTAGAGGCACAGACATTAGTAGTGGGGGCACAATGCCAGCTGCACGGGAAACAGCCTTAATAACGAAGCCTTTACAATGACTGACCTTAAGAACAAATCCAAAACAACGACCTTTCTATGAACCACGACATCATTAACCACGACTTACACGAACAACGACTTTCCTAAACCACGAATAAAACGACCTCCTAACTGGCCAATAGATGGCACTATTGTTATATATAACAATGACAAGCCGTGGTTTGAGAGTGTTTATACGTGATCACATTGTGTGAGGGGTTATAAATAAAGAGTAAGAACCCGCCCAAGCACAATTTTAGAAGCATGAATAATAGGTTTGCATTGTTGGGGTCATGGTGGTAAATCAACATCACATAAAACGTGTATAATAAAACAAATACGAAGTTAATATTTGCCTCAAAGACACCTGCTTAAAGTTGAGAATATGAGTAAATGGCAATCTCGCAATATAGAATTTGAAGGAAAAACGTTTTAAATGTTAAATTTCGTTTCAATAAAAAATACACTAGCTCATATCTGTATTAAAATAAATTTAATTTCAGGTGTTTTCTAAAGACACACAGTGCAACCGCAAAGCAGTGTAGTACAAAAATAATCCACTTTTGCAAATAATCTAGTAAGCATGAATCACCCTGGCTTCGGAATGTTAACATTTTCTTTCAAAGAAGACGCTGGTCCAGAGATGCTTTTGTAATAAGAATACAGTGCTTACAATTGTGTTAAAGTATAATGAATTAACTAAAGACAAATTAAAAGTTCCAAATTCTATTTGTAATTCTATATGTGGTATTTTCTCAGAGGGTCTCACCATGAGGAACTATCTGTTTGAATGGTATATTCAGGAAATGAGCCAATTGAATAATTTTCGTTGTTTAGGAAGTCGTTGTTAAGGATGTAGTGGTTTGGCATTGCTCGTGGTTTAGCATTCGTGGTTTAGGAATTCGTTGTTAAAGTAGTTGTTGTTAAATCATATATCCAGCTGCACAACACACGAGCGTCACCACAGAAGTCAGAAGTACCCCTAGTGAGATCTGCACCCTCCAAGAGAGGACATGTCCTGGGTTAAAGGTCACTTTTTTAGAAACCGATAATTAAGGGGGCAGCAGCAGCATCCACGGAACCAGGTACCGGAGCTGAAAGATGCTATATGGATCAGGACAGACATTTGTCATTTCCCTTATTCTGAGTGGATGAATACTTGTCTCATGTGTAATGCGTAGTGACTGGTGTGTCACGTTGTATTAAAGTGCCTTCGGTCTGAGCCACAGTCCTGCATCCAGCGGCTCTTTGCAGGTCAGACGTCATGCTCTTTCAGGCCAGCAGGCCTGGAATGGAGCCCCAACATGCGGGTGTGCAGTGCACGGCACTGACACACCACAAGCACAGACACCAGGAAAGGGGATGTGCTCTCTCATGCCGAGAATTGAGCACAGCACAGGTGTGTGCAGTGCAGGACACTCCAACACCATGATGAGCACAGACAAGAGGACAGTGGCCGTGCTCTCTCAGGACCTGAATGGAACCCAGTGGCGTAGCTAGCCACTTTGCCGCCTGTGGCCGTAAGAGCGGGGGTGGGTGGGGGCGATATTCCTGCATTTGCTGCCCGCGGAGGGACTGCCCCCCCTTGCTACACCACTGATGGAACCTCAGCACCGGAGAGAGAGTACCTTGCACAACATTCCCACACCAGGAGCACTTGACGAGACAAGAGGGCAGCCTGTACAGGGACGCCACGTTGTGTGGTTATGATTGATGTCAATATTTATTTAGACACATGACTAACCTCAGTGGCCAGTAGGAGTCTGCACCTGAGGCTGAGACCGACTGAAACCCACGGCCCTGACAAGGAGTCTCCAGTGGCCTGGTCCAGTCGCATGGCATCATGATGAGAGGCACAGGCGGGGGTGCGAGCAAAGGCGGACTGCAACTAAACCTACAAACTTCCCCCCGCTCGCGCCGCCCACTTACTTGACTCTTAGTTGTTGTGAATGACTACGCGGTGCTGGAGCCAATTAGAGCCCAGCTGAGCACAGCCTGGTTGGCGGGACCGGAGCCACCTCCTGGCTGGCAGATGAGAGAGATTGTAAACCTATAATAACCCAACACCCGAGCAGAGCAGTGCAGTTGCACTGTAGAGTGTAGTACAGTGTGGGCTCAGGCTGCCAGAGCAGCGCGCGGTCCCTGCAGCTTTGTTTAATGAGCGCTAATAGCTCGGCGCTCTATCTCCATTTGCCAGCCAACTTCAGGAGGCGCTATAAATGCGTGACTTCGCATTTTGGTGCGGTGATGCGGACCACTGCACCAAAATGCATTAGTCTAACGCCTGATGCGTGGTACTTGGCAGGGCTGCACAAACAGCTATGTACAACAGTGTCTCAGACACTGTTTGCTATTCTCAATGGGTCGCAAATGGACTTGCCTCATCAATATTCATGAGGCAGGTCACAATTTGCGACCCATTAGAAATGGCTACAATCACAGGGATGGTGGCCTGCTGGGGTCAGCAGACCACCATGTCTGTGCTTACTTTTTAAATAAAGCAATGTTTTTTTTTGTAATGCAGCCCGTTTTCCTTAAAGGAAAACAGGCTGCATTACAAAGATTGAAATCAAAAGATTTCTTTTCCTTTTTTAAGAGTAGGCAGTGGTCCATGGGACCAAACCTGCTCTTAAAAAAAAAATTCACCCGCATTCACAAAGGAGGAGGGGTCCCTTGGGGACCCCTTCCCGTTTGTGAATGGGTTACGGCCTCCTCTACAGAGTCAGTAAATTATGAATGTTTTACGACTGCATTCCAGTCGCAAAACATTCATACATACCAGTGCTTTTCGATATTAGGAAGGGACGTCCTAAACACGTCCCTTGCTAATACCAAATCCCAAAAGCAAAATGCGATTCAGTAACAAGTTACTGAGTTGCATTTTGCCTTTTGTACATGGCAAAATGCATTTTACCAGTCGCAAATTGCCTGATGGGCCATTTGCGACCTGTAAAATGCTACATACATCTGGCCCCAAGTTTGTATCATTTCTCTAAGAATGTGAATGAAAATCAGAACTTACAAGTACTGGGGAAATGTTTTATACATGATAGCCCTAGTGAAGAACTTGGGACATGTGGATCAGGAAGGTGATTGGGAGCTGAACGTGAAGACTATGCAGTCACTGATTACTGTGTTGAGCGAATTCGATTGCATAAATTACCTGAGGTATGGATCCTTGTATTTGGAAAGAATGAAGAAGCTAGAGGTGGAAAAACCATACCTCTACAGAAAATTCACCCAAAGAAATTTTGTGGTGAAAGATAGAGAGGGAAGGTTCAATGCTGTGGCTCCAGATATGAAACTGGAAAAGACAATCCAGAGATCACAGAAAAGCTCCAAGGGAATTGTTGGTCAGACACATAAAAGTGAATATGTTGCTCAATGGCAGCTAGTTTACCATGAAGTCCTTTCAATTTGCAATGTTTTCAGAGAGATGACAAATTCAAAATGAATGGACCATTGTGAAACTGTTCCTCACCACGAACTTGTGGGAAAGAGAGGGGAACATTTTAATAAACATGTTGACAGCCTTTTTCATTTCATGCAGCAGCAAGGAAACCCCTTTGAAATGTCTTTGACAGTTATCTTGAACTATCTGTCAAAGAATGTGAGAGAATCAGACAAATGTCTACAAGTGGAACAATTGACCTTACCTGCGTCAAAAATTGACACCTATACATGTGCAACTTGATACATTCTGGTCATCAACATTGAACAAGATGAACTTAGAGATGTTAACTCGTCAAAACATTGCTGATGCTTCAGTGAACACTGAATTTCCAATTATTGCAATTGGAATGATTGTCAATGAGGAGTTGGTGCCTGCAGAGATATATTCAAAAGGTACGGGCCATATTGTTCAAGAACTTAACAGCAAATTAGAGGAAGCTGACCTTTGTGTTGTGCCACATGTTGAGTGGGCTGTTTGAAATTGTTCTAATCGAGTCATTGTACTATCAAATGACACAGATGTTATTATTGTGCTACTTAGATTTGTTGCAATGTTCATAAGTCAAGGATTATCAGAGTTATGGATACATTATGGAACAGGCGAGAAAAGACACTTAATCCTGCTTCATATTCTGTACAAGAAACTTGACCCAGAGATGCCCAGTGTTCTTATAAAGGCACATATTCTTACGGGTGATGACACTATCAACATAACTGGAACAAAGCTTGGAGCTTTAACTGCTGAATCTGTGAAGTTTCTAAAAGGATTTGCTGAGACAGAAGAAGTGACTTTAAAGACAGAGAAAAATACCTTGTGCATGTGTGGAAAATGATTTCTGACTGTCACACATTTGACGATCTTCGGTACAGTGAGTTTAAGAGATCAGTCCTACTGAGTGACCTTCCACTGATGTCATACTCTGTGCGTGGGCACATTAGAAGAACATTCTAATTGATCAGAAGATGTGTAAACGTTTTGTATCATGCAAATGTAGAGAAAGATCTATGTGAATTTGGTTGGGAAGATATTGAAGGGGTGCTAAAGCCTGCAAACTTTTTAAAGCCTCTACCCACAGAACTTACACGTACATATACTTGCAAAACATATGCTACAAAAAGATGTCCCTGTTGATGTGCTCATCTCAAATGTTCAAATGTTCAACATTCTGCAAATGTACCATGAGCGATTGCCAAAACAAATAAATATAGTGGCATTTCAAAATGTGTCTAAAACAGGAGTGATAAACATTATTTTTTTTCATATTTAGATCATAAACATTGTTTGGTGTATACATAAAAGTATTAAAAACTATTATTATTTGTTTCATTTCTATATATGTCTCTTCTTCCTCTATTATAGCTGCCATTTTGGAAAATGGTGGACGGGTTGCCTTGAAGAGTTATTTTCTGTCTTTATAAGACTACTTGACCCCCAAAACCTATGTTTTGACACTAAAATGAAGTATATAGGTCTCATGGTTCCTAAAATATTACATCATCACTGCAACACATCCTCCATTTTTAAAAATGTCATCCAGAAAACTTTGGCCTGGACCAGCAATGTTTACCCAAGCTAAATTACTACTCTTAAGATCAAAAATACAAATCAAAAATGAAAATCTCTGTACAACAATTGTTTTATGGAGTTATATCAAGGGGCCGGGATTTCTTGCAGCCAATAAGTTAACCATGTTTGCCAACCTAATATATAAAAAAAATATATTGACAAGGTTCATATATTTAGGCATGGCTTTATGTATGACAATTTTTGCCCTATGCAGGTCTTCAATTTCTGTGCATGCGTGCCATTGCCATGGCCACTAATAGGAAGTGTGAAGCATGCTGCACAGCATCTTGCCATCTCTCTTATCCATATGTATTTGATAGCCACGCACCCTGGACAGGTATATGCATGTGTAACTTTCCGTCCATGACATACCTTTCCCAATGCAATGCTGTAGAAAATCAAGACAAAAATTGTTAGGCTTCTCAATGTAAGCCTCCAACCAGATCTGCTTTGTATTCATTTTTGGCAATATACATTACTGACATGCACAGAACATAAGACATACCTCAATCAATTCTGTTTCTGAAAACAGAAATGCTTTGCTTTACTTTTTGGCAGGCCATTTATTCCTCCAAAAATCTATCTCATCACATCAGACCCAAAGGACACAGCGCACACAGTCCAAAGCTGGCTAAAAGTGATATATATTTGAAATGGCAACTGTATATTTTGCACTCAGTCTGTTCAATTCAACGACTTGACAAGTGCACGCAGTAAGAATTCTGCAAAAGACCCTGGAAACAGATTCATCTTGCACTATAAAACATTTTTCTCTAGAACAACTGTCCCTGTTGCTTGGTATAATAGTTCACGGTGAAAGCTGTACCACAGAGTTTTGATGGCAATATTAACAGGCTACATCTTCGAAGTACAGACGCAGTGAAAACAAAAGAGTACACAAATTACACAAAATGAGGAAAAACAAGCAAGTATACATAAACAATTTCTGAATAAATGTTTGTGGTTGACACTAGTCTTTGAAACATAATAGGAGGCTTAGGGCCAAATGTACGACCATCAAGGTTTGCGAATCTCGCAAATTGCGATTTTTAGCGACTCGCAATTTGAGAGTCACAAAACTTGATGTACAACAATGTCTGAGACACTGTTTGTGATTCCCAAATGGGTCACAAGGACCTGCCTCATTAATATTCATGATATTAATATTAATATTCATGAGGCAGGTCGCAATTTGTGATCCATTTGGAATGGCTGGCACTCACAGGGATGGTGGCCTGCTGGAGTGTTTTTTAAATAGAGCAGTTTTTTTTTTTTTAAATGTAGCCTGTTTTCCATAAAGGAAAATGGGATGCTTTTCGAAAATAAAAATGAAAAGTTTTCTTTTCAGTTTTTCAGAGGGGGCAGTGGTCCGTGGGACCACTGCCTGCTCTGAAAAAATATTAGCATCCCCATTCGCAAAGAAGAAGGGGTCCCTTGGGGACCTTTTTGCAAATGCTTTATCACCAATTTGAAATTGGTGGTAAAATTAGAATGTTTTGAGAATGCATTCACTGTCACAAAACATTCCTACGTACCAGTGCGGCTCGCTATTAGGAAGGGACGTCCTTGGCATGCCCCTTCCTAATAGCGACTCGCAAACCCGATTTTGCGAGTCGGTAATAGGTTACCGACTCGCAAAATAGGGTTTGAAAATTTGAAAATGCATTTTACCAGTCACAAATGGCCCAATGGGCCGTTTGCGACCGGTAAAATGCAGTGTACATCTGGCCCTTAGTTTTGCCCTGCAATGTTGTTATATAAAGTAACTGGTTGTGTTTTATTGCAGTAACACTTTTCCTGCCCACTGGCCAAAACGTTTCATGGTAGGCCACTTATACCACTGGTGCGGTGCAATTCAACAACTGGCTCAGACCACTTGTGACAGTGGCGGGGCCCACAGCCCGCATGGAGACTGCTGAAAGTCTTCAAAGTTCTTACTACGTCCCTGGCATTTGTTCACCAGGTAGCATGAAAAGGGGTGTTTCAGTTTTTAGCTTAAGATTCTTGAATGTTGTGCTGCTACTTCACACAACTAATTAACCCCTTATATATCTCTCTCTGGAACCTCGGATTTTCCTGGATATTTATGTGTTGCCTTGATGCATATTATAGATGTTATGTTTTCTAGTTTGATTGTGTTTCAGAATATCAATTTAGAAATATTCTGATATAAATATTGTAGCCTAATTTCATTTATAAATGTATCACCCCATTGTGTGTAGATTTTCTATTACTAACTCCAATGGATGAATATTTTTGTAAATGTTATTTAGGACACAATATTTATGTCAGAAGATGCTTAGGCCACAATATTCTGGTCCATTGTAAGTATGGTTTACTGTTCTTCCTTGTGTGAGTTTTTTTATGCATATTGCTTTGTTTTCCTCTCTTAGGTGCCCCTCCTGGTGACCTCTCAAGTCATCTTCTGCATGTCTATCTCTATTATGCCGGCGCTAGGCATGGGCAGTATGGGAAACTGTCCAGGGCCTACGCCTGCTTACATCCATGGGGCCTTGCAGCAGTGCACTACCTTCTAAAAGGATCATGACGAAGGCCAGGCGGCAACGCGGTGCAGCGCTGCAAGCAGGGTGCTGCTCTTCCGCTATGGCGGAGGAGCTTCGCCCCCCCTGCCCGCAGAGGCAAACGAAAAATAAAATGAAGATAATTTAATTTTTCGTCCTGTACCCGAGTCTTGGGGGGCGGGGCCACAGCACTGCAGCAAGGGGAGGAGGAGTGGTGGGCACTGCTGTCAGGGTGCAAGACGGTTTGGCCAGCCGTCTTAGGACGGCCAAACCGCCATTCACACTGACATCTCTCCAACCCAGCTGTGTTGCTGGGTGGAGAGACCAGCAGGCACAGGGTCCCAGCTCCCGATGGTGCGCAAAACAAGCCTGCTCCGCCCAATCCTGACACTGCTCTCATGTGTATGAGAGCAGCATCTGGATTGGCCATAGGTGAGTCTGGGAGCTTGATCCTGTGCACAGAGGAGCAGAAGAGAGGTGAGCAGAACGGTGAGCAGAAGACCAGCAGGTAAGTATTTTTCAGGTGGTTATTTTTTTAAAGCCTCCCCCATACTGCCCTACCACATTTCCCTGACACCAACCGCTACTGGCTGCGAGCCGTAAGGAGGGGGCCCCCTGCCCTGGTCCTCACAGCCTTGGGCTCAAAGAGCTTCAGAAATCTATTTGCTGCATCTACATGAAAACAGACATAGATGAGTACTTGAAGTGCCCTTACATGTGAAGAGAGCCCTACCTGAATAAAAATCAGGGTATACTGCAGGGCAGTGACGCTGGAACAATTTTCAGAGTGGGGCTGCTGACCAGTTAACCACTTCACTCAAAGTCACAGGGTTTAAGCACTGATGATGTTAATTGAGAGAAAGTATGCAAATAGCCAAAGCCTTTCAGTGGAAGAATGGTGACTCCCATGTCCTTCTTGTTGTCAGTCATTGCACTTTATGGAAAGAATGGGGTGAAGTGGTGAACTGTAAAGCATATATATCAACATATACATTATGTAGTGTGGCGTGCTCACATTATCAACTTAAATGGCCTCTCAATTCTGGAAAATATACCAAGCCACCATTAGAAATTCTATTCAAAGGCGTATTGAAATAGGAATCAACGCACAATCACTTTGTTTTCACAACTTCCAGCATCATGGTGACTTTGAAAAAGACCATTCTTACAGCGATTCATCAAAACATTGTGTATTGAATTGAAAATCATGATGCACAGCAGTGGTTGACTCAGAGTTTTGCTCCAGATACCCATATTTTTGCTACGAGCTCTGTTCTAAAAACACCAGGCTGACTTATAATAACCAGAATGCATTAATATTACGCTCTTGAAAATAACACAACATTTACTACTATTAATACCTAGAACACAAGGACATTAAACTTGTGAGAGAACTTACATTTGTTCCACATTCTTTCACCTTTAAATGTGTTCTTTTTAAGCCTTAGAGTCACTCACTAAAACCTTTACATTTGATAATTTCCAAATAGTAACCTCATAATGAAGTGATCTACTATATTCCCCTTTCCCCCAGTGCAGGAAGTGCAGCTCCAAAAACCTTACTTATGCCTGTCAGAAGCACTGTGTCATTCATTGGCAGGCTGGATCCAGGACAAGGGAATTAGCAAAAACAGAAAATGTTTGTGACTCCCTAATAACTCAAGTTGGTGGCTGTGAATACAATTTTTTAGGCGTCCTCATCATAGACTGTCCACTCCCCACCCATGGGATCAGGTTTATCCCCACAAAAATGTCCTTCTTGTGGAGTCATATTACATATGAGTAGAGTAAATGCCAATGTGAATGTGCTATATGTACATGTAAGTTGAAATGCATTTGCACGTCTTTGGAATGGTGCATATTTCCAGTGAAAATGAGAACATCTTACAGAAAAATAAATTAGAATGCGTCTTCCCTGATGTTCACCTACTGGTACATTTTGATGCTTTAAAAATATTAATTTGCACTTTGAATGAAGATCACCATCTTCTCACATCTGTACACTTCAGAAAGCAAGAAAAACAATATATTTTTCATAAACACCTCTTTTCAGCCTCTTCTGTGCTCCAACCAGAGTGCCCTTAGATTAAAGGTAGGACACTTATGTTTATTTCACGGTCTACGTGGTAAAAATATTGGAGTAGTTTGTTCAATAACGTGCTCTTCGCTGTTTAACGACACCTCGCAGCTAACTATTCAAGATATGTTTTTAAATGTATATACTGCAAAACATGAACTTCAAATGTTCCATTTTCTTCCATTTTCTGCTTGTTCTGCTCCCAGTGGCGGCTCCTCTGCTAGGGTGGAGGAGCATTGCCCCACTGCGCAAAAAGGAAAAATAAAATGACAAAAACGTATCGTTATTGTCATTTTATTTTTCCGATTGCATGCAGTCAGTGGCCTGTGTGGGGCGGGGCGGGGCTGGCCAGAGCAGGGGAGTAGTGGTTTGCACTCCCAAATGGCGCATGAACTGTTTGGCCGGCCCTCTTGGGCCGACCAAACAGTTCATGCGCACTTTGCATGTTCACCACCACGCTGCATTACGCAGCCGGGTGAGGAACATGCACAGGCTCCCTGTTCCAGTATGAACGCTGATCCACAGCGCTCAGACCAATCACAACGCTGCATTGCAGCGTTGTGATTGGCTCAGGGGAGCTTGTGTGCCGAGTGCTTCCTGCTGCCGGCTGGATTGCAGAAAGGAAGAGGACGCAGAGCAGGCGGCGGCCGGCCAGCCGTTCTAAGGTAAGTGGGGTTTTTTTGTTAATTAACCCCCCCACCCCACCACCCCAATCCGGTAGCAGCCGCTACTGTCTGCTCCAAGATTACCAGGGGTGCCCTGCACCTCCAGCACCCTTAGTTCCAGTGCCCTTGCTGTGGGGCTCACAATAAAAGAAAGAATCAGGACGTATCACAGTGGGCATTGCTCACCTAGTATGAAGGAAAAAGGTGAAGCGCAGAGAATGGAGGGGCAATGAATATAAAGGGGGTACTAGAAAGGAAAAAACTAAGGCAAAAGGTGGGAGAAAGATGATAGAGGAAAAGTACAGCAGAGAGGCATAAGCTGAACAAAATAGAGGCAGAATCGGCAACAAAGAGCAAGAGGCTGGAGGAAACAGGCAGGAAACGTGGAGCAGTGTATGTGACAGGCAGAATCAGTGAGCAAAGGAAAGAGACTGGGGCTACATTTACTAATGTTTTGTGCCGAGTTTGCGTCACAAAAGTAAAGGAAATCAGCACAAGATCTTTATTTGAAATTTTAAAAGTTGTTACGGGGCTGTAAAATTGCCTGAAGGTAACGCAAAGCAGCTCCTAATGATGCCTTGCATCACATTGTGTCAAAGTGGCATTCCATGGGCTGGACATGGGAATTGCCATACAACCAACCATGGTTTTTGATGTAAAACCCTACCAGGTTCTCCCAAGAGTACTATACTTTTTTACAAACCTCCCAGTGCTAATCCCCGCACCTATATTCAAGGCACTTGAGACGCTATTATCTGACTTGATATGGGGGAATGGCCGCCGGCGGGTGGGTCTAGCCAAACTGCAACTGGAGACAGACAAAGGGGGACTGAGAGCCCCTGACCTCCGTGCATATTGCTATGCCAGCCAACTACAGTGGCTCTCGTTCTGGCTGGCAGGGCGTAACCTGCATGAACTGGGATATACAACCCAGGATCTCAATCGAGGAAACCTACATACACTCCTGCTGCCTCGCTCTCTGGTTCCCCAGGATGCCCCAACGCTTTTGCGCACAGCACTGGTGTACTGGAGGAAAGCCCTACAGTACACGCGCCAGTGTACCCCATACTCAAACAACACACCGCCATTAGGTATCCCTACAACCACAGGTCTCATTACGAAACGGAACACCCGCAGCTGGTCTGAGGGAGGAGTCACTAAAGTAGGGGCACTTTTCAGTGCCGGGGCTCTCATGGATCACGAGAACTTTGCCAGGGAAAATGGGGTCTCGGGCAATCTATATATGACACATGCAGACTAACCGCGTACGTTAAGAGGCATTGGGCCCCTGCAAGAGAAGAACCTCCGACACATGAACTGGTACAAGCAATGTATCTAATGGGGGAGGGGCGGCATCTCACAAATGGCTCTACAAAGGTATTCGGGCACACGCTGGAATCTCACTCACTGATTTACGTAACAGATGGTCCGTGGACCTAGGAAGGGATCTGACTGACAGGGAATGGACCGCCCTGCTAGAGTACCCTAAAAAGGTATCACGTAACGCCAAATTTAAATGTATCCAGCATATGATCCTCCATAGAGCTTATCTCACCCCACACCGCTTGCAGCGTATGTTCCAGCGCACACAACAATATTGCCCCATATGTAAGGTGGAGGATGCTGACATTCTGCACATGTTGCGGTCCTGCCCTGTGCTAGCGGAGTTTTGTACAGATGTCGTCCGGAGCACCAGAACGGTGACCGGCATTCCTACAGAGGAGACAGCTGGAAACTGCATACTTGGGATGCATCGGCGATCAAAATCGCAGAAAGTACACTCGCGGTTTGCTGACCTAGCACTTCTCCTTGCAAACCGTGCAATAACCATGAGGTGGAAATCGGCAAGGGGTCCATCAATGTATCTGTTGCATGGGGAGGTAGTATGATGGGGCAGTGCAGAGAGCGCTGCCATTAGGCAGGAAGAGGCCCGAGGGTTGCGCAAAACCTTGATCTCAATGGACTGGGACTTGATGCTGGAGGCATTTAAAGCACTAGAGCCTGCGCCTGTCCCAGTGGTAAATGACATATAGAGGAACAATCGCAAACAGTCCCCCGATGGCACGATTTCGACCCAAGAATGCTACATGCGTAACGCTGCCATATGCACACAACATATTAATTACGCCAACATAAATAGAAGTAGGAACCAGGATGGAACTGGGCACCATAGGCACTAACCAAAGCGGAGCCAGAGTAGGGAGGGAGGGGGGAGGGGTTTTCGCAATTGTAGAAGTTATTCTCAATAAACTGGTAAGTGTATCCTGTTACTACCTTGGTATCATCTAAATAAGGTTTCTGTGAAGTATACTGTAAGAAATGGTACAAAATACTTGTAAACACTGCAATACTGAGGCTTACACCTGACGTTCTGCATGATAAAATGCTGCTATTGTGCCCACAAAAGTACCGAACATAATGTATGACTTGCGAAACCAAGAAATCAATAAAGTGTGTTTAAAAAAAAAACCCTATCTAGTAAAAAAAGAAGACAAGTTTTTGCATACACAAATAACTCCCTTTTAGCATTGGCATTATCGAGGAGACATTTTTTTATTTCTACAATCTTTTCTGACTTTGCATGTGTGCTGCACTGTACAGCACAATACAAAGCAGGAAAAGTTTAAAAGTTAGTCTAAACATAGTATTTTATACTAGAAGGGTACCCTTCCAGTACGAAACCTATTCTCAACTTGACACAGACACTTTTGCAGTAAGATGCAAAGGTGTGTATCTGGCGTTGGGAGCCGAATTGTGCGCCAGTGCAGGGAAGTGAGTAGGACAGCACCATGTCTCTGTAGATATGATGCTGTCCCATTCTCTCCTTATCACTTAAAGCAGCAAAGCATTTTTGGTTTCTGTTCTGTGTTGCGTGACATTTTAGTAAATTTGCCTTGCCAGAGAGACAGGAGGTGAAAGGTAGCATGTAGAGGTGGATAAGTCAACAAAGTAAAAGGGAGAGCCAAGCCAGAGCATAGCCATGGGTTGACTCCTGCTCTAAGAGCCTGTGCACAAACTAAGCCTTGAAAATATTTAGCATGTAAATCATGCAGCAAACATCATTTTAAAATATGATAAGGTGTCATCAAAATTCAAAACAGCATGTTTCTTTAGCACACAGAAGCATTTCACCTTAGTACCTCAGATTAAATCACTGAATTGAGAAGTATTTATGAAAAATAATAGTTTTAAATATGACCCGGGGAACAATCCTATCCCACCCTGATGATAATGGTATTAGTGAATTAAGAAGCATGTCAGGGTTCATTTTTACCCTCTATGTGGGCTAGATTCTTATTATACATGGAGAAAAAGTATAGACAATTACATGAAAAGTAAGAGGTGTATGTACAGCGCACATACTTAACGTACATATTTGAAAGTACTCTAAAGTGTGATAATGAACAAACTGGAGTCTGGGTGAAATAAAGCATTTCCCTAGTATCACACAATGTGGTCAAGTATGGAAGCTGGGGTTGATTCTAGATTTTCCAGTTTCTCATTGTGCAATTCAGCCACTTGATGGTTATCTCTTTATGACATTAAAGCTGGATGAGACTGGGGGCGTGGCTTGGCCGAGCAGCAAGATGGCCGCCTTCTAAAGGGGCTCTGCCGGCCGGGCACATTATCCTGTATCATCCTTGAGAAAACGAGGTGCCTGCACATCCTGCCCTACTGGGATCGATCCGGCGCAAGACGTGGAGCATGCCCATGCCTTTCTTGGGCTGTCAGGCAGAACAGAACTGCGGCTACGAACATCACGTAGCGAAGTGATCTCGTGGCTGGGACGAACCCGGGCCGCAGCGCCCATAGAGTGGCCTCCCATTCCTGCATCCCTCCGGCTGGCCATGGTTGAGACCCCCCCACATTCCATCAGCAACTGTGGGGAGGAGGTGCCAGGCGGATCGGCGCAGCTGCGCTGCCCTGAGAAGCGCGCCGCCAGTCCGCGCTGCGGCCTGGAGGGCATTTCGGCCTATGCGAGAGCTGGCGGCGTTCCTGGCCGATGCGGACATCGGTGTGTCCCTGAGGCGTGCCCAGGAGGGCGACATTTGCTGCGGGGGCCCCACCTGTCTTCGGCGGCTGCGGGGGACCTCGCGGCGGGGACTGATGTATGCCGTACGAGAGACCGCGAGGGAGCCGGTGGCTGCCCGGCTGGGCCTTGTGGAGTGACAGCCATCCCATACTGCGATGCACGTTCCTGTGGTGGAGCTGTGAGGCACAGACGAACAGACCTGGGACCACGTGAGTAGGCCAGTGGGCCCTAGCTCCTTAATTCCGGGTACCAGCTGGCGGGGGCTCTGCCGCCTGTGGTGACTGTCGCGAGGCGATCCCTAGGCGCTACGAGCTGCGTGTATGCTCTGGACCCGGTTGGGACTATGCAGGCCCTGGGGCATGGCGCTGAGGGGTGCTGAGTGAGAGCTGTGGAGGTGCCGGATTGGGGCGGAGTGTGGTACCTTGGGTGGTGTTGCCTCCCGTCGCCCCTAGGGTTTCTGCGCGCCTGTTCCCCCTTCCTTGGCGGTACTCCAGTACCTTGGCCCCCTGAGTGCTTTTCAGCCAGACAACAGGCCTAGGACTCAGCTGGAACTGCGGCTGTCCCGGTGCCCCCTCCTGTAGACGCAATATCTCACAGCAGCGTTTGCACAGCGACTCTGTGCGCACCATTTCAACTGGCCTACCCGCTTCACACACTCAACGCCATGGGGAAAAATGACCCCAAGCAATCAAAACTGCCATTTTAGAATAAGTACCTGCGCAGGGGACACGAGTTCTGAACCTGAACTCTGAACCTGAAAATGAACCTTCCCAGGCCGGTGACAAACAAGATGAAGACCTGCACGCCATCATGTTGGAGGTCCGCTCCAATCTCAATCTTGACAACAAATACATTGAATTACATATTTACATGACGACATGAGCCTTGTGTTTTCTATGTGATAAATTATGTGATTTGCACTATATTTTCTCCATTTACCCTTCTATCCTCACTCCAAACACAATACTCACCGTATCCCCCTTTTCTCCTCCCTCTCACTCCTAGGGGCACTACCTTTGTTATTGTTGTATTAGCATTACAACTTGATGTACGTTCAGTGTGATTAAATAACACTGCTTACTAAATATACTATATGTTTCTTCGAGTATCTGTTCTTGATTATTGTAATTTTTGATGTTGATGAATTGTTTATTGGGACCACTTTTGCAATGTACTGTCCTATACCCAGGTCCTAATGACGTATTTTGGGTTTACCCTTTTTGTAACTACTAAATTACCGCAACAGAGACTCAGTCTTAAAAGCAGCCAGAGAACATGGCCCCATCACCCACCAGGGCAATAATATATCCATATTTCCGGACTTCACTCCCACGGTACAAACCGCACAGAAAGAATTTCTGCCCGCAAAGCGCCTCCTTCAACGCACTGACATCCCCTATGCAATGCTTTATCCGGCAAAGTTGAAGATCTCCTACGATGGCCAAACACACTACTTCACTGACGCCAAATGAGCGCTTAAATTCGCCAAACATATCTGCCCAGGACGGTCATCGCCCCGGACGCCCATGCAAGCGGAGGCGGCGGACAGACTTAGCGACAATGATTGACCATGGGACCATGCTAGATAGACACAGGCCGCTGCACCTTGAGCCCACTACCCCTGCTGTTGACTTTTCGCTATATACAAGCGGCCCACGCCCTACCATTTGAACAATTATCATTCTTTGTTTGCGTCCTATATTTGCCCTCCTGTTTTGATATGTACACCCGGCCACCCTGCCTCTCGTGAAGGACAGTACGCCGGTAACCCATGCCCCCACAGGGAGATCTCCCATGGTTTATATTGCCTGTTTTCGGTTTGGGTATGTTTGGGAGGGGGGAGGTAGGGGACTCTCAACCTAATTGGGGGGTTGGAGTGGGAGGGGGGGTGTATTGTTTTGTGCATGCACAGTTGGAAGTTTTCAGTCACTTCAAGGTCACTTACACTATCCTCTTCAGCAAGTATAATGAGACACAGCTTCTACCACTTTTTGCAACAAATAGGATCAAAGAGCAATGCCATATTTCACTTAACCAACAGACCGCTCATCACTAGCTGGCGATCCCTACGCTGCGTCACACATCACGCCAAATGACTGAAGTATCGTTTCTAACCTGGAACATACGAGGTCTGAACAACCACAGAAAGACAAGACTCACACACGCCTATCTGATCAGACACAAAATTGATACATGTTTCCTGCAAGAAACGCATCTTATGCATGCCACGGATCCTAAGCTAGACAATAGGTATTGGGGTGAGATCCATTCAGCCACGTATTCTAACTACGCCCGAGGTACTGCCATCCTTATCCGACGCAATATCGGCTGGACTACAACTGACTCGTGTGTCGACCCTGAAGGTCGATATGTACTGCTAAAAGGTACGCTGCACACCACACCGATGACCCTAGCGGCCATTTATGGCTCTAACACTGATGATCCGGCCCTATTTGAAACCATATGGTCCAAGATAACCCTTCTTGGGGAGGATACAATTGTTTGGGGGGGCGATTTCAATGTTGTCATGCAGGACTCCTTGGATCGTATGGGGGCCTCCAGGCAACTACACCCCAAAACTAATGAAGTGCTCAATTCCATAGCGCTGGACTATGGCCTAATGGATATCTGGCGCTCATGGCACCCAGACACCCGCGAGGGCACGTGCATTTCATCTTGCCATAACGCCTGGTCCCGGCTGGACTTCTGGCTGGTCACACAGGATGTAGCCTCCTGGACCACTAGCATCAAACACTCACCGCGCACGCTGTCTGATCACACTCCGGTCCAGCTCAACTGGACTGTACCACTAAATAAGCCGCGAGCCATCAGTTGGCGATTGCCACCGCATGCGCTGCGAGACACTGTATTTAGGGAGGAGGTCCGCGAGGAACTCCTGCAATACTTCGCTATAAACGTCAAATCTGTAGATTCCCCTTCCATGCTATTGGAAGCTTTCAAAACTGTCATACGAGGTGTCTGCATAGCCAAACAATCGGGGGTGTTAAAATCCATCCACTCCACTCCTGAACGGATAGAGAAGGAAATACAGCAAGCAGAGACACTATACTTTCAAACGGGCCTACAGACGCACCTCGCCACTATTCGCGAAAAAATTTCAGAATATGACAACGAAGCACTCCGCGAAACAAACTTCCTGGGGAAACATGCCAGAGCCCGCAGGTACGGGGAGGGAGATCGCCCAGGCAAAGCCTTAGCCTGCACACTCAAACGACAACGTACTTCCGCTTATATTACCGAGCTCTTGGAAGATGCTTCCAACCCTGCACGTGGACAGTCTGCCACCCTAGACAGAATGAGGAGATTCTACGAATACCTCTATACCGCGACCCAGGACGGCCCTCACTCGGAGCTGCAGACTTATCTAGACTCTGGTTAAGCAATGCACATCGCGAATATTTAGGCGTGCCATTTACCAAAGAGGACATTATCCAGGTCATCAACAGCTTACCTGGTGACAAAGCGCCTGGAGTAGACAACCTATCAGCATCATTCTATAAAACTTATGCCACTGAACTTGCTCCCCACCTGCTAGAGGTGTATCAAGAATCCCTTGACATAGGCCACCTCCCCCCGACGATGCGCAAGTCCGTGATCATGACAATTTTGAAGCCAGAGAAACCAGCAAATAAATGCGATTCTTATCGCCCGCTTTCCCTTATTAACATAGACGCGAAAATACTGGCCAAACTGATAGCCAATAGATTGAAGCCGCTCCTACCCCTCGTCGCTAGACCGGACCAATCCGGCTTCATTCCCGGGAGATCCACCTCACATAACCTACGCACCTTTTTCTCCATACTTCATTAACTAGATCCCAACCTTCCTGCGCTCTCTGCGTTCTTAGATGCCACGAAGGCATTCGATTCCCTTGAGTGGCGTTCCTTTTCACTATACTCCCCAGGATTGGCATAAGCCCAAACTTCCTGAAACTTATTTACTTGCTCTATACTAACCCGACAGCCAGACTCAAAGTTAACGACTTGCTATTGGAACCGTTTCCCGTAGCCCGAGGCACTAGACAGGGGTGCCCCTTGTCCCCTTTATTATTTGCGATAGCTATGGAACCTCTCGCGGCCAGGATGCACCAGCACCACACAGCCAGAGGACTAGGCCTCACAGATAGAGGTTTGATTATATAAATGTATGCAGACGACATCACACTATACGTTCGCGAGCCTGAAATGAACCTCAACCTGGTGCTGTGCGAATTCTCCTCTTAGGAGGCATGTTAGGCATACAGGTTAATTGGTCCAAATCGACCCTCCTCACCCTAACACCGGCCCCAATTACATTGGACCTCGAATTTCCGCTCACCTGGGCGGATACAGCGGTCAAATACCTTGGGATATGGCTCTCCAGGGAGCTACAAGAGATCTGGCGCTTGAATTATGGTCGGCTTATCACCTGGCTGGAAAGCAAAATCTCCATTTGGGCTAAATTGCCGGTATCACTTGCTGGCAGGATAGCAATCGCTAAAATGATCATTCTGCCCAAATTCCTGTACCTTTTTGCCAACATCCCCCTTCCTCTAACGCAGGCCTTGTTCAAACGTCTCCGCTGCCTTTTAATTTCTCTTGTCTGGGCGGGTAAACAACCACGTATCTCTTGGGAAGTCCTGACACTGCCATTGACACAGGAAGGTCTTGGGGCACCGGACTTTGAATTCTATGCTCTGAGCGCTCAGGCTCAATACCTCCACTACTGGGTCCACCCCATCCCATTCCAACCCCATGTGACAGTTGAAAAGGATGTCGCTTTCCCAGCATCGCTACCAGCCGCTATTTACTACACCTACAAAAGGCCCAACGCAGAAATCAATACAGTGGAAACTCTATGCTGGGCATGGGAGGGACTTAGACGCCGCGCGAAACTTCCATTACTATACGCCCCATCTATGCCACTAGCTCACCACCCTAGCTTCCCCCCACTGCAAGACGCTGGCTCTATCCAAAGAGCCCGCCGGATGGGGCTATCCATTTTTGCTGACCTGTACCCAGCCAATGAATTCTTACCTCGGCCACAAAATTCAGACGGAACACGCACCCCCCTCCTGGAACTGCTACTCTACGACCAACTCAAAGCTAACTGTCGGCGGATACACAGCTCATTTCCCGCTGCACCTTCACCCTTACTCTCGTTGGAAAACATCCTAACGAACCCATTGCCCAAGAAGCTGATAACCCGCATTTATAATACCACACAACACAATACCCCGATTGCGACACCTAATGCGCTGGCGCAGTGGTCCTCGGACCTCGACCCACCACCCACCGACAAACAATGGGCCTTTTGCTGTGCTCAACTCAAACGCTGCTCTCCCAACTACAAGCTGCGGTTAATACATTTCAAATACCTGCATAGATTATACCGCACACCATTGCAACTACACAAAATGGGCTTGCGACCAGATGCCACATGCTGGCGCTGTGCGGATACACAAGCCTCCTTCCTACACTTAGCATGGTTCTGCGGCCCCATTTCATTGTTTTGGGGAAAGGTGTTCAATATCATTCACGAAGTGACTGGTTTCCAACATGCCCGCACTCCCCTAACAGCCCTCCTGGGTCACGTGGCTGACGCCCCTCCAAGCGCTGGCTGCCTGTGAGCCATGGTGCTTCTCCTCGCCAAGCGCCGCATTGCAATACATTGGGGATCACCAAGCGCGCTCAACGTTACCATGTGGATAAGAGACGTTACCTACTGCCAGGAGATGCTCTCTGCGTACTGGGATCTGATGCCCACTGCATCACGACCCAAGTACATCTGGGCCCCGTTCATAGTATTGGCAGCTGCACACACTGAAATAACAGCTCATACTCCGCCAACGCACATACGTCCATAACCTCACCCAAACAAACAGTTAGTACAACACTTCTTGCCACCATCTCTATTCATTTAGGCATCGGGTCACCATCCCAGCGAGCCACGCCTTGCATGTCTGTGCACTTGACCTCCATATTGCCGTACACGCGAGAAGGGAACACAGTAGTTCATCTGCCTTATATTCCCTAACTCATATCTCCACTGGCTGAAAGTACCACGTGGCTGTAGTGAACCGCCCACCCCGATAGACCACGATTGTTGTAATCTGTTGCTACCATCTCAATGCTCGAATGTACTTACCTTGTCTCAATATTTGATTCTGCTGTGACCACAATGTGACTTGTATGTTACCTTTGTGTTACGCTCTAAAATGATAAATAAAAAATAATTTAAAAAAAAAGCTGGATGAGACTAGATTGTGGGTTACAGGCAGGGTCCACATTGTGTTTTTGGCAGTTTCCATAGAGAAAACCTTACCCATGCTCAAAACAGACACAGACTAAGTTCAATATTCGTTTTTTTCTGGCATAGGAAGATTTGCTTGGATTCACAGGATGCTGAGCCTAGGCAGGGATTCAAGGATGGCTCCCCATGATGCACATCACCTTCTGTGAAAGGTTCGCTCGTTTTTTGCTCAAGATTCCAAGAGAAACATGAGCAGAGCCAGCTTGAGCCTTAAATGTCTCACACCTCTAATAGCATGCAAAAGAGCGAAATGTTAAGAGGGGCAGAATCCAGGCAAAATGTAAGAGGCTTTCATAGAGTTGGGAAAGGGGAGAGGTTGATGTAAAGGAAGAGGCTGCGGGGAGAAGTGTGGTGAAGAGCAGCAGATGGAGGGGAAAGGTGGATTTTAGAGGGGCATGTGGTGAAGACCAGCACATGGAGGGGAGAGGTGGATGTTAGAGGGGCAGACCCAGCCAAAGGAGGGTAGAGACAGGGGAGAATTGAAACATCAAGTGCACATCATGGAGGGGAGATGTGAATATAGGAGGGACAAAACCAGCAACTGTGGTTGTTCCTCTGCCCAAAAACCCTTCAGCAGGTTCAAAACTTCTCAGCATCTTCTGACATCTCTTTGCTGCCTTTTGCCCACAATGTTTTTGTGTAATAGGAAAAAGGCAGAAGTATATTGTGAGACCTACCTTTTCGGGTAGGGGCAATAAGTAATTGATTGGCAGTGTCTGTGGTGGATACCATTGTTTACGATTGCTGTTTCAGAACTTAAGACAATTTCATTTCATTTGGATAAGAGTTATTCCTTTTGAAAACTTGTCTCTCCAAAGGTGGCAATAGAGAGCAGTCAAAGGATACTTCAGGAGGTGACAAAGGTATTGGAACTAAGATACAGTATGCCACATTGGTCATACTTGATAAGCACCTTAGCTAGCCAGCCTAGCTATGTCTTTTAAAAAAGACTATTGTTGAGGAGGTGGAAATGGAATGAAACACCAAAAATGTGTTCTGTGACTACTAGTCCCCAATACACAAAAACATCTTTTGATGTCTTTGTGTGCACGGTGTCCGGCAAACTGATAACAGACATTAGGCACCCTGCAAGACTTAAATTAAAAGCTGTGAGATCCAGAAAAGGGGGCCAGGCTCAGATAGGAAAGGCAGGGAATCTACAGTTGACCAACGGGCCAATGGATGGCACCAGCGAATGGGACAATTGTTTTTTTATTACAGTGGAGAAACAGGGCTCCGTGATTGGGCTGGCTTTGCCTTTGGTGCACAACCCAAAAAACTGCTGTAGCCTTAGGGTTTGAATGCACAGAGTCAGTCTGACTGTGCTCACACAGCCAACCGGTTTATTGTCATGGGCAGAATGACAATGGGCCAGCCTGAGCAAGCACAGTATGATGTGAGCCTCCTTCCCCTAAAACAAACAATCCTAAAACTCAGGGAGTGAAATTAAGGCCCAGGGAAATAGCTGCTTTTCAGGAGCATAATTAGAATTGGCCTCCTGTGGGAGGTGAGGAGAAGGAGGAGTGTACAGAAGGAGGAGGCTGTGTGGGGGGTGCAGCTGAGGAGGGAGGGGGAATTCCATAAAATACACCAAAGTACATGGAGCGATCTGCCATTCATTGAGCTTATGCCAGTAGGTAAAGAGAGGCAGATCTTGCAGTGGAGGTTAGAAGACCTAAAGTGTTTGGTTAGGTAACTTGGGACGTGACTGGAGTGACTTGTGACTGATGTATGGTCTTGCAAGAGTCTTGCATTCAATTATGTCTTTAACCAAGATCTAATTAATTTACCTGAGGGCAGGAGCAATTTGGTTATTACTTCTTAGCCTAAATATGAGTCGAGTGGCATGGTTCTACTGCCTGTGCAATTTGGAAAGTGTCTCTCCAGATATTAGGGACATGTGACTTCAAATTTTTTAAACTGTAAATCTCTGGTTTACTTTAGCTTTATTTTGGAAATCAAGCACCTACTCCTCCAACCTATCTATTCCACATTGCTCCATTTCCTTTCCTTATAGGTGTAAACTGCACAGAGATTACTATAGTAAGTTCCTTTTGTTTTGTTGCTTTAATATACTACCTGTCTCTTTAGTGACTGGCTTCCAGTGTAGCATTTGGCATTTTTTTCTCTGGCCACACGTCCATTTTTAGCCATCTCTCTGTATATCTTTAAGATACTTCAGCTCTTTGCATCAGTTAAAAATGGAGTTTCAGAGTAATTCCTGTGTTTAGGCACTCAGTGTGCAGGTGTGGACCAGCCTCACCTGATCAAGCATGTATCCCTTTGTATTAATCCCCCCCATGCCTGCTGAAAACCAAATGCCATATCTTGAACTTTACTGCTGTAAAGAGAGGCTGGGAGTCACTTGAAGTTCAGCTGCATACCTCTGGAACAATCTGTCCTGGAATTTTAATCATGCACTAAACTGGAAATATTTAGTGAACATAGGAGTAATCATATCAGTTTTGGAGAAGCCTAGCTTTTTCACTCATTTTGATTAATGTAATCTATTTCCACTTAATAAAGCTTTAAAAATATGTACTTATTTTATTATGGTAATTATTTATATTTTAGCCATTTTAGTAAGATCCACACCAGGTAAGCAGCTTCTTGCAAAGCTACTTCAACAATGCCAGAAAATGAATGGTCAATTGATGTCACTTCCTGTGTTTACATCATACAGTGGCCTCGCATGTTCCTATTCTGCCTTGGGCCCCACAAATCCTAAAACCGGCCCTGCTCTCTATTCTTTGTAGCTATGTTGTCTATCTCCCCACTGCATACCCTCTGGGCTTTATGATGTCAGGATGGAAGGGTGAATAGTAGGCTTTTATTAACATCATTGTTTCTTTTGCAAGAATAAGAAAACAGCCAAACATAGGGGCATATTTACATGAAACTGCCACAGCACGGTGCCACACGCAATTTTGCTGCTTCAACCTGCGTCTTTTTCAAAATGCAGGGATGAACCTTATTAACAAGAATACGGCTCACCCCTGTGCTCACCACTGCGCCGGCACTAAAAAAGCTGCCTAGCGCCAAAGCAGGCACCCTTGCACCATGGTGCAAAGGTGCCTGCGTTGCATGGACGACAGTGTTTCTGCAGGAAAGGATGCCTTCCTGCACAAAAACAATTATTAACAATGTTTTGCTTCTTCTATGTGTGCTGCAGAATGCATCACACATAGAAAGAGCAAAAAAAGAGGAGAAATAAAAGTATTTCTCCTCGTTGCGCCACATTAACGCCTCCTTTTGAAAGGTGTTAGTTTTTGGCTCTGCCTCAGATTCACAGATCCTTCTAAATTTGGAACAGTGTTAAAAAGCCATGGGAGTTGCTGGAAACGCCTACAGCAACACCCATTGCACACCCCTTTGCCGTAGAAACTGTGTTGCAGAGGGCCATATTTACAAGACTGTATTAAGCCATGCTAAGTGGCTTAGCGTGGCCTTGAAAATATGGGCTAGCATAGAGCGCCACCGGAGCGTCAAAAATGTGACGCTCCGGTGTTGCTAGGGGCTTGTTAATATGCCCCACAGTGTCTTTGTGTTATCGCACTGATACTCAAAGTACTGCCCGGGGGGCCGCATGTGGCCCTCCTGACCGATACATGCAGCCCCATGGTCAACAGCTGCACTGGGCTGCTATTTACTCAACTAAGTATTAACATTAAAAATATGTTAAATAAGATGTTAAATAAACAGCGAAGCATTAATTTAAAGGTTAATTGAAGATAAAGAAAGGAAGTAACTAGGTTGTCTTGCACTGCTTTAGGAACACCTTTATTTTTAGATACATCTTGCAGCAAAAGTGTAAAAATATGATAAAGTTAAGATTCAAAAAGTGTTTTTCATTAGTACATCAGAATATATCAGTGCATTGACAAGCATTTGTTTAAAAAGTGATAGTTTTCAAACATTAATTTAGAAACATTTATTTCCCACCCACCCTGACAACAATGCCACTAGCGAACTAAGAGGCAAGTCAGTTGTTATGTGCACTTTTTTGGTGGCCTGGATTCCTATTATACATGAACAACATAATAGTTTATTAAATCAAACACAGGAGAAGATTTTGTACAGCGCACATCCTGAAGTCAAGTATGTTGACGTCCTCTTATATGTGATAACGAAAGAAAAAGAGTGAAAGTAAAATAAAACAATTCCCTAGGATCACACAGTTTGGTTAACTGGGGAAGCTGAGATTAATCCCCAGTTTGCTGGTTTCACATTGTTCAATTCAACAACTAGATGTATGTGCTTTGCTTCGCCTACACCCACCTTACTGACAACACCCACAGACCCAACCTCGACCGCCATCCAGCTGGCATCAATGCGGCCCTCGGTCACATCACAGACCAAACTTTTTGGCCCTTGGGAAAATGTTTGGGAGTACCCATGTGTTATAGCATCTGTCTTGGGGCCAGGAGAGATCCGAATCAAAGTGAATGCCTATGTTGCTAGGTGCCTGGTTTGAAGATGGACCTTCTCCCTGAGCTTGTCAGAGATTAATAGATTCCAAATTATGACATTCAGCATCAGTACCAATGCATTTGAATCCCTCCAGCATAAACACATCTCCCTCACCAAAAAGTGAAAATATTCATAGGTGAGGCTTCTGGTTTTGGATCGGTTCACCTCACAACTTTCGTCTGGTTGCGTGCTTGTGTTCCTCCTCTCGGTGAACGGATGGACCTTGGTGCCTGGAGCTTTCCCTCAGCACCTGCACCGGCATAGATGCTGTAATGCAACTTTAACCGTGCTCCGCACCCACTTTTGAAACTCCAGGGGCTGTACCATAGGGTGAGCAACCGTCCGTAAATTTCACGGACCGTCCGTAATTTGGATCTCACGTCCGTTGTCCGTGGCGATCCCTGTTACAGACGCCTTTTGTCCGTAATTTTGTGCACTGTGGAACATCACTGTTCCCCTGCCAGAAGCCTCAGCTCCCTGATGGTGCCACCTCGCACTCCTCTGGGCACAAGAGCAGCCCCACCCCGCCCATTGTCATTCTGTCTGCGGCTGATTGCCACATACAGAATGACAATGGGCCAGTCTGGACGCTTACTGCATGTGTTGGGCCCCCTCCTGCCTCGGTCTAAGGCAGGACATTCAGTTAGGTGGAAGAAATTAACAAAGACGCCCATGCTGCTAGGTGACAATCCAGTTCATGAAAAGGTGGTGAAACAAGTTTTAAAAAAAGGGTTATGGGTCTTTCACTGTCTCATCATTTTAAAACTGATGCATTTTCAATGTTATATTCAACAAAGCCATGGTTGCTGCTTTTTTTTATTTTATGCAACTAGCAACCATTGACAAAGCAAATAGTTCTGGCTTGTAGGTGTAACACTACTTGTTGTGTTATATATCTGGCTGCAATGACAGAAGCAGCAAATTACCAGTCGGGCGGCACACTATGGTAAGCACAGATTTTGAGCTTAGGTGTTTTAAGCCATGCCCTTAATTACATCGAACACCCCCTTTGGAGAGACCCCCACAGTTTTTTCATCCCACTTGAAACCCTGGAAACAACACCATGTCACAGTGGCACTGTGCATCATGCATGACTCATGACTTCCATATGCAGGGGCATAGTGAACCCTCCCCCACCCCACCCCTTGCTTTAGGAACTACAGCAGGGGTGAAGTTCTTGATGGGCCTCTTCTGTCAGCAACTCAGCAGACAGGCTCAGCTCATAATGTGAAAAGGTGGGTGAGTGAAGGGATGGGTGGATGGCTGGATGGATTAGTGAAAGGGTGAATGGATGAATGAAAGGGTGAATGGATGGATAATGAGAGAAAGGATGGACGGATGAGTGAGTGAGTGGAAGGATGGATGAGAGAATGGGTAAATAGATGGATGTATGGGTGGAACGGTAGATAGACAGGTAAAAGGATGGATGGATGAGTGAAAGGATGGATGGATGAGTGAAAGGGTGGATGACAGGCGAGTGAATGGGTGGATGGATGAGTGAACTGATGGATGGATTGATGAATTGATAAGTGAAAGGGTGAATGGATGGATGGATGAGTAAAAGGGTGGATGTAAGGCTGGATGAGTGAGTGAAAGGGAGGGTGGATGGACAGAAGGGTGGATAAATGAGTGAAGGAGTGAAAGGGTGGATGGATGAGAGAAAGGATGGATGGATGAGTGAAGGGGTGAAAGGGTGGATGGATGAGAGAAAGGATGGATGGATGAGTGAAAGGATGGATAGGGTCAATGGATGAATTCATGAATGGATGAGTAGATGGATGGGTGGATGGAAGGATGGATGGCTAAATGAAAGGGGGATGGAGAGAGAAAGGGAGGATGGATGGATGACTGAAAGGGTGAATGTGTGGAAGGATGAGTGACTGGGTGGATGAATGAATAAGTGAAAGGATGGCTGGATGGGTGAAAAGGTAGATGGATGGATGGATGAGTGAATGGATGGATGAGTGGAAGAGTGGATGGATGAGTGTACAGATGGTTAAGGTGAAAGGATGAATGGAGGGATGGATGAGTGAAACAGTGGATGGAGGGATGGATGAGTGGAATGATGGATGGATGGAAGAATAGATGATGGATAGGCTTGCAAATCATTGAATATTGATATGGATCGGCACACAGATGGAAGGACAGAATGAATGGTGAAAGACTGAATGATGGATGAAAGAATGATTACACCTTGTAACCTCCATTATCTTAAGTAAATTTCCTATAGATTGACTTTCACATTTATATGAGTCATTGGGCCTGATTCACAGAACTAACTTACGTCAAAAACGTAAAGTTAGTACTTTTTGGTATTCACAGAATACACTTACTCATTTTGGTATTCACAGAATGAACTTACTCATTTCGGTATTCACAGAAGTTAGTAGTCCTAACTTTAGGACTCCTAAATGCCTTCTGTGAATACCGAAAGTCTTAAAGTTAGGATTTTCTCAGTTTAGGAGTATTAAAGTTAGGACTCCTAACTTTACTACTCCTAAACTGAGAAAAATCCTAACTTTAAGACTTTCGGTATTCACAGAAGGCATTTAGGAGTCCTAAAGTTAGGAGTCCTAACTTTACTACTCCTAAACTGAGAAAAATCCTAACTTTAAGACTTTCGGTATTCACAGAAGGCATTTAGGAGTCCTAAAGTTAGGAGTCCTAACTTTACTACTCCTAAACTGAGAAAAATCCTAACTTTAAGACTTTCGGTATTCACAGAAGGCATTTAGGAGTCCTAAAGTTAGGACTACTAACTTCTGTGAATACCGAAATGAGTAAATTCATTCTGTGAATACCAAAATGAGTAAGTGTATTCTGTGAATATCAAAAAGTACTAACTTTACGTTTTTGACGTAAGTTAGTTCTGTGAATCAGGCCCATTGTCTCTATATAATATGTGTGTGATGTAACGCACTCCGACACCCTGTCCTACTTACTTGGGATGAGTAGCACTATAAAAGAAATTAAATACACATGAGAGAGGGTCTATGTGAAGAGGAGGGTCACCATTGGAGGGTGGTAGCAAGAGCAGACTGGCCGGACCGGGCATCGGGCGTTTCTCTGAGAGGCTGGAAAGGTGGGGGGGGGGGTGGTTTTGTTACTACAAAAAGACCTGCACATTTGCTCAAAGCTGCGCGCATACTGAAAAACCATGAAGTGCACAATTGCCTCAACTTAATATAAACTTCTTTTCACTTCTACTTAAGTGGTTGTCTATTTACTTACTTATATACTATTGCGCGACCTATTCTGATGTGTCTGTAAAACTTACATTTTGTCCTGAATTTTGACCTCCTGTCCTGAATTTTTGTCCTGAATTTTGACCCTTTGTCCTGAATGTTACACTCACCGTCCTGAATTTGCACCCATGCCAGTTGGTCACCCTACTGTACCATGATCTCATTACCTGCATCGTGCTGGCGCAGAAGAAATCTGTGCACTTCTTTTTGGCGTCTCGAGTGCATCCCTTAACTCAAAATATCTCTGAGTTAAAGCATGTTTTGCCAACAGCAGAGCCAGGAGCATCGCACAGGCCCCTGCAGCACATTGGTCCAAATAGGCCTACATCCCGGTCCCGCTTAACCAAAAGACTATTAATATCTATGGGTTACTGGAGTCTCAGGGGGCCCTCAAAACATTCTGCAGGAGGGCCCCATGGTCTTCGGTTACACCACAGAGCAGAACACAGGGCAGTAATTGCCCTTTATGTTTCCAAGCTCTTGTGCCAGTTGTCAGGGCAACATGCATTAACTCAGAGATATTTCAAGTTAGTGTATGGACTCGAGATGACAAAAAGAAGCACTCAGCCCGCTTCTACCCTGGTATACATGGGTTGGGGCCATCAGGATTCGGCCCCAGCCCATGTCTGCTCAAGGTCATTTCCCTGAATCTCCTCCTGTCGGCTTCAAGCTGCTCTTCCCAGGATGTGGTAATCCAGGACTCAGCGCCTGGTGAGCGTAGCAGGATGTAGTGGGGTGGATGGAGCGCAGTGAAAGGGGCTAGGCAAAAGTGAAGCAGGGGTTGCCCTGGGTCTCCATGTTGATGATGAAGAGAGGAAGGAGTAACAATGAGCCTTAGCAGACAACACAAGTGATGCTTTTAACTCAGGACATGGTTGCCCAATTCTGATAGGCTGCTGGCAGTTGGACATAAAGGATCAGATCTATTTCAAAACTTTTCCGACTTAGATCCTGAATTGGTCGAGTAGGAACTGTTTTCCTGACTGGAAAGGAAGGTGTTACTGTTATCTTTTTTCAGTGTCCATGATGCTGGACTCCTAAAGTCATATTGGCAGCCACGGAAAAGGTTTCTGTTTGAAAGGCAGTTGTTTTTTAGTTTTTAGGTCGAGCCTAGCATTGCAGCGCATGCGCTGCTCGCTTTGCGAGGCATGCTGTATTAGGGTATGTTTTAGAAGTGGTGTGGAAACCCCGCCCATATTTTTCATTGGCTGGCGTCATCGTCCATGGTAAATGCTGGCTTCCGGTTTGATAATGAGGCCTCTTAGTCCCTCCTTGTTACCGCCCTGTCTCCTTTTGGGACCGCCCATCAGGACTGGATCTTTTACTTGCGGCGTTTTACTGTCTCCTTCAATTAGTCGGTAAGCACTTTTTTTCCATTCGTGCAATGGCGACAGCTTGTTCTAAATGCTCTCAGTTTTCACTAACTGGGCCACAATAAGATCAACATTTTCCTTGGATCACACATATTGGTCTACAGCAGAGCCAGGATTTGAACCTGTGTCCCCTTGTTCTTTAATGGCATCTCGCACTTAGACGTCGCCATTCTTGTAGAAGGAGAACAAAAACACCTCAATTTACAGACTCCGCGTGTTTCTAACCTCAGTTTTGCTTTCGTGCGTAGAACTGGATCCTAGTTTGTGAATTGCGATTGATGTTAAACTGGCACTTTTAAGAACACCCAGTGTTGGTAGACAAGGGGCATGCCATGGGATCACACAACGCCGGTCCCTGGGGAAGCTGGGATTGGAAGTTATGTCAACATTTTAACGATTAGGATTAGGGGAAGGACTGGCAGCAATTACTCCCCAGAGCAGGAAGTGTTTGTGTACAGTTGGCAGTAAATATCGTGTTACAATCCGAGGCTCACTGCCTCACAACATGCGGGAGCTGCGGAGACGGCGGGTTCTGTGCCTTGACCCAGGCCAGGCAGCGCAGTCCCGCCGGGGACTACCTCTGTCTTTCTAAACGTAATGTAGACATGCTGAGAAGTGCTGGTACCTTCCACTGAGAGCGCCGTAGAGTTGCTGTGAAGTGCTGGGACTGTCCTAACAAAAGTGCTGTAGAGCTGCAGAGAAGTGCTGACACTGTCCCAATAAAGGTGCAGTAGAGCTGCAGAGAAGTGTCCATTGAAAGCTCCGTAGAGGTGCTGAGAAGTGCTGGTAATGCCCCAAAAAAAGTGCAGTAGAGCAGAGCAGTGCATTATTCCCCATTGAAATCTCTGTTCAGTTGATGGGAAGTGCCAGGACTTTCTCATTTAAAGTGGTATAGACTGGTAAGAAGAGCTGGGCTGTCCTAACGAAAGTGCCGGAGAGCTGTGGAGAAGTGCTGATACTGTTCCACTGATACTGCTGTAGAGCTGATCAGACGTTTTGGTATTGTCCCATTGAATGCACTGTAGAGCTGCAGAGGAATGTCCATTGAAAGCTCCGTAGAGCTGCAAAGAAGTGCTGGTCATGCCCCCAAAAAAGTGCAGTAGAGCAGAACAGTGCATTATTCCCCATTGAAATCTCTGTTCAGTTGATGAGAAGTGCCGAGACTTTCTCATTTAAAGTGGTATACACTGGTAAGAAGAGCTGGGCTGTCCTAACGAAAGTGCCGGAGAGCTGCGGAGAAATGCTGATACTGTTCCACTGATACTGCTGTAGAGCTGATCAGACGTTTTGGTATTGTCCCATTGAATGCACTGTAGAGCTGCAGAGGAATGTCCATTGAAAGCTCCGTAGAGCTGCAAAGAAGTGCTGGTCATGCCCCCAAAAAAGTGCAGTAGAGCAGAACAGTGCATTATTCCCCATTGAAATCTCTGTTCAGTTGATGAGAAGTGCCGAGACTTTCTCATTTAAAGTGGTATACACTGGTAAGAAGAGCTGGGCTGTCCTAATGAAAGTGCCGGAGAGCTGCGGAGAAATGCTGATACTGTTCCACTGATACTGCTGTAGAGCTGATCAGAAGTTATGGTACTGTCCCATTGAATGCACTGTAGAGCTGCAGAGGAATGTCCATTGAAAGCTCCGTAGAGCTGCAAAGAAGTGCTGGTCATGCCCCCAAAAAAGTGCAGTAGAGCAGAACAGTGCATTATTCCCCATTGAAATCTCTGTTCAGTTGATGAGAAGTGCCGAGACTTTCTCATTTAAAGTGGTATACACTGGTAAGAAGAGCTGGGTTGTCCTAACGAAAGTGCCGGAGAGCTGCAGAGAAATGCTGATACTGTTCCACTGATACTGCTGTAGAGCTGATCAGAAGTTTTGGTACTGTCAAATTGAATGCACTGTAGAGCTGCAGAGAAGTGCTAGTACATAGACATTGAAAGTGGTGTTGAGGTGCTGAGAAGTGCTGGTACTGTCCCTCTGAAAGTGCTCTACAGTTTATGACAAGTGCTGGTACTGTCCCTTCGAGAGATTTATAGAGCTTATGACAAGAGCTGGTATTGCATCTTTGAAAATGATGTGCAGCTGGTGAGAAGGGCTGGTAATGTCCCATTAAAAGTGCTGTACAGCTGATCAGAAGGTTTGGTACTGTCTCATTGAATGCGCTGTAAATCTGCAGAGAAGTGCGATACTGTCCCATTGAAAGTAGTATTGAGGTAAAGAGAAGTGCTGGTACTGCCCCACTAAAAGTGTTGGCTGCTGTTTAGCCAGAGAACCAGGTCAGCAGAGCCGTTGTAGAGCCTGAGACCCAGGTCAGCAGAGCTGCTGTAAAGCCATAGAAGCAGGTCAGCAGAACCGCTCTAGAGCCAGAGAACCGGGTCAGAAAAGCCGCTCTAGAGCCAGAGAACTAGGTCAGCAGAGCCGCTCTAGAGCCTGAGAACCAGGTCAGCAGAGCCGTTGTACAGCCAGAGAACCAGGTCAGCAAGCTGTAGTAGTAGTAGATACTTTTATTTGATTTCATAAAAAATCATAAAAGGGTGGAGAAACCACCATACATAAAATGTACATTTTGAAAACTTATAAGAATAAAAGCACACAAAGGTACGTTCTACAGCGGTTAAGTTAAAAATGTAAAACATACGATCAATGCCATAAGGATTTCAAGACTGGTTGTACTAAAACTTGATAAGTCACTTAGTGTTTTCTTTTTTTTCCAGTTCTATTGCCGCAATTTTCAGGAAATGTATAGCTCTACAGGACAGTTGGATTGATGGTCCTCCAAGGCATTGGATTACGGCTACTCTGCATGACCTTATTTGTTCCTTCCTGAAGGCTTCCCGAAGAACCATTCTTCGGGTTTCTACCAAGAAGGGGCAGATGCATAAAAAGTGCAAAAAAGGCTTGTCCCCTCCTCCACATAAGCGGCATTCCTTGGATTGCCAAGAATGTTTCCATTTCGGCGTCAGGTCCTTTGATGGAAATGACCCCAGCCGCAGTAACATCAGGTAGTGCTTTTTCTGATGGGAGAAGTGGTCTAGCAGATATGGTTGGGGTTTCAGCCGCTGATAGGCTTGGATCACTGCCCAAGCATGAGATTTTTTTGAAAAGGCTGTTTTGTCTATTAGTAAAGATGTCCGTTTAATTGCTTTGTTGACTACAGTTTTGAAGCCAGAATAGGTGGGAAGAGTGAGCCAGGCCTCCTCTAGCTGCAATGCCGCGAGGGATTCCTTCAGAGCTCTGAACGTTGAATTATTTAGCCTGGCTTGGGTTTCAATTTCCACCCAACAGTGATGCGCAAGGGTGTTGCCCTCTGCATCCCTCATTCTCCAGTAGTACTTGACTAGTGCCCCTTGTCTGTCAGGAATCTGGTTTCTTAGTCCGTACTGTAATCGGATTTGGGATTGTGAGATGTGTCGGGGGATCGAAAACAGGTTCTTAAAAAAAGGTTGATTGTACTGTGTTTAAAAAGGTGACATCTCTAAGGTTTAAAATTTCAGAGCCGTATGAGATAGAAGGTAGAAATTTTGCTGCAATGGCTTTTAGCAGGTGTCCTGTAGAACAACCTGTAAGTTTATTTCTTAGAACTTTGAAGGCAAACTGCAGTTGTTTGGCTTTAGTACGTCCTTGTGCCAGTTGTAGTTTAAAATTAAGGTTGCGGTCTATTTGAAAACCTAGATATTTGTATGAGTCAACCTTGGTCAAAGGTTGCTCGTCCAAGTACCAGAGGAATTTACGATTTTCCGTTGTTTTGAGCTGTCTGGCAAAGCACATCACCTTTGTTTTTTGATGGTTGATGGTTAATTGAGCCGAGATGGTATAAGCTCCTAATTTAGTGAGGAGTCGTTGCAGGCCTACAGGTGTTTGAGCGAGGAGCACGATATCGTCCGCGTATTGTAAACTGGGTGTGGGTATTTTGCCCAGTTTAGGGGGGTCAGATTGAATTGACCGGAGTTGTTTATCAAGGTCAGCAATGTAGATGTTGAAGAGGCAGGGTGCCAGCACACACCCTTGTTTTAACCCATTAAGAGTTTGAAACTTTTTGGTTATGCTGTGCCCGTCTCCTTTCCTGACCTGGACCCACGTCTGGGAATACAGATTAATTATGGCCTCCAGGAGTTTAGTTGGGGCACCCCAGGTCAGCAAGCTGCTGTAGAGCCAGAGAACCAGGTCAGCAGAGCTGCTGTAGAGCCAGAGAACCAGGTCAGCAGAGCCGCTGTAGAAGTGCTAGTACATAGACATTGAAAGTGGTGTTGAGGTGCTGAGAAGTGCTGGTACTGTCCCTCTTAAAGTGCTTTACAGTTTATGACAAGTGCTGGTACTGTCCCTTCGAGAGATTTATAGAGCTTATGACAAGAGCTGGTATTGCATCTTTGATAATGATGTGTAGCTGGTGAGAAGTGCTGGTAATGTCCCATTAAAAGTGCTGTACAGCTGATCAGAAGATTTGGTACTGTCTCATTGAATGCGCTGTAAATCTGCAGAGAAGTGCGGGTACTGTCCCATTGAAAGTGGTATTGAGGTAAAGAGAAGTGCTGGTACTGCCCCACTAAAAGTGTTGGCTGCTGTAGAGCCAGAGAACCAGGTCAGCAGAGCTGCTGTAGAGCCAGAGAACCAGGTCAGCAAAGCTGCTGTAAAGCCAGAGCACCAGGTCAGCAGAGCTGCTCTAGAGCCAGAGAACTGGGTCAGCAGAGCCGTTGTAGACCCAGAGAACCAGGTCAGCAGAGCTGCTCTAGAGCCAGAGAACCAGGTCAGCAGAGCTGCTGTAGAGCCAGAGAACCAGGTCAGCAGAGCTGCTGTAGAGCCAGAGAACCAGGTCAGCAGAGCTGCTGTAAAGCCAGAGCACCAGGTCAGCAGAGCCGCTCTAGAGCCAAAGAACTGGGTCAGCAGAGCCGTTGTACAGCCAGAGAACCAGGTCAGCAGAGCTGCTCTAGAGCCAAAGAACCAGGTCAGCAGAGCTGCTAAAGAGCCGAAGAACCAGGTCAGCAGTGGCGGTCTAGACCCAGAGAACCAGGTCAACAGAGCTGCTGTAGAGCCAGAGAACCAGGTCAGCAGAGCTGCTGTAGAGCCAGAAAACCAGCTCAGCAGAGCTGCTGTAGAACCAGAGAACCAGGTCAGCAGTCCTACTGTAGAGCCAGAGAATCAGGTCAGCAGAGCCGTTGTAGAGCCTGAGAACCAGGTCAGCACAGCCGTTATAGAGCCTGAGACCCGGGTCAGCAGAGCTGCTGTAGAACAAGAGAACCAGGTCAGCAGAGCCATTGTAGAGCCAGAGAACCAGGTCAGCAGAGCGTTGTAGACCCAGAGAACGAGGTCAGCAGAGTCGCTGTAGAGCCAGAGAACCAGGTCAGGAGAGCTGCTGTAGAAGTGCTAGTACATAGACATCGAAAGTGGTGTTGAGGTGCTGAGAAGTGCTGGTACTGTCCCTCTGAAAGTGCTCTACAGTTTATGACAAATGCTGGTACTGTCCCT
Source organism: Calotriton arnoldi (assembly GCA_963921515.1). Classification (NCBI taxonomy): domain Eukaryota; kingdom Metazoa; phylum Chordata; class Amphibia; order Caudata; family Salamandridae; genus Calotriton; species Calotriton arnoldi. The sequence goes on from CAWUFW010005096.1 coordinate 301,939, forward strand.
TTGAGAGATTTATAGAGCTTATGACAAGAGCTGGTATTGCATCTTTGAAAATGATGTGCAGCTGGTGAGAAGTGCTGGTAATGTCCCATTGAAAGTGCTGTACAGCTGATCAGAAGGTTGGGTACTGTCTCATTGAATGCGCTGTAAATCTGCAGAGAAGTGCGGGTACTGTCCCATTGAAAGTGGTATTGAGGTAAAGAGAAGTGCTGGTACTGCCCCACTAAAAGTGTTGGTTGCTGTAAAGCCAGAGAACCAGGTCAGCAGAGCTGCTGTAGAGCCAGAGAACAAGGTCAGCAGAGCTGCTGTAAAGCCAGATCACCAGGTCAGCAGAGCCGCTGTAGAGCCAGAGAACTGGGTCAGCAGAGCCGTCGTAGAGCCAGAGAACCAGGTCAGCAGAGCTGCTCTAGAGCCAGAGAACCAGGTCAGCAGACCTGCTAAAGAGCCAGAGAACCAGGTCAGCAGTGGCGCTCTAGACCCAGAGAACCAGGTCAGAAGAGCTGCTTTAGAGCCAGAGAACCAGGTCAGCAGAGCTGCTGTAGAGACAGTAAACCAGGTCAGCAGAGCTGCTGTAGAGCCAGAGAACCAAATCAGCAGAGCTGCTGTAGAGCCAGAGAACCAGGTCCGCAGAGCTGCTGTAGAGCCAGAGAAGCAGGTCAGCAGAGCTGCTGTAGAGCCAGAGAACAAGGTCAGCAGAGTCGGTCTAGAGCCTGAGAACCAGGTCAGCAGAGCTGCTGTAGAGCCAGAGAACGAGGCCAGCAGAGCTGCTCTATGGGCAGAGAACTGGGCCAGAAAACCAGGTCAGCAGAGCTGCTAAAGAGCCGAAGAACCAGGTCAGCAGTGGCGGTCTAGACCCAGAGAACCAGGTCAACAGAGCTGCTGTAGAGCCAGAGAACCAGGTCAGCAGAGCTGCTGTAGAGCCAGAGAACCAGCTCAGCAGAGCTGCTGTAGAGCCAGAGAACCAGGTCAGCAGTCCTACTGTAGAGCCAGAAAATCAGGTCAGCAGAGCCGTTGAAGAGCCTGAGACCCAGGTCAGCACAGCCGTTGTAGAGCCTGAGACCCGGGTCAGCAGAGCTGCTGTAGAACCAGAGAAAGAGGTCAGCAGAGCCATTGTAGAGCCAGAGAACCAGGTCAGCAGAGCATTGTAGACCCAGAGAACGAGGTCAGTAGAGTCGCTGTAGAGCCAGAGAACCAGGTCAGGAGAGCTGCTGTAGAAGTGCTAGTACATAGACATCGAAAGTGGTGTTGAGGTGCTGAGAAGTGCTGGTACTGTCCCTCTGAAAGTGCTCTACAGTTTATGACAAGTGCTGGTACTGTCCCTTTGAGTGATTTATAGAGCTTATGACAATAGCTGGTATTGCATCTTTGAAAATGATGTGCAGCTGGTGAGAAGTGCTGGTAATGTCCCATTGAAAGTGCTGTACAGCTGATCAGAAGGTTGGGTACTGTCTCATTGAATGCGCTGTAAATCTGCAGAGAAGTGCGGGTACTGTCCCATTGAAAGTGGTATTGAGGTAAAGAGAAGTGCTGGTACTGCCCCACTAAAAGTGTTGGTTGCTGTAAAGCCAGAGAACCAGGTCAGCAGAGCTGCTGTAGAGCCAGAGAACAAGGTCAGCAGAGCTGCTGTAAAGCCAGATCACCAGGTCAGCAGAGCCACTGTAGAGCCAGAGAACTGGGTCAGCAGAGCCGTTGTAGAGCCAGAGAACCAGGTCAGCAGAGCTGCTCTAGAGCCAGAGAACCAGGTCAGCAGACCTGCTAAAGAGCCAGAGAACCAGGTCAGCAGTGGCGCTCTAGACCCAGAGAACCAGGTTAGCAGAGCCGCTGTAGAGCCAGAGAACCAGGTCAGCAGAGCTGCTGTAGAGCCAGTGAACCAGGTCAGCAGAGCTGCTGTAGAGCCAGAGAACCAAATCAGCAGAGCTGCTGTAGAGCCAGAGAACCAGGTCCGCAGAGCTGCTGTAGAGCCAGAGAACCAGGTCAGCAGAGCTGCTGTAGAGCCAGAGAACAAGGTCAGCAGAGTCGGTCTAGAGCCTGAGAACCAGGTCAGCAGAGCTGCTGTAGAGCCAGAGAACGATGCCAGCAGAGCTGCTCTATGGGCAGAGAACTGGGCCAGAAAACCAGGTCAGCGAACCAGGTCAGCAGAGGTGTTGTAGAGCCAGAGAACCAGGTCAGCAAACTGCTGTAGAGCCAGAGAACCAGGTCAGCAGAGCTGCTGTAGAGCCTTAGAACCAGGTCAGCAGAGTTGCTGTAGAGCCAGAGAACCAGGTCAGCATAGCTGCTGAAGAGCCAGAGAAGCAGGTCATCAAGCTTCTGTAGAGCCAGAGAAGCAGGTCACCAATCTGCTGTAGAGCCATAGAACCAGGTCAGCAGAGCTGCTGTAGAGCCAGAGAACCAGGTCAGCAGAGCTGCTCTAGAGCCAGAGAACCAGGTCAGCAGAGTTGCTGTAGAGCCATAGAACCAGGTCATCAGAGCCGTTGTAGAGCCATAGAAGCAGGTCAGCAGAGCCATTGTAGAGCCAGAGAACCAGGTCAGCAGAGCAGTTGTAGAGCCTGAGACCCAGGTCAGCAGAGCTGCTTAGAGCCAGAGAACCAGGTCAGCAGAGCCGCTCTAGAGCCAGAGAACCAGTTCAGCGGAGCTGCTGTAGAGCCATAGAACCAGGTCAGCAGAGCCGTTGTAGAGCCATTGAACCAGGTCAGCAGAGCTGCTGTAGAGCCATAGAACCAGGTCAGCAGACACGCTCTAGAGCCAGAGAACCAGTTCAGCAGAGCCGCTCTAGAGCCTGAGAACCGGGTCAGCAGAGCCCCTCTAGAGCCAGAGAACCAGGTCCGCAGAGCCGCTCTAGAGCCAGAGAACCAGGTCAGCAGAGCCACTCTAGAGCCAGAGAACCAGGCCAGCAGAGCCGCTCTAGAACCAGAGAACCAGGTCAGCAAGCTGCTGTAGAGCCGGAGAACCAGGTCAGCAGAGCTGTTCTAGATACAGAGAACCAGGTCAGCAGAGCCACTCTAGACCCATAGAACCGGGTCAGCAGAGCTGTTGTAAAGCCTGAGAACCAGGTCAGGAGAGCTGCTATAGAGCCAGAGAACGAGATCCGCAGAGCTGCTCTAGAGCCAGAGAACCAGGTCACCAAAGCTGCTCTAGAGCCGGAGAACCAGGTCAGCAGAGCTGCTCTAGAGCCAGAGAACTAGGTCAACAGAGCTGCTGTAGAGCCAGAGAACCAGGTGAGCAGAGCTACTCTAGAGCCAGAGAACCAGGTCAGCAGAACTGCTGTAGAGCCAGAGAACCAGGTCAGATGAGCTGCTCTAGAGCCAGAGAACCAGGTCAGCAGAGCTGCTGTAAAGCCAGAGAACCAGGTCATCAGAGCCATTGTAGAGCCATAGAACCAGGTCAGCAGAGCCATTGTAGAGCCAGAGAACCAGGTCAGCAGAGCCGTTGTAGAGCCTGAGACCCAGGTCAGCAGAGCTGCTGTAGAGCCTGAGACCCAGGTCAGCAGAGCTGCTGTAGAGCCATAGAACCAGGTCAGCAGAGCCACTCTAGACACAGAGAACCAGGTCAGCAGAGCTGCTGTAGAGCCATAGAACAGCAGAGTCATTGTAGAGCCAGAGAACCAGATCAGCAGAGCGTTGTAGAGCCAGAGAACCAGGTCAGCAGAGCTTCGGTAGAGCCAGAGAACCAGGTCAGCAGAGCCGCTGTAGAAGTGCTAGTACAAAGACATGGAAAGTGGTGCTGAGAAGTGCTGGCACTGTCCCTCTGAAAGTGCTCTACAGTTTATGACAAGTGCTGGTACTGTCCCTTTGAGAGATTTATAGAGGCTTATGACAAGAGCTGGTATTGCATCTTTGAAAATGATGTGCAGCTGGTGAGAAGTGCTGGTAATGTCCCATTGAAAGTGCTGTACAGCTGATCAGAAGGTTTGGTACTGTCTCATTGAATGCGCTGTAAATCTGCAGAGAAGTGCGGGTACTGTCCCATTGAAAGTGGTTTGAGGTAAAGAGAAGTGCTGGTACTGCCCGACTAAAAGTGTTGGCTGCTGTAGAGCCAGAGAACGGGTCAGCAGAGCCGTTGTGGAGCCAGAGAACAAGGTCCGCAGAGCTGCTCTAGAGCCAGAGAACCAGGTCAGCAGAGCCGCTCTAGAGCCAGAGAACCAGGTCAGCAGAGCTGCTGTAGAGCCATAGAACCAGGTCAGCAGAGCCGCTCTAGACACAGAGAACCAGGTCAGCAGAGCTGCTGTAGAGCCATAGAACAGCAGAGTCATTGTAGAGCCAGAGAACCAGATCAGCAGAGCGTTGTAGAGCCAGAGAACCAGGTCAGCAGAGCTTCGGTAGAGCCAGAGAACCAGGTCAGCAGAGCCGCTGTAGAAGTGCTAGTACAAAGACATGGAAAGTGGTGCTGAGAAGTGCTGGCACTGTCCCTCTGAAAGTGCTCTACAGTTTATGACAAGTGCTGGTACTGTCCCTTTGAGAGATTTATAGAGCTTATGACAAGAGCTGGTATTGCATCTTTGAAAATGATGTGCAGCTGGTGAGAAGTGCTGGTAATGTCCCATTGAAAGTGCTGTACAGCTGATCAGAAGGTTTGGTACTGTCTCATTGAATGCGCTGTAAATCTGCAGAGAAGTGCGGGTACTGTCCCATTGAAAGTGGTTTGAGGTAAAGAGAAGTGCTGGTACTGCCCCACTAAAAGTGTTGGCTGCTGTAGAGCCAGAGAACGGGTCAGCAGAGCCGTTGTGGAGCCAGAGAACAAGGTCCGCAGAGCTGCTCTAGAGCCAGAGAACCAGGTCAGCAGAGCCGCTCTAGAGCCAGAGAACCAGGTCAGCAGAGCTGCTGTAGAGCCATAGAACCAGGTCAGCAGAGCCGCTCTAGACACAGAGAACCAGGTCAGCAGAGCTGCTGTAGAGCCATAGAACAGCAGAGTCATTGTAGAGCCAGAGAACCAGATCAGCAGAGCGTTGTAGAGCCAGAGAACCAGGTCAGCAGAGCTTCGGTAGAGCCAGAGAACCAGGTCAGCAGAGCCGCTGTAGAAGTGCTAGTACAAAGACATGGAAAGTGGTGCTGAGAAGTGCTGGCACTGTCCCTCTGAAAGTGCTCTACAGTTTATGACAAGTGCTGGTACTGTCCCTTTGAGAGATTTATAGAGCTTATGACAAGAGCTGGTATTGCATCTTTGAAAATGATGTGCAGCTGGTGAGAAGTGCTGGTAATGTCCCATTGAAAGTGCTGTACAGCTGATCAGAAGGTTTGGTACTGTCTCATTGAATGCGCTGTAAATCTGCAGAGAAGTGCGGGTACTGTCCCATTGAAAGTGGTTTGAGGTAAAGAGAAGTGCTGGTACTGCCCCACTAAAAGTGTTGGCTGCTGTAGAGCCAGAGAACGGGTCAGCAGAGCCGTTGTGGAGCCGGAGAACAAGGTCCGCAGAGCTGCTCTAGAGCCAGAGAACCAGGTCAGCAGAGCTGCTAAAGAGCCAGAGAACCAGGTCAGCAGTGGTGCTCTAGACCCAGAGAAACAGGTCAGCAGAGCTGCTGTAGAGCCAGAGAACCAGGTCAGCAGATCTCCTGTAGAGCCAGAGAACCAGGTCAGCAGAGCTGCCATAGAGCCAGAGGACCAAATCAGCAGAGCTGCTGTAGAGCCAGAGAACCAGGTCAGCAGAGCTGCTGTAGAGCCAGAGAACCAGGTCAGCTGAGCTGCTCTAGAGCCAGAGAACCAAATCAGCAGAGCTGCTGTAGAGCCAGACAACCAGGTCCGCAGAGCTGCTGTAGAGCCAGAGACACAGGTCAGCAGAGCCGCTGTAGAGCCAGAGAACAAGGTCAGCAGAGTCGCTCTAGAGCCTGAGAACCAGGTCAGCAGAGCGTTGTAGAGCCAGAGAACCAGGTCAGCAGAGCTTCTGTAGAGCCAGAGAACCAGGTCAGCAGAGCCGCTGTAGAAGTGCTGGTACATTGACATCGAAAGTGGTGTTGAGGAGCTGAGAAGTGCTGGCACTGTCCCTCTGAAAGTGCTCTACAGTTTATGACAAGTGCTGGTACTGTCACTTTGAGAGATTTATAGAGCTTATGACAAGAGCTGGTATTGCATCTTTGAAAATGATGTGCAGCTGGTGAGAAGTGCTGGTAATGTCCCATTGAAAGTGCTGTACAGCTGATCAGAAGGTTTGGTACTGTCTCATTGAATGCGCTGTAAATCTGCAGAGAAGTGCGGGTACTGTCCCATTGAAAGTGGGATTGAGGTAAAGAGAAGTGCTGGTACTGCCCCTCTAAAAGTGTTGGCTGCTGTAGAGCCAGAGAACCAGGTCAGCAGAGCTGCTGTAGAGCCAGAGAACCAGGTCAGCAGAGCTGCTGTAAAGCCAGAGCACCAGGTCAGCAGAGCCGCACTACAGCCAGAGAACTAGGTCAGCAGAGCCGTTGTGGAGCCAGAGAACCAGGTCAGCAGAGCTGCTCTAGAGCCAGAGAACCAGGTCAGCAGAGCTGCTAAAGAGCCAGAGAACCAGGTCAGCAGTGGTGCTCTAGACCCAGAGAACCAGGTCAGCAGAGCTGCTGTAGAGCCAGAGAACCAGGTCAGCAGAGCTGCTGTAGAGCCAGAGAACCAGGTCAGCAGAGCTGCTGTAGAGCCAGAGAACCAGGTCAGCAGAGCTGCTGTAGAGCCAGAGAACCAGGTCAGCAGAGCTGCTGTAGAGCCAGAGAACCAGGCCATCAGAGCCATTGTAGAGCCATAGAACCAGGTCAGCAGAGCCATTGTAGAGCCAGAGAACCAGGTCAGCAGAGCCGTTGTAGAGCCTGAGACCCATTTCAGCAGAGCTGCTGTAGAGCCTGAGACCCAGGTCAGCAGAGCTGCTGTAGAGCCAGAGAACCAGGTCAGTAGAGCCGCTCCTAGACACAGAGAACCAGGTCAGCAGAGCTGCTGTAGAGCCATAGAACAGCAGGGTCATTGTAGAGCCAGAGAACCAGGTCAGCAGAGCGTTGTAGAGCCAGAGAACCAGGTCAGCAGAGCTTCTGTAGAGCCAGAGAACCAGGTCAGCAGAGCCGCTGTAGAAGTGCTGGTACATAGACAACGAAAGTGGTGTTGAGGAGCTGAGAAGTGCTGGTACTGTCCCTCTGAAAGTGCTCTACAGTTTATGACAAGTGCTGGTACTGTCCCTTTGAGAGATTTATAGAGCTTATGACAAGAGCTGGTATTGCATCTTTGAAAATGATGTGCAGCTGGTGAGAAGTGCTGGTAATGTCCCATTGAAAGTGCTGTACAGCTGATCAGAAGGTTTGGTACTGTCTCATTGAATGCGCTGTAAATCTGCAGAGAAGTGCGGGTACTGTCCCATTGAAAGTGGTATTGAGGTAAAGAGAAGTGCTGGTACTACCCCTCTAAAAGTGTTGGCTGCTGTAGAGCCAGAGAACGGGTCAGCAGAGCCGTTGTGGAGCCAGAGAACAAGGTCCGCAGAGCTGCTCTAGAGCCAGAGAACCAGGTCAGCAGAGCTGCTAAAGAGCCAGAGAACCAGGTCAGCAGTGGTGCTCTAGACCCAGAGAACCAGGTCAGCAGAGCCACTCTAGACCCATAGAACCGGGTCAGCAGAGCTGTTGTAAAGCCTGAGAACCAGGTCAGGAGAGCTGCTATAGAGCCAGAGAACGAGGTCCGCAGAGCTGCTCTAGAGCCAGAGAACCAGGTCACCAAAGCTGCTCTAGAGCCGGAGAACCAGGTCAGCAGAGCTGCTCTAGAGCCAGAGAACTAGGTCAACAGAGCTGCTGTAGAGCCAGAGAACCAGGTGAGCAGAGCTACTCTAGAGCCAGAGAACCAGGTCAGCAGAACTGCTGTAGAGCCAGAGAACCAGGTCAGATGAGCTGCTCTAGAGCCAGAGAACCAGGTCAGCAGAGCTGCTGTAAAGCCAGAGAACCAGCTCATCAGAGCCATTGTAGAGCCATAGAACCAGGTCAGCAGAGCCATTGTAGAGCCAGAGAACCAGGTCAGCAGAGCCGTTGTAGAGCCTGAGACCCAGGTCAGCAGAGCTGCTGTAGAGCCTGAGACCCAGGTCAGCAGAGCTGCTGTAGAGCCATAGAACCAGGTCAGCAGAGCCACTCTAGACACAGAGAACCAGGTCAGCAGAGCTGCTGTAGAGCCATAGAACAGCAGAGTCATTGTAGAGCCAGAGAACCAGATCAGCAGAGCGTTGTAGAGCCAGAGAACCAGGTCAGCAGAGCTTCGGTAGAGCCAGAGAACCAGGTCAGCAGAGCCGCTGTAGAAGTGCTAGTACAAAGACATGGAAAGTGGTACTGAGAAGTGCTGGCACTGTCCCTCTGAAAGTGCTCTACAGTTTATGACAAGTGCTGGTACTGTCCCTTTGAGAGATTTATAGAGCTTATGACAAGAGCTGGTATTGCATCTTTGAAAATGATGTGCAGCTGGTGAGAAGTGCTGGTAATGTCCCATTGAAAGTGCTGTACAGCTGATCAGAAGGTTTGGTACTGTCTCATTGAATGCGCTGTAAATCTGCAGAGAAGTGCGGGTACTGTCCCATTGAAAGTGGTTTGAGGTAAAGAGAAGTGCTGGTACTGCCCCACTAAAAGTGTTGGCTGCTGTAGAGCCAGAGAACGGGTCAGCAGAGCCGTTGTGGAGCCAGAGAACAAGGTCCGCAGAGCTGCTCTAGAGCCAGAGAACCAGGTCAGCAGAGCCGCTCTAGAGCCAGAGAACCAGGTCAGCAGAGCTGCTGTAGAGCCATAGAACCAGGTCAGCAGAGCCGCTCTAGACACAGAGAACCAGGTCAGCAGAGCTGCTGTAGAGCCATAGAACAGCAGAGTCATTGTAGAGCCAGAGAACCAGATCAGCAGAGCGTTGTAGAGCCAGAGAACCAGGTCAGCAGAGCTTCGGTAGAGCCAGAGAACCAGGTCAGCAGAGCCGCTGTAGAAGTGCTAGTACAAAGACATGGAAAGTGGTGCTGAGAAGTGCTGGCACTGTCCCTCTGAAAGTGCTCTACAGTTTATGACAAGTGCTGGTACTGTCCCTTTGAGAGATTTATAGAGCTTATGACAAGAGCTGGTATTGCATCTTTGAAAATGATGTGCAGCTGGTGAGAAGTGCTGGTAATGTCCCATTGAAAGTGCTGTACAGCTGATCAGAAGGTTTGGTACTGTCTCATTGAATGCGCTGTAAATCTGCAGAGAAGTGCGGGTACTGTCCCATTGAAAGTGGTTTGAGGTAAAGAGAAGTGCTGGTACTGCCCCACTAAAAGTGTTGGCTGCTGTAGAGCCAGAGAACGGGTCAGCAGAGCCGTTGTGGAGCCAGAGAACAAGGTCCGCAGAGCTGCTCTAGAGCCAGAGAACCAGGTCAGCAGAGCCGCTCTAGAGCCAGAGAACCAGGTCAGCAGAGCTGCTGTAGAGCCATAGAACCAGGTCAGCAGAGCCGCTCTAGACACAGAGAACCAGGTCAGCAGAGCTGCTGTAGAGCCATAGAACAGCAGAGTCATTGTAGAGCCAGAGAACCAGATCAGCAGAGCGTTGTAGAGCCAGAGAACCAGGTCAGCAGAGCTTCGGTAGAGCCAGAGAACCAGGTCAGCAGAGCCGCTGTAGAAGTGCTAGTACAAAGACATGGAAAGTGGTGCTGAGAAGTGCTGGCACTGTCCCTCTGAAAGTGCTCTACAGTTTATGACAAGTGCTGGTACTGTCCCTTTGAGAGATTTATAGAGCTTATGACAAGAGCTGGTATTGCATCTTTGAAAATGATGTGCAGCTGGTGAGAAGTGCTGGTAATGTCCCATTGAAAGTGCTGTACAGCTGATCAGAAGGTTTGGTACTGTCTCATTGAATGCGCTGTAAATCTGCAGAGAAGTGCGGGTACTGTCCCATTGAAAGTGGTTTGAGGTAAAGAGAAGTGCTGGTACTGCCCCACTAAAAGTGTTGGCTGCTGTAGAGCCAGAGAACGGGTCAGCAGAGCCGTTGTGGAGCCAGAGAACAAGGTCCGCAGAGCTGCTCTAGAGCCAGAGAACCAGGTCAGCAGAGCTGCTAAAGAGCCAGAGAACCAGGTCAGCAGTGGTGCTCTAGACCCAGAGAACCAGGTCAGCAGAGCTGCTGTAGAGCCAGAGAACCAGGTCAGCAGAGCTGCTGTAGAGCCAGAGAACCAGGTCAGCAGAGCTGCTGTAGAGCCAGAGAACCAGGTCAGCAGAGCTGCTGTAGAGCCAGAGAACCAGGTCAGCAGAGCTGCTGTAGAGCCAGAGAACTAGGCCATCAGAGCCATTGTAGAGCCATAGAACCAGGTCAGCAGAGCCATTGTAGAGCCAGAGAACCAGGTCAGCAGAGCCGTTGTAGAGCCTGAGACCCATTTCAGCAGAGCTGCTGTAGAGCCTGAGACCCAGGTCAGCAGAGCTCCTGTAGAGCCAGAGAACCAGGTCAGCAGAGCCGCTCTAGACACAGAGAACCAGGTCAGCAGAGCTGCTGTAGAGCCATAGAACAGCAGAGTCATTGTAGAGCCAGAGAACCAGGTCAGCAGAGCGTTGTAGAGCCAGAGAACCAGGTCAGCAGAGCTTCTGTAGAGCCAGAGAACCAGGTCAGCAGAGCCGCTGTAGAAGTGCTGGTACATAGACAACGAAAGTGGTGTTGAGGAGCTGAGAAGTGCTGGCACTGTCCCTCTGAAAGTGCTCTACAGTTTATGACAAGTGCTGGTACTGTCCCTTTGAGAGATTTATAGAGCTTATGACAAGAGCTGGTATTGCATCTTTGAAAATGATGTGCAGCTGGTGAGAAGTGCTGGTAATGTCCCATTGAAAGTGCTGTACAGCTGATCAGAAGGTTTGGTACTGTCTCATTGAATGCGCTGTAAATCTGCAGAGAAGTGCGGGTACTGTCCCATTGAAAGTGGTATTGAGGTAAAGAGAAGTGCTGGTACTACCCCTCTAAAAGTGTTGGCTGCTGTAGAGCCAGAGAACGGGTCAGCAGAGCCGTTGTGGAGCCAGAGAACAAGGTCCGCAGAGCTGCTCTAGAGCCAGAGAACCAGGTCAGCAGAGCTGCTAAAGAGCCAGAGAACCAGGTCAGCAGTGGTGCTCTAGACCCAGAGAACCAGGTCAGCAGAGCCACTCTAGACCCATAGAACCGGGTCAGCAGAGCTGTTGTAAAGCCTGAGAACCAGGTCAGGAGAGCTGCTATAGAGCCAGAGAACGAGGTCCGCAGAGCTGCTCTAGAGCCAGAGAACCAGGTCACCAAAGCTGCTCTAGAGCCGGAGAACCAGGTCAGCAGAGCTGCTCTAGAGCCAGAGAACTAGGTCAACAGAGCTGCTGTAGAGCCAGAGAACCAGGTGAGCAGAGCTACTCTAGAGCCAGAGAACCAGGTCAGCAGAACTGCTGTAGAGCCAGAGAACCAGGTCAGATGAGCTGCTCTAGAGCCAGAGAACCAGGTCAGCAGAGCTGCTGTAAAGCCAGAGAACCAGGTCATCAGAGCCATTGTAGAGCCATAGAACCAGGTCAGCAGAGCCATTGTAGAGCCAGAGAACCAGGTCAGCAGAGCCGTTGTAGAGCCTGAGACCCAGGTCAGCAGAGCTGCTGTAGAGCCTGAGACCCAGGTCAGCAGAGCTGCTGTAGAGCCATAGAACCAGGTCAGCAGAGCCACTCTAGACACAGAGAACCAGGTCAGCAGAGCTGCTGTAGAGCCATAGAACAGCAGAGTCATTGTAGAGCCAGAGAACCAGATCAGCAGAGCGTTGTAGAGCCAGAGAACCAGGTCAGCAGAGCTTCGGTAGAGCCAGAGAACCAGGTCAGCAGAGCCGCTGTAGAAGTGCTAGTACAAAGACATGGAAAGTGGTGCTGAGAAGTGCTGGCACTGTCCCTCTGAAAGTGCTCTACAGTTTATGACAAGTGCTGGTACTGTCCCTTTGAGAGATTTATAGAGCTTATGACAAGAGCTGGTATTGCATCTTTGAAAATGATGTGCAGCTGGTGAGAAGTGCTGGTAATGTCCCATTGAAAGTGCTGTACAGCTGATCAGAAGGTTTGGTACTGTCTCATTGAATGCGCTGTAAATCTGCAGAGAAGTGCGGGTACTGTCCCATTGAAAGTGGTTTGAGGTAAAGAGAAGTGCTGGTACTGCCCCACTAAAAGTGTTGGCTGCTGTAGAGCCAGAGAACGGGTCAGCAGAGCCGTTGTGGAGCCAGAGAACAAGGTCCGCAGAGCTGCTCTAGAGCCAGAGAACCAGGTCAGCAGAGCCGCTCTAGAGCCAGAGAACCAGGTCAGCAGAGCTGCTGTAGAGCCATAGAACCAGGTCAGCAGAGCCGCTCTAGACACAGAGAACCAGGTCAGCAGAGCTGCTGTAGAGCCATAGAACAGCAGAGTCATTGTAGAGCCAGAGAACCAGATCAGCAGAGCGTTGTAGAGCCAGAGAACCAGGTCAGCAGAGCTTCGGTAGAGCCAGAGAACCAGGTCAGCAGAGCCGCTGTAGAAGTGCTAGTACAAAGACATGGAAAGTGGTGCTGAGAAGTGCTGGCACTGTCCCTCTGAAAGTGCTCTACAGTTTATGACAAGTGCTGGTACTGTCCCTTTGAGAGATTTATAGAGCTTATGACAAGAGCTGGTATTGCATCTTTGAAAATGATGTGCAGCTGGTGAGAAGTGCTGGTAATGTCCCATTGAAAGTGCTGTACAGCTGATCAGAAGGTTTGGTACTGTCTCATTGAATGCGCTGTAAATCTGCAGAGAAGTGCGGGTACTGTCCCATTGAAAGTGGTTTGAGGTAAAGAGAAGTGCTGGTACTGCCCCACTAAAAGTGTTGGCTGCTGTAGAGCCAGAGAACGGGTCAGCAGAGCCGTTGTGGAGCCAGAGAACAAGGTCCGCAGAGCTGCTCTAGAGCCAGAGAACCAGGTCAGCAGAGCCGCTCTAGAGCCAGAGAACCAGGTCAGCAGAGCTGCTGTAGAGCCATAGAACCAGGTCAGCAGAGCCGCTCTAGACACAGAGAACCAGGTCAGCAGAGCTGCTGTAGAGCCATAGAACAGCAGAGTCATTGTAGAGCCAGAGAACCAGATCAGCAGAGCGTTGTAGAGCCAGAGAACCAGGTCAGCAGAGCTTCGGTAGAGCCAGAGAACCAGGTCAGCAGAGCCGCTGTAGAAGTGCTAGTACAAAGACATGGAAAGTGGTGCTGAGAAGTGCTGGCACTGTCCCTCTGAAAGTGCTCTACAGTTTATGACAAGTGCTGGTACTGTCCCTTTGAGAGATTTATAGAGCTTATGACAAGAGCTGGTATTGCATCTTTGAAAATGATGTGCAGCTGGTGAGAAGTGCTGGTAATGTCCCATTGAAAGTGCTGTACAGCTGATCAGAAGGTTTGGTACTGTCTCATTGAATGTGCTGTAAATCTGCAGAGAAGTGCGGGTACTGTCCCATTGAAAGTGGTTTGAGGTAAAGAGAAGTGCTGGTACTGCCCCACTAAAAGTGTTGGCTGCTGTAGAGCCAGAGAACGGGTCAGCAGAGCCGTTGTGGAGCCAGAGAACAAGGTCCGCAGAGCTGCTCTAGAGCCAGAGAACCAGGTCAGCAGAGCTGCTAAAGAGCCAGAGAACCAGGTCAGCAGTGGTGCTCTAGACCCAGAGAAACAGGTCAGCAGAGCTCCTGTAGAGCCAGAGAACCAGGTCAGCAGAGCTGCCATAGAGCCAGAGGACCAAATCAGCAGAGCTGCTGTAGAGCCAGAGAACCAGGTCAGCAGAGCTGCTGTAGAGCCAGAGAACCAGGTCAGCTGAGCTGCTCTAGAGCCAGAGAACCAAATCAGCAGAGCTGCTGTAGAGCCAGACAACCAGGTCCGCAGAGCTGCTGTAGAGCCAGAGACACAGGTCAGCAGAGCCGCTGTAGAGCCAGAGAACAAGGTCAGCAGAGTCGCTCTAGAGCCTGAGAACCAGGTCAGCAGAGCGTTGTAGAGCCAGAGAACCAGGTCAGCAGAGCTTCTGTAGAGCCAGAGAACCAGGTCAGCAGAGCCGCTGTAGAAGTGCTGGTACATTGACATCGAAAGTGGTGTTGAGGAGCTGAGAAGTGCTGGCACTGTCCCTCTGAAAGTGCTCTACAGTTTATGACAAGTGCTGGTACTGTCACTTTGAGAGATTTATAGAGCTTATGACAAGAGCTGGTATTGCATCTTTGAAAATGATGTGCAGCTGGTGAGAAGTGCTGGTAATGTCCCATTGAAAGTGCTGTACAGCTGATCAGAAGGTTTGGTACTGTCTCATTGAATGCGCTGTAAATCTGCAGAGAAGTGCGGGTACTGTCCCATTGAAAGTGGGATTGAGGTAAAGAGAAGTGCTGGTACTGCCCTCTAAAAGTGTTGGCTGCTGTAGAGCCAGAGAACCAGGTCAGCAGAGCTGCTGTAGAGCCAGAGAACCAGGTCAGCAGAGCTGCTGTAAAGCCAGAGCACCAGGTCAGCAGAGCCGCTCTACAGCCAGAGAACTGGGTCAGCAGAGCCGTTGTGGAGCCAGAGAACCAGGTCAGCAGAGCTGCTCTAGAGCCAGAGAACCAGGTCAGCAGAGCTGCTAAAGAGCCAGAGAACCAGGTCAGCAGTGGTGCTCTAGACCCAGAGAACCAGGTCAGCAGAGCTGCTGTAGAGCCAGAGAACCAGGTCAGCAGAGCTGCTGTAGAGCCAGAGAACCAGGTCAGCAGAGCTGCTGTAGAGCCAGAGAACCAGGTCAGCAGAGCTGCTGTAGAGCCAGAGAACCAGGTCAGCAGAGCTGCTGTAGAGCCAGAGAACCAGGCCATCAGAGCCATTGTAGAGCCATAGAACCAGGTCAGCAGAGCCATTGTAGAGCCAGAGAACCAGGTCAGCAGAGCCGTTGTAGAGCCTGAGACCCATTTCAGCAGAGCTGCTGTAGAGCCTGAGACCCAGGTCAGCAGAGCTGCTGTAGAGCCAGAGAACCAGGTCAGCAGAGCCGCTCTAGACACAGAGAACCAGGTCAGCAGAGCTGCTGTAGAGCCATAGAACAGCAGAGTCATTGTAGAGCCAGAGAACCAGGTCAGCAGAGCGTTGTAGAGCCAGAGAACCAGGTCAGCAGAGCTTCTGTAGAGCCAGAGAACCAGGTCAGCAGAGCCGCTGTAGAAGTGCTGGTACATAGACAACGAAAGTGGTGTTGAGGAGCTGAGAAGTGCTGGCACTGTCCCTCTGAAAGTGCTCTACAGTTTATGACAAGTGCTGGTACTGTCCCTTTGAGAGATTTATAGAGCTTATGACAAGAGCTGGTATTGCATCTTTGAAAATGATGTGCAGCTGGTGAGAAGTGCTGGTAATGTCCCTTTGAAAGTGCTGTACAGCTGATCAGAAGGTTTGGTACTGTCTCATTGAATGCGCTGTAAATCTGCAGAGAAGTGCGGGTACTGTCCCATTGAAAGTGGTATTGAGGTAAAGAGAAGTGCTGGTACTACCCCTCTAAAAGTGTTGGCTGCTGTAGAGCCAGAGAACCAGGTCAGCAGAGCTGCTGTAGAGCCAGAGAACCAGGTCAGCAGAGCTGCTGTAAAGCCAGAGCACCAGGTCAGCAGAGCCGCTCTACAGCCAGAGAACTGGGTCAGCAGAGCCGTTGTGGAGCCAGAGAACCAGGTCAGCAGAGCTGCTCTAGAGCCAGAGAACCAGGTCAGCAGAGCTGCTAAAGAGCCAGAGAACCAGGTCAGCAGTGGTGCTCTAGACCCAGAGAACCAGGTCAGCAGAGCTGCTGTAGAGCCAGAGAACCAGGTCAGCAGAGCTGCTGTAGAGCCAGAGAACCGGGTCAGCAGAGCTGCTGTAGAGCCAGAGAACCAGGTCAGCAGAGCTGCTGTAGAGCCAGAGAACCAGGTCAGCAGAGCTGCTGTAGAGCCAGAGAACCAGGCCATCAGAGCCATTGTAGAGCCATAGAACCAGGTCAGCAGAGCCATTGTAGAGCCAGAGAACCAGGTCAGCAGAGCCGTTGTAGAGCCTGAGACCCATTTCAGCAGAGCTGCTGTAGAGCCTGAGACCCAGGTCAGCAGAGCTGCTGTAGAGCCAGAGAACCAGGTCAGCAGAGCCGCTCTAGACACAGAGAACCAGGTCAGCAGAGCTGCTGTAGAGCCATAGAACAGCAGAGTCATTGTAGAGCCAGAGAACCAGGTCAGCAGAGCGTTGTAGAGCCAGAGAACCAGGTCAGCAGAGCTTCTGTAGAGCCAGAGAACCAGGTCAGCAGAGCCGCTGTAGAAGTGCTGGTACATAGACAACGAAAGTGGTGTTGAGGAGCTGAGAAGTGCTGGCACTGTCCCTCTGAAAGTGCTCTACAGTTTATGACAAGTGCTGGTACTGTCCCTTTGAGAGATTTATAGAGCTTATGACAAGAGCTGGTATTGCATCTTTGAAAATGATGTGCAGCTGGTGAGAAGTGCTGGTAATGTCCCATTGAAAGTGCTGTACAGCTGATCAGAAGGTTTGGTACTGTCTCATTGAATGCGCTGTAAATCTGCAGAGAAGTGCGGGTACTGTCCCATTGAAAGTGGTATTGAGGTAAAGAGAAGTGCTGGTACTACCCTCTAAAAGTGTTGGCTGCTGTAGAGCCAGAGAACCAGGTCAGCAGAGCTGCTGTAGAGCCAGAGAACCAGGTCAGCAGAGCTGCTGTAAAGCCAGAGCACCAGGTCAGCAGAGCCGCTCTACAGCCAGAGAACTGGGTCAGCAGAGCCGTTGTGGAGCCAGAGAACCAGGTCAGCAGAGCTGCTCTGAGAGCCAGAGAACCAGGTCAGCAGAGCTGCTAAAGAGCCAGAGAACCAGGTCAGCAGTGGTGCTCTAGACCCAGAGAACCAGGTCAGCAGAGCTGCTGTAGAGCCAGAGAACCAGGTCAGCAGAGCTGCTGTAGAGCCAGAGAACCAGGTCAGCAGAGCTGCTGTAGAGCCAGAGAACCAGGTCAGCAGAGCTGCAATAGAGCCAGAGAACCAAGTCAGCAGAGCTGCTGTAGAGCCAGAGAACCAGGTCAGCAGAACTGCTGTAGAGCCAGAGAATCAGATCAGCAGAGCTGCTCTAGAGCCAGAGAACCAAATCAGCAGAGCTGATGTAGAGCCAGACAACCAGGTCCGCAGAGCTGCTGTAGAGCCAGAGACCCAGGTCAGCAGAGCCGCAGTAGAGCCAAAGAACAAGGTCAGCAGAGTCGCTCTAGAGCCTGAGAACCAGGTCAGCAGAGCTGCTGTAGATCCAAAGAACGAGGCCAGCCGAGCTGCTCTATGCCAGAGAACTGGGCCAGAGAACCAGGTCAGTGAACCAGGTCAGCAGAGGTGTTGTAGAGCCAGAGAACCAGGTGAGCAAGCTGCTGTAGAGCCAGAGAATCAGGTCAGCAGAGCTGCTGTAGAGCCTTAGAACCAGGTCAGCAGAGCTGCTGTAGAGCCAGAGAACCAGGTCAGCAGAGCTGCTGAAGAGCCAGAGAAGCAGGTCATCAAGCTGCTGTAGAGCCAGAGAAGCAGGTCACCAAGCTGCTGTAGAGCCATAGAACCAGGTCAGCAGAGCTGCTGTAGAGCCAGAGAACCAGGTCAGCAGTCCTGCTGTGGAGCCAGAGAACCAGGTCAGCAGAGCTGCTCTAGAGCCAGAGAACCAGGTCAGCAGACCCGCTAAAGAGCCAGAGAACCAGGTCAGCAGTGGTGCTCTAGACCCAGAGAACCAGGTCAGCAGAGCTGCTGTAGAGCCAGAGAACCAGGTCAGCAGAGCTGCTGTAGAGCCAGAGAACCAGGTCAGCAGAGCTGCTGTAGAGCCAGAGAACCAGGTCAGCAGAGCTGCTGTAGAGCCAGAGAACCAGGTCAGCAGAGCCGCTCTAGAGCCAGAGAACCAGATCAGCAGAGCTGCTGTAGTGCCAGAGAACCAAATCAGCAGAGCTGCTGTAGTGCCAGAGAACCAGGTCAGTAGAGCTGCTGTAGAGCCAGAGAACCAGGTCAGCAGAGCTGCCATAGAGCCAGAGAACCAAGTCAGCAGAGCTGCTGTAGAGCCAGAGAACCAGCTCCGCAGAGCTGTCAGAGAACCAGGTCAGCAGAGCCACTGTAGAGCCAGTAAATAAGGTCAGCAGAGTCGCTCTAGAGCCTGAGAACCAGGTCAGCAGAGCTGCTGTAGAGCCAGAGAACAAGGTGAGCAGAGCTGCTCTATGGCCAGCGAACTGGGCCAGAGAACCAGGTCAGCGAACCAGGTCAGCAGAGGTGTTGTAGAGCCTTAGAACCAGGTCAGCAGGGCTGCTGTAGAGCCAGAGAACCAGGTCAGCAGAGCTGCTGTAGAGCCAGAGAACCAGGTCAGCAGAGCTGCTGTAGAGCCAGTGAAGCAGGTCATCAAGCTGCTGTAGAGCCAGAGAACCAGGTCACCAAGCTGCTGTAGAGCCATAGAACCAGGTCAGCAGAGCTGCTGTAGAGCCAGAGAACCAGGTCAGCAGAGCTGCTCTAGAGTCAGAGAACCAGGTCAGCAGAGCTGCTGTAGAGCCATAGAACCAGGTCATCAGAGCCATTGTAGAGTCATAGAACCGGGTCAGTAGAGCTGCTCTAGAGCCAGGGAACCAGGTCAGCAGAGCCGCTCTAGAACCAGAGAACGAGGTCAGCAAGCTGATGTAGAGCCTGAGAACCAGGTCAGCAGAGCCGTTGTAGAGCCAGTGAACCAGGTCAGCAGAGCTGTTGTAGAGCCAGAGAACCAGGCCAGCAGAGGCACTCTAGAGCCAGAGAACCTGGTCAGCAGAGCCGCTCTAGAGCCAGAGAACCAGGACAGGAGAGCTGTTGTAAAGCCTGAGAACCAAGTCAGCAGAGCTGCTCTAGAGCCAGAGAACCAGGTCAGCAGAGCTGCTCTAGAGCCAGAGAACCAGGTCAGCAAAGCTGCTGTAGAGCCAGAGAACCAGGTCAGCAGAGCTGCTCTTGAGCCATAGAACCAGGTCAGCAGAGCTGCTATAGAGCCAGAGAACAAGGTCAGCAGAGCTGCTGTATAGCCAGAGAACCAGTTCAGCAGAGCTGCTGTAGAGCCAGAAAACCATGTCAGCAGAGCTGCTGTAGAGCCAGAGAACCAGGTCAGCAGAGCCACTGTAGAGCCAGAGAACCAGGTCAGCAGTCCTGCTGTGGAGCCAGAGAACCAGGTCAGCAGAGCCGTTGTAGAGTATGAGACCCAGGTCAGCAGAGCTGTTGAAGAGCTTGAGACCCAGGTCAGCAGAGCTGCTGTAGAGCCAGAGAACCAGGTCAGCAGAGCCGCTCTAGAGCCAGAGAACCAGGTCAGCAGAGCTGCTGTAGAGCCATAGAACCAGGTCAGCAGAGCCGCTCTAGAGCCAGAGAACCAGGCCAGCAGAGCCACTCTAGAGCCAGAAAACTAGGTCAGCAAGCTGCTGTAGAGCCTGAGAACCAGGTCAGCAGAGCCGCTGTAGAGCCAGAGAACCAGGTCAGCAGAGCCACTGTAGAAGTGCTAGTACATAGACATTGAAAGTGGTGTTGAGGTGCTGAGAAGTGCTGGTACTGTCCCTCTGCAAGTGCTCTATAGTTTATGACAAGTGCTGGTACTGTCCCTTTGAGAGATTTATAGAGCTTATGACAAGAGCTGGTATTGCATCTTTGGAAATGATGTGCAGCTGGTGAGAAGTGCTGGTAATGTCCCATTGAAAGTGCTGTACAGCTGATCAGAAGGTTTGGTACTGTCTCATTGAATGCGCTGTAAATCTGCAGAGAAGTGCGGGTACTGTCCCATTGAAAGTGGTATTGAGGTAAAGAGAAGTGCTGGTACTGCCACACTAAAAGTGTTGGCTGCTGTAGAGCCAGAGAACCAGGTCAGCAGAGCTGCTGTAGAGCCAGAGAACCAGGTAAGCAGAGCTGCTGTAGAGCCAGAGAACCAGGTCAGCAGAGCTGTTGTAGAGCCAGAGAACCAGGTCAGCAGAGCTGCTGTATAGCCAGAGAACCAGGTCAGCAGAGCTGTTGTAGAGCCTGAGACCCAGGTCAGAACAGGTGCTGCAGGGACTGGAGAGGTACAAACGTAATCAGACACAGAAGAGGTGCAATGATGCAGCGTAATATGGCACATTCTGTCGCAATATTTTGCTATTTTGTCATTTTACAACACAGTAGTACTGTCTGGGCAAACGTGTCTCCTCATTAGCAGCACTCTAACACCCGAATACAGCCGTCCGCAACGAAATGGTGACAGTTAATCTTTGCAAAGCGTCTGTCCCCCCGGGGGACCACGGCTGATGCTTTTTAAAGCCTCTTTTGATCCATCTGAGCTAGAATCAATGTTTGCAACTGATACAGAAGATCTGAATCATGCGGCAAGTGTGGAAAATATGTAAATACTCCGAGAACGCAGCAGCCACAATATTGCGTTATTCCAGTGGTCCTGCCTATGAGCAAAGACTATGTTGTAAATCCATGGAACTGTCCCCAGAAGAATATTTTTGCAAAAAATAACCTCGAAGTACTGATTCTGTGGTACGGATAAAGTAAGGGTAAAAGTGGAGGCCATGCAAGGTCACTGAAGTCAGGAAGGAATGGGCAGTTCTGGACAGCATTGTCATTCTCCAGGTAGGAATTCCTATGCAGGGCAGCGCCAAGTAGCTGGGATGAAACAAGCATTTGCAATGCAATAGGTCTCTCATTTACGCGAGTTGAAGCTATTGGCATTGTAAATGACAATGTCTTTTATTTATGTTTTAAAACCAAAACATAAATAAAAGGCATTGTCATTTACAAAGCCAATAGCTCAAACTTGCGTAAATGCGAGACCTATTGCATTGCAAATGCTTGTTTGAACATCTGTTACTGGTTTAACTGTCTACGCATGCGTGACTTTAGAGGAATGTTGCTTGGCAGGACTCGACATAGAGGTTTGATGCTTATGTTAAATCTATGGCTTATATGGTCCGTAATTGGCTCATAGGTAAAAATGATGACAATGGTGACTGGGTCAGGGGAAGGTTCGCATGGGTATGGGGACATATCAAGACTGTTGCAGATGGTAGCATGCATTTTTGTGATTTGAGTGCCTGATGAAGCAAAGTTATCTTTGCATTTTTATGACACCATCAATGTCACATTTTGGAGAGATTCGGAGCCTGTGATCTTGCAATGCATTTTGAATAGTTTGCTTATTTGTTTGAATATTTGATGATTGTCATTGTAGATTTTGTTGGGTATGAATTCAGCTATGTGGTAGCTCTTTATGCAGTTCATACTGGGTTTTGTCCTCAGTTTTTCTTCGATCATCGAGCAAGATTTCAGTTACCCTTCTTCAGGTCTCCCTGCTCAAAGTTTAAGTGTTGTCTGCTTTGGGTGATGGTTTTAATTTCTTAATTCAGAGGAGTGCAACCATTTACGTGTCTAGGGACTCTGTGTCACGACTTGCTCCCTGCGTTCTCGTGTCCACCACCAGGGGGCTGAACTGTGGGACTCTTCAGTGGTCTAATAAGCTTCCAGACCCTCCCCTTCATGTACATACTGACTTCCAGCCATTTGGATTCTACTTGCAAATTGCGATCCATTCCCAATCCATGCCGGGTTTTGTGGAAGCCAGCCTGCTCATTCTGGAAACTCCATTACCTAGAATTCCCTGCTCACTGCTTCGTCTCCACCCCTGCAGGCCAAGGATGGGTGGAGGAATTCAGCTCACCTGTGGCTGGCTGCTGCTAGCCTGCTCACACCTGATGCATGTGATTACTGTGAGCTCTTTTAAGCCCCAGCTCCCTTCAGGCCAAGGTTGGTCATTGTAGCTGTATACCGGTGAGACCGATCCTTGTTTCCAGTGTTTCCTGAGCTTTTGGTACCCTTGTTTCCAGTGTTTCCTGAGCTGTTGATATCTTTGTTTCCAGTATTTCCTGAGCTTTAGTTATTCCTTGTTCCTGAGCTGCTGCTGTTTTCCTTGTTCCTGAATTAGCACTGCCTGCAGTGCTACCTTGACTCCTGGGCCTTAGCATTCCTTGTTCCTGAACTGCAGTAGTTTCCCTTGTTCCTGAACTAGCACTGCCTGCAGTGCTACCTTGACTCCTGGGCCTTAGCATTCCTTGTTCCTGAACTGCAGCAGTTTCCCTTGTTCCTGAACTAGCACTGCCTGCAGTGCTACCTTGACTCCTGAGCCTTAGCATTCCTTGTTCCTGAACTGCAGCAGTTTCCCTTGTTCCTGAACTAGCACTGCCTGCAGTGCTACCTTGACTCCCGAGCCTTAGCATTCCTTGTTCCTGACCTGCAGCAGTTTCCCTTCTCCTGAACTAGCACTGCCTGCAGTGCTACCTTGACTCCCGAGCCTTAGCATTCCTTGTTCCTGACCTGCAGCAGTTTCCCTTCTCCTGAACTAGCACTGCCTGCAGTGCTACTTTGACTCCTGAGCTTTTACTCAATTCTAGTTCCTGCTCCAGCAGTGCCTTCAGTGCTACTTTATTTTCCTGATTCCTGAACCACCACTATTCTTGTATACCTTTGTAGCCTCCCCTTCTGTATATCCTTTTCCAGTCCCTGCTTTTCTTCCCATTTCCTTGGTTCCAGTTCCTAGTTTGCTGTCTTTCTATTCTGCTGTTTTGCTTCTATTACCTTGTATCAATCAATCATGTCACTTATAAAGCGCACTACATACCCGCGAGGGTCTCAAGGCGCTGGGGGAAGAGGGGGGTGGTGCTGCTACTGATCGAAGAGCCAGGTCTTGAGGAGTCTTCTGAAGGCCAGTAGGTCTTGGGTCTGTCGGAGGTTGGTGGGGAGGGTGTTCCAGGTCTTGGCGGCGAGGTGGGAGAAGGATCTGCCACCGGCGGTCGTTTTGCGGGGGACTGTGGCGAGGGCGAGGCTGGTCGAGCGGAGCTGGCGGGTGGGGGTGTAGAAGCTGAGTCGTCTGTTGAGGTAGGCTGGTCCGGAGTTGTGGAGTGCTTTGTGTGCGTGGGTGAGGAGCTTGAAGGTTATCCTCTTGTTGACAGGGAGCCAGTGCAGGTCTCTCAGGTGGGGTGTGATGTGGCTGCGTCGGGGGATGTCGAGGATAAGACGTGCAGAGGCGTTCTGGATGCGTTGCAGCCGTCTCAGGAGCTTAGCCGTCGTTCCTGCGTAGAGGGCGTTTCCGTAGTCCAGCCTGCTGGTGACGAGGGCCTGGGTGAGTGTTTTTCTTGTTTCGGTGGGGATCCACTTGAAGATCCTGCGGAGCATTCGGAGGATGTTGAAGCAGGATGAGGAAACGGCGTTGACCTGCTTAATCATGGAGAGGGTGGGGTCGAGGATGACCCCTAGGTTGCGTACGTGGTCGGTGGGTGGTGGGGCTGTTCCCAGTGATGTTGGCCACCAGGAGTCGTCCCAGGCTGAAGGGTTGGAACCAAGGATGATGACCTCCGTCTTGTCCGAGTTCAGCTTCAGGCGGCTGGTCCTCATCCATTCGGCGACGGCCTTCATTCCTTCGTGGAGGTGGGCTTTGGCGGTGTGAGGGTCTTTGGTGAGGGAGAGGATCAGCTGGGTGTCGTCGGCGTAGGAGATGATGTTGAGGTTAGTGCTGTCGGGCGACGTGGGCGAGGGGTGCCATGTAGATGTTGAACAGCGTTGGGCTGAGGGAGGAGCCTTGGGGTACGCCGCAGATGATCTTGGTGGCCTTGGATCGGAAGGGGGCGAGGCGGACGCTTTGTGTTCTGCCGGAAAGGAAGGATGTGGTCCAGTCCAGGGCCTTCTCTTGGATCCCGGCGTCGTGAAGGCGTGTTCGTAGTGTGTGGTGGCAGACCGTGTCGAAGGCGGCTGATAGGTCCAGGAGGATGAGGGCTGCTGTTTCTCCGTTGTCTCAGCAGGGTCCTGATGTCATCGGTGGCGGCGATGAGGGCGGTTTCGGTGCTGTGGTTGCTGCGGAAGCCGGACTGGGAAGGGTCCAGGATGTTGTTCTCCTCGAGGTAGCGGGTCAGTTGTTTGTTGACGATTTTCTCGTTGACCTTCGCGGGGAACGGGAGCAGAGAGATGGGTCGGAAGTTCTTGAGGTCCTTGGGGTCTGCCTTGGGTTTCTTGAGTAAGGCGGTGATCTCGGCGTGCTTCCAGCTTTCCGGGAAGGTTGCTGTCTCGAAGGAGATGTTGATTATTTTCCGGAGATGGGGCGCAATGGCTGTACTGGCTTTGTTGAAGATGTGGTGAGGGCACGGGTCTAGCGGTGAACCGGAGTGGATGGTGTTCATGATCTCGCTGGTGTCCTCGTCGTTGATGTTGGTCCAGGAGAGCAGGCAGTTGGTGGTTGTGGGGGCAGTGGTCTCGGTGGTTGCCGGGGCGGTCGTGGTGTTGAAGCTGTCGTGGATGTCGGCGATTTTGCGGTGGAAGAAGGTGGCCAGTGAGTCGCACAGGTCTCGCGACGGCTGGATGTCGTTGGTGTTGGAGCTGGGGTTGGAGAGTTCCTTCACGATGTTGAAGAGCTCTTTGCTGTTGTGTGCATTGTTGTCTAGGCGGTCTTTGAGTGAGGCCCTTTTGGCGGATCTGATGAGGTGATGGTGACTGCGGGTGGCGCTCTTGTGGGCGGCGTAGCTGTCCGCTGTCCGTTCGTGGAGCCAGATCTTCTCAGTTTTCGGCATGTTCGCTTGGAGGCCTGGAGGTCTTCGGTGAACCAGGTGGCTTTCTTGCTGGTGTGGCTGTTGGGCGGATTCTTGAGCGGGCGAGGGTGTTGGCGCAGTCGTCGATCCACTGTCTGAGGTTGCGGGCGGCGGTGTCGGGGTCGGAGGGTTCGGGCGGGTGGGCTCAGGGCGAGGATTGTGGTTAGCTGGTCTTCCGTGACTCTGCTCCAGCAGCGGCGAGGCATTTGTTCGGTGCGGTGGTGCGTGGTGGGCTTCCTGTAGGTGAAGTGGATGCAGTGGTGGTCAGTCCAGTGGGGTTCGGAGGTGTGGTTGAAGGAGACGTGTGGGCTTGCGGAAAAGATGGAGTCTAGCGTGTGGCCGGCGGCGTGGGTGGGTGTAGTCACGAGCTGTCTGAGTCCGAGGGTGGCGAGGTTGTCGATCAGGGTGGTGGAGTTGGTGTCCTTGTTGTTCTCGAGGTGGAAGTTCAGGTCCCCGAGGAGGATGTAGTCCGTGGAGGCGATGGCGTGTGTGCTGACGAAGTCAGCGATGGAATCGCTGAACTGTGGTCGGGGTCCGGGGGTCTGTAGATGAGGGTTCCTCTGAGGGTGGTGTTGGGATCGGTGTGGATCTGGAAGTGCATGTGTTCGGCGGTGCTGAGGGTGTCGTCGGTGTTGGTTGAGACTCTGAGGGTGTTCCTGTGGACGATGGCGATGCCTCCTCCGACTCCGTTGGTGCGGTCCCTGCGGGTGATCTTGTATCCGTCCGGGATGGCAATGGCGATGTTGGGGGCTGAAGCGGGATTCAGCCAGGTCTCCGTCAGGAATGCGACGTCTGGGGAGGTTGAGTCGAGAAGGTCCCAGAGTTCGATGGCGTGTTTGCGGGCGGAGCGGGTGTTGAGGAGGATGCAACTGAGGTAGTTGGGTTCTTTCCTGGGCGGTGGTTTGGCGGGGCGGGTGCTGGCGAAGCTGCAGTTCCGGCAGGTGAAGGGCCCTTGGGTGCGCTCGGGTGGCCTGGTAGCAGGCGTGATCTTTTCCGGGGTTGAGTGCGTGGAGGGTGCTGGCGTCGTATCGGGCGTCTGTTGATGTGGCGGGCGCGGGGATGCCCGGACCAGGGGGTCTGGCGCTGGGCGCGGTCACGGCGCGGACTGGCGCAGACGGAGCTTGCCTTAGGCGCGCCTTCGGGCGCGCCAGCGGCGCAGCCGCGCAGCAGCCGCCATAAATGGGGAGGTGGGAGGGAGGAGCAGGAATGGGGCAGCAAATGGGCAGTGAGGGGGCGGGGCCGCAGGGCGCAGCGGCGGGAAACAGGCACAGAAGGGAAAACGAGCACAATCAGGGCATCAAGGGGGCACAGAAAGGAAAAGAAAACGAGCACAATCAGGGGCAGCAAGGGGGCACAGAAAGGAAAAACGAGCACAATCAGGGGCAGCAAGGGGGCAGAGAAAGGAAAACGAGCACAATCAGGGGCAGCAAGGGGGCACAGAAAGGAAAAACGAGCACAATCAGGGGCAGCAAGGGGGCACAGAAAGGAAAAGAAAACGAGCACAATCAGGGGCAGCAAGGGGGCACAGAAAGGAAAAACGAGCACAATCAGGGGCAGCAAGGGGGCACAGAAAGGAAAAACGAGCACAATCAGGGGTAGCAAGGGGGCACAGAAAGGAAAAACGAGCACAATCAGGGGCAGCAAGGGGCACAGAAAGGAAAAACGAGCACAATCAGGGGCAGCAAGGGGGCACAGAAATGAAAAAACGAGCACAATCAGGGGCAGCAAGGGGGCACAGAAAGGAAAACGAGCACAATCAGGGGCAGCAAGGGGGCACAGAAAGGAAAACGAGCACAATCAGGGGCAGCAGCAGGGCACACAGACGGAGCTGTGTGGTGGGGGAGCGACCTACCAGTCAAGGTCAGGGGTCGCCCTTGTATGTTTGTTACTTGCTTTCTGCCAAGTGTGCCCTGTTATTTCTTTCCTTTCCTGTTAAGCACTCCTCCTTACTAGCTCCTTGTCTATTGTGCTTGTGTTTAGTTCTACCCCCTTGCTGTTACTGCCTTGCGTGTTCCTGTTTGATCCCCAGGATCCGTGGGCACAGCTGACTACCTAGGTGGTGTTTCTTGTTCACTGTGAGTATTGTCTTTGAGTTGCATTTATAACATCACCATTGGTATCAGCTCCACAGACCCTGCCTTTGCATGCATATCTTATATGTGGGTATTTGAAGTCAGTATCTGTAACAGCAATTGTGGGTGAGTTACTGAGCTTCAGTCTTACCTTGTGGAGCTCCTGAGTGCTTTACCCCACATTCCCTTTATTCTTAATGTTGTTTTATGTTAATGTCTTGCACGACCGTCCTGGCTTTAGTTAGTCTGAATGCTAAATTGCCTCGTGATTGCCCTTCCTTTCTGAGTCTTAGCCATCTTGTTCACTTGTACAGGCTTCCCCCTTTGGATCCCTTTTTCTCCTGTGACTCCCTGTGTGATCCTGGGCAGCGCTGTACTCCTCTTTCTGTGCACAGTACGTTTTCTACCCAGTCCCCAGTCCTTGCTCAAGTCCCTGACTGTGTTTCAAACATAGTCCCGGACAGTTCCTGACACTCTGGTGATGTTGGTGTATTTGATATCTAATATCTGCTTAGGGTTAGTACATAGTGATCTGGGGGGGTCAGTTTGGTGATCATAGGGCGTCCAGTGTGTGTTCTGGTCCTTTAAATGGGTCTGGTGGCTCAGTGCACTAATGCATCTACTACAGGAATCTGTTTATCCTCATGGCCAGAGGTTTGAATCCCAGCAGGTCAACACAGCCCTCATCCTGCTGAAGTCGACAAAAAGTGTACCATTGTATTAGATAACAATGAGCAAAGTTATTCAGCGCCACCAGTGTGCCCTTTCGAGTGCACAGTGTGCTTCACAAATACACATTATGTTATGCTGGCTTTATGAATGCAGGGAGTGATGGCTGAATTTCTGAGTTCCCAGTGTGTTGCGTTCCTATGTGGCTAGTGTGTCCACCCGCCACTTCTATATTGTTAGGTAAGGCCATTAGCTTTACAGCTGCAAAAATCCAGAAAAGCCCCTTTTTCAGTGTATGGGGTGCGCCCAAAGAGGAACATTTTGATTTTTACCTGCTGCACTCAAAATCCTTGCATCATTCCAGACCCCATTCTGTTTTTGCAGTATTTATTTTGCGTCCAGAGGTGCCAATCATTTGACAGCATGCTGTAAAACACTGGACCGTGGAAATAAATGGCTCACTGAAACTACATACGTTATTTTTTTAATTTACTGGGAACAACCAAAAGTGTTTGTAAAATTTCTGACTTGGTTGTCATTGAATATGCCTGTTAATTATATGGGAGAAAATGTTTGTCATTACTAATACACGAGTGATTGTTAACAAACTAGAGCCCAGATTCTCAAAGGTTTAGCAACGGGTTAGCATTACTGTTGTAACGCTAAACCGACGTGAAACCTTTTTTTTGAGATTCACAAACGTGAAATCCCACGTTAGTTTGAATGGAAAAGTAACGCAAAGCAGCGCAAAACTCTGCTTTGCATTACTTTGCGTCACGGGGGCGTTACATGGGTGGTGCATGGGTGTACCCGTGCTACTACCCATGCTTTTTGATGCTAAACCCTTTTCTCAAACATCAGTAGAAAGGGTGTGGTGTCAAAAATTAATGCTGCTAAAAAGCAGGTGTTAAACTGAGAAATTGTTTCATTTCTCTGTGCTTTTTTGGCTTTGCATTTGTGCTGCACTGTGTAGCACGAATACAAATTAGGAAAAGCTTTTCCACTTGTCTTAGCATAGTATTTTGTACAGGAAGGATACCCATCCTGTACAAAACCTATGCTAGACTCACACACACACACCCTAGCACTATGGCGCTAAGGTGTGTGTGTGGCGCTCAGTAGCTGAAATCAGCACCAGCGCTAGAGAGAGGGGAGGGGAGAGTCATTTCTATGTGAATATGGCACTCTTCCACTACCTCCCTGTCATGCAATGCAGCGCAGCATCTTTGGGTGCTGCGCTGCGTTGCCAGTCAGCTTTCAGAATCTGGGCCCAGGGGGTCTATTACTAAGATTTAGTGCTGTGTTTGTGATGGAGCAAGGTTTCAAAAATGAAACTTGCTTGTACGCAATCTTCCTCATAGTATTAATTTATTAAACTTGTATTGTAAATACTAACCTTTGCATTCACAAACACAAGAGGGACAGAAGCTTGCTTATGTGTTTTACTAATGAATAACGCTTGTCTATAATCCAAAATGTCCGCTAAAGCGCGGAACTTCATTGCGCATGTCGCAACCTGATCACATGGTGTGACGTCTTTCTTTGCTTGGTGGGAAACTTCTGCTTCTGCGCAGTGTGCACTAAAATGGCCGCTAAATGTTTTCACATGCTTCAGCTTGCTCTCATGTCATTATTAAATTGTCGTTTTCTTAATGCTACTAATGCAGGATAGTATTATAAATAAATGGGAATAGAGTAGGGAAAGTGGGTATACAGTGAAACTTTTTATTTGTGATTTTAATATTTTCTTCTTGCACTTTTAGTAATTCGTAAACTTGGGCCTGGGTTGGTGTCTTGAAACTCGAGAGACAGATGGTTCTGCGCATGTGTCCTGTATGCCTGCCAAGTGAAGTCAACTTGGACGTCTCCCAAGGCCACGACCTATTGGCCGAAGATGATGTACTCTATGTTTCCGGCGGACAAATTGTTACTTTTCTCCTGTAAAATGTATAACATTTGTCGTGAGACGGGTGGGAAATAAAGTGAATGTATTAATTTGAAGGGCGGGAAGCAAAAAACAATAGGCTTCACAATTTAGGCCAAAATTGACATGGTGCGAGAATCCACCCCCTGTCCCTGTCCAATCAGAAGTAGTGGTCCCATAATGTTAGCAACATTAAGGGGAGGTACATGGGCGTAGAAGGGTATAATAGAATATAGCATTAGTAATTAGCTAGCACAGACTCTCAGAACATACAGAAGAGCTCCAGACTGCCATGCTGATCGGTTGCTGACTGAATTCCTGTCCGGAAGAGGTCCTGAGGAGGGGCGGCGGAGTCCATTAGACGGGAGAATCGAGGAGAAGTCAAGTATCAGAGAGGGGAACGGCGCAGGCGTCGTTGTAGAGAGGTTACCGGTCCTGTCCTGATCCTGGAAGAGGTCTTTGCTCTTCATCCTTCCTGGGTCCTATCTTTTTCAACTCCTTGGCCAAGGGGCTTGGTTCTCGCATTTAGGTAACTATACTGCAACCTTTAGTTGCGCTGCTGTCTCTATCTTCTCCTCTTCCTTAAACACCGTCATTTATTAGCAAAATCATTTCTATGCTTTTTCTTGGATATTACAATCAAGTACCGTGTTTTCTGTATTTTACTCTGCTAAAACTTTAGATAAACATTTTAAAACTTCCTGACTCAGTGGTTATTTCAGGATTATGTACTATAATGAATGTCACTCATTTTAAACTTCCCAATTAGCAAAGGATCCATTGGTAAGTTATTACTCTTCAATCAGAAGGTAATTGGTAGCAGGGACTTTGATAAAAGAGTACATCTGACACCTAGCGTAAGTATTAGTGTAGTGTGAATGTATGGGCCCAAGTGAGTATATGGTGTATGAATGTTGTTGGCTAATATTGCGCTGGATCAGTTTTCTGGTAAGCAGAGGACGGTTGTTGTTACTCTTTGTTAATTGGGTAATGAGAATTTTATTTGTATTTTTTATGAACTAACATCCGCTTATTTTTGAGTTTTTGTTATATGTTGTCCAGAATACCCCGGGGTAGGTAAAAGAATAGTGGGTGGCAAGTGGAAGCCATACTGCAGTGAAGTTATCTGTCAGGCAGAAATAGTACTGAGAAGTTAAGCAGGACTTCAAGTACTCGTTAGGGACTCTATGCGTGTGAGTAATAGCAAAAAGGGTACGCTGATAAAAATTTGATGTTATATCACCTAGTAAGGGTAACATTGGAGAAGTAACAGGTACTTCTGGAGCTTGTGTGAAGAGTAGACGGAAGTGTTTTACTCGTAGTGTATGTATTAGTAAACGGAAAGGTTTTACTAAAGTGTGGAAGAAACTATGGGGCATATTATCAAGGAATAGCGATATTTATCGCTAACCGCGCTTAGCGCGACTTTGGTTAACGCCGCCTATCGCTGGAAAATATCGCTGAGATAACACCCTATTAACAAGGTTTATCTCCATAGCGATAAAATTTCCAGCGAAAGCGGCAAAATGTGAGAATATCGCTGGAAAAGCAGCTATATTCTCGCATTATCGCTAAGGTGGATTCAGCATTAGAATCCACCTCCTATACTTTATACAGGTAAGTCATCCTCACTAGCAGGTGATAAAATCTAGCGATAAACGCGCTTAGCGCGAATTATTATATCGCTTCTCCTGCCTTGCTAATAGGGGGTAGTGGGATTAGCGACTGTTTGCAGTCGCTTTTAGTAGGGAACGCCTTCCTTGCATGTCATTAGCGATAATTATCGCTGACATGCAAGGCGATGGAATACGCGGCCTCTAACGCCTGAAAGCTGTCGCTAACGCGACAGCTTGCTAATAGGGCGATAAAATTATCGCCGCTTTAGCGGCAAAAAGTGCCGCTCAAGCGGCGATAAAGCCCTTGATAATATGCCCCTATCTTTTCTATTTTAGAGAAACTGGCACGATAGCGAATGTTTTATGTTGTTACTGAAATTTAATTAAGATTTATAGAGAAAATAAGTTTGCGTAAATTTTTGTAAAGGGAGGGTCAGTTGCCGGAGAGGGAGCTGACGTCACAAAACGCCGCGCTGTGGTAGGTTGAAACAGCGGGTGTGGAGAGACACTTGTAAAGGAGGGGTCAGTAGTCAGGAGTAGTACTGACGTCACAGGTGCCGCGCTGGGATTGGTTAAACCAGCGAGGAGAGAAAAGAGCAGATTGTAAAGGAGGGGTTGACAGAGAAACGTCACCAAAAGGCCGCGCAAGGATTGGCTCGGAAATAAAAGATAGCAGACATTTGATTGGTCGAAAATATAGAAGAAAAATTCTTAGTGGATAAAGATTGCATGTTAAAACGCGATCCGACTTTAACAGGAACTCGTCCGGATGGTTGTATGTTGCAACAACGACTTCCTCTACCCCGTCTACCTTTACAACGCGGTCTCTACAATGACCACATCTTAACCACAAATTGCTTTACCACGCGTTCCTTTACCACTAATTTTCGTGGTAAAGGCATGCATGGTAAACGCCTATCCGTAGCTAAGGTTACCACCCCCCTCCCTCTCCCCGAGCCCTTAATACACCCCAACCTCCTAAAAACAACTCAAACCCCCCTACCCCCTAAAAACTACCCCCATCGCCCCCACCCCCTAAAAACTACCCCGAACCCCCACCCCTAGAAACTACCCCGAGCCCCCCACCCCATAAAAACTACCCGATCCCCTCCCACCCCTAAAAACTACCCTGAATCCCCCACCCCCTAAAAACTACCCGAACCCCTCCCACCCCCTAAAAACTACCCCGAACCCCTCCTACCTTTCCTGTTCGCATTCCGACACTTCTCTCTCCCTGCCCATCCTGAACACTAGACCGACTTTGTCTTAACCACGCACATGCGTGGTTAAGGCAAAGTCGTTGTTTGGGCAGGTCGTTGTTCAGCTTGCGGGCTTTCGGAACTCGTGGCTCTGGCCTCGTTGTTCCGGATGTTTCCCCGTCCGGATAGGAGATTCCTAGGTTTTGCAGAATATAATTTTGTACACCGAAGATTAGATAGAATGTACGGAGAAAAGAGAAAAATTTCATTCTTACAAAAGATTAAGAATTATTTTAAAAAGGACAAAACAATCAAAACTAGAGAAGGAATTATTATTCCACCAGCTAAAACGCCAGCATCATTTATGATGATGGAGAGAGGTTATCATACTTGTGTATGGATGGAGAATTGGATAGAATACACCAAAAATGATGGAGTATTAGCATTTCCCGAGAATGGTACCTTCAATGGAAGAATTCTTCAAAACTTGAGATTGAGGATGAATGACTTAGAACCCAGACCTAGATTAACCCAGTACGAAGCTCTAGAAGAATGGGAAACCGAGGCATTTGAGCGGGATAGATCTAGAAGTAATAGGAGTTACCCAGGATTTTACCCCAGATATTTACGTGAGTCAAGAGAGGGTCAGATGAAACAATGGAGAAGGAGAATGATTACAGAGGGACTGTATCCATTATTCACAGAGGGAGAAAAATCAGGAGGCAAATGTACAGAAAAGACAAAACATTTGGGGGCATATCAACAAGGGCCGGCGATAAATATTGCAAAGCGCGCTTAGCGCTTGCATATTTATCGCCAGCTATCTCTGTAATTTATCGCCCGGTTAGCGCGTTATCAACAACGCGCATCGCCGAGGCGATAAAATTGCAGAGATAGCATGGATATCGCCGTTTTCCATGGTGGAAAACGGCGATATCCTAGATGATAGGGCCTGTGGTCTTAGCCACAGAATCCACCCCCATGTAAAGTATGCCTTAGTCAGGAATTTAACAGACGTTAAATTCCTGCGTTAAGGCATACTTACCGCGATTTAAAACATCGCTACCCACCCTTGTTAATATCGCGAAGCTGCCTTCGCGATATTTTCCCTGGTTGGTGTCACAGCCACGCCTACTTTGCATCTCATTAGCGATGCAAAGGTAGGCGTGCTGGAAACGGGGCTAAGTCAGCAAAACACGCGATAGCATGTCTTTGCTGATAAGGCGATGGAATTATCGCCGCTTTTCGCCCGAAAACGGACGCAAAAGCGGCGATAATTCCATAGCGCCGCATTGATAATATGCCCCTTAATAAGAAATGAGGATTCAGAAGACGAATTTATGGAAGAAATGTTAAGAAATCCCCCACCATATCAGGAAGGGACAAGTGGATGCCCTCCGAAAACTCCAATGGTACCACAAGTAATGCATGAATTTACCCCGACTAGAATACTTCATGACAAAGAAAAAGAAGCCCTAGAAAAGACTAGAGCAGAATTAATACAGAAAATAACGCAGATAAAAGTACACCCTGATTCATTGACTATTCCTGTAACAATTGGTCCAGTAGTTCCATTATATGGTACTCAGGGAAATTGTCCTCAACCCATACTTGCACCTACTCCTGTGAGTAATCCTAAACCTGAAGTTCCAGTTACAATTGAGGATCAATTTAGTGACTGTGAATCCACAATAACACTCATGGATTTACCTATTCGAGGTTCTGTAAATAATACTCCAAGAAGAGATGTACCTGGAGGTTCAAAGGATGTAAGTTTAGTAACTTCATCGGGAACAAAAAGTGCTACCATAGTAACACCTGAAGATCTAGAAAGATGGGTCAGTTAAACAGTGCACACCTCCAAAAGTACTGGATATCCATAAATTAAAAGTTGAATTAGAAGAAATAATAGCAGGAAATGTAGGAGTAGAACGCTTAAATACCTATGATGAAGAAGAATTATTGTTCCTGTGCAGAAGTATCACTAGAAATGTGAGGGTATTTCATGAAAAATTGTCCAATCTAGCACTACAGATGGGAATTGAAATAGGGAGATCAAAAGTACTACAGAAACCCTATAGAGCAGAATTTTCAGACAAAGATTTAGAAAATATGAATGCATCTGGAAGAAGACTGCAAATAAGAGAATTAATGTTAGTTTTACAAAAATGGGGAGATCTAGATAAATGGAGATCTAGGTGGGCCAAGAAAAAGGAAGAAGCACGAACAAGTAGAACAGCATCTGAATATGTGATGAAGGAAGCAGGAAAAGCAGATCAAATGTATCCAATGCGAGAAGTTGCGGGAGGAGGATATGTACATGTCCCATGGAGCAGACAGGATATTTTATCATTTACGAATGATTTTCCAAAGCTGAGGGAAAAGCCAATTGAATGGTACAAGCAGGTTGAAAGGTTTGTGAAGGTGTCAAAGGTATTGTTGAAGGATTTGGATGGTCTGTTTGACATAGTGGTACCTGCCGATTTGTGGACAGATTGTAAAATTACAGTGGATTGGCCTAGTGATGAGTATCCCAGAGATCCAAAGACAGGTGCCCCGTCAAATGATGTAATGAAAAAGTATCAGCAGGTGATAACATACCTGAAAGGGAAAATACCCCCGAAAGAAACAGATTGGGTGAAAATAGATGGAACCACCCAAGAAGTCAGTGAATCAGTACATTCCTATTATGAGCGTTTATTGCAGGTGTTTAAACAATATAGTGGATTTGAGGACATTGGAGACAAAACCATGAGTCAGTTTGTGTATCGGTTTGTTTATGGTCTGAAGCCAGAGATTTGCCAGATGATTAAACAACACATGCTGTGTTGGCAGGGAAAGCCCATAGATGAAATTTTGAAGTATGCAAAATATTGTGGAGACGATATTGAGGATAGACACAAGAAATTGCAGGAAAAAGTGATGTGGGCACAGGTGAAAATGGCTGAGAAACAGGGAATTAATTTGGAAAATCCGAGTGAAAATCCAGGAAAAGAGTCTGGAACGAGTGGTGATACGGGAAATGGTGGAAAATTTAGAGGACGAATGAGTAGAGAAGAACCTAAAAGAAGTTTCCTTGTCATGGATGCGGAAAATTGGGGCATTGGAAGGACGAGTGTAAAAAGATTCGGAATAATAATGGCCCAAATCAAAACTTAAATCCACAGATGCAGAATGATTCACAGCAGGGTGTAAATCCCCAGAATCA
Source organism: Calotriton arnoldi (assembly GCA_963921515.1). Taxonomy (NCBI): domain Eukaryota; kingdom Metazoa; phylum Chordata; class Amphibia; order Caudata; family Salamandridae; genus Calotriton; species Calotriton arnoldi. Next base: position 337,043 of record CAWUFW010005096.1, read on the forward strand.
ATTACCACCTCCACCTGTTCAGGGTAATATAAGCAGAGCAAAACATGGTACAGACATTGGATACCCAGGAGGGAGTGGTAAGAATGATTATATGACATCACAATTTCTTTTGCAGGACAATTACTGTGAATTCGACTCATGACGGTGCCTAGGAGAGGGGAAGAAGGAGTGCGTACTTGGCGCATCCTTACAGGTAGATCAGTCTGGTCCATATGTTGAAGGAAATGTGAAAGGTAATGATATTACTTTCCTTTTGGACACTGGTGCTACCAAGTCTACGGTGAGATCAGCAGATATCCCAGACCTTCCTCTCTCTGGTGAAGATATCCAAGTAGTAGGGGTAGCTAATCAAAGAATTAGAACGCCTCTTACAGAACCAATGGAAGTCAAAATAGGAAACTTCAGAGAAATGCATCAATTTGTAGTGTGCGATTCTAGCCCAGTGAATTTATTAGGTAGAGATTTATTGTGCAAAATGAACTGTACAATTTTCTGCACGCCGGATGGTGTGGCAGTTCAGACACCAGATGAGGACCATGTATATAAAATTATGGTTACAAAACAAGGTACAGAAATAGATGAAATGTTTTTGTTGATAACAAAAGATGAGTTGCCAGAAGAATTAAAAGGTACAGTAAACCAAATAGTATGGGATTCCACCGGAAAAGAAGCAGGACTTATGGCAAAAATAGATCCAGTTCAAATTACTGTAAAAGAAGGTGCGATTTTCCCAAATACTAAACAATACAAAATGAGTGCAGAAGTAAAAGCAGGAGTCATTGAAGAAATCAATCGAATGGTAAAACAAAACATTCTAAAAGAAGTAATGAGTAGCCCATGCAATTCACCAATCATGGGACTAAAGAAACCTAGTGGAAAATATAGGATTGTTCAGGACCTGAGGAAAATAAATAAGATTGTAGAACCATGTTGTACTATAGTACCAAATCCTGCAGTAATTCTATACCAGATCACTTGGAATGCAGGATGGTTCACAGTAATTGATTTGTGTCAAGCATTCTTTTCAATACCATTGCATCCAGACAGCCAGTATCTTTTCTCATTTAAATTTGAGAACAAAGTCTATGTGTGGAATTGTGTTCCTCAGGGGTACACAGAAAGTCCTTCCATCTTCAACCAGATACTTAAAAAGTGCCTGGAAAAACTAGTGATGCCAGGAAGCTCAGTCTTGGTTCAATATATCAACGACTTATTGGTGGCGTCGACCACCAGGGAAGACTGTGTTGTTGATTCCATAGCATTATTAAATCTTTTGGCTGAGGAAGGGCATAAAGTCTCACCTGAAAAGTTACAGTTTTGCAGGACAGCAGTTAAATATCTGGGACATCAAATTGAGAGGGGAAAAAGAAGAATAACCTCTGAAACAGTAGAATTAATAAAGAGAATGCAAATGCCTGTAACCCAAAGTCAAGTGGGTATGTTCCTAGGAATAGTAGGATACTGTCGACAATGGATACCAAATTTTTCCATGTTAGCTAAGCCCTTAATTAACATGACGAAAAAGAAAGCAAAGGACCCTGTTGAGTGGGAAGATGAAAGTGTAGAAGCTTTTGTAAAATTGAGAAACGCACTTTGTTCAGCACCTGCCTTAGGCATGCCTGATTATAAAAGAGAATTCGCATTATTCTGTCAAGAGAGAGAAAATTGTGCACTTTCTGTCCTAACTCAGAGACATGGACTAGACAGACCTCCTATAGCATATTTTTCTGCTACATTGGACCCAGTAGCAGCCGCGTTGCCAGGATGCTTAAAAGCAGTGGCAGCAACTTGTTTGAGCATTGAACAAAGTGAGTCAATTGTGTTGGGACATCCTGTAAAAGTGTATGTTCCACATGCAGTTGTCATTCTGTTGACAAGAACCCGAACTCAGCATCTTACTCCTAGTCGGCTGACTAAATATGAAAGAATAATAATGGGTGCTGAAAATGTGACCATGGTAAGGTGTACAATAATAAATCCAGCAACTTTATTGCCGGACCCATATCATGAAACAAATAAAGATGACGAAGAAGATGAACATGATTGTGTACAAATTACAGAATTATGTACAAAACCACGCCCAGACATAGAGGAACAGCCTCTTAAAAAGCCAGATAGGGAGCTATTTGTCGATGGTTCATGTCAAAGACATGAAGATGGTAAACTAACTGCTGCCTATGCGGTATGTGAATTAACTGGAATAGTCGAAGCATCCTATTTACCAGGAGTAAAATCTGCACAAGTAGCTGAATTGATTGCTTTGATAAAAGCTTGCAAAATTGGGAGGAATCAGAGAGTGACCATATTTACAGATAGTCAATATGGTTACGGGGTTGTGCATGATTTTGGCCAACTGTGGATGCAGAGGGATTTCATGACTTCTTCAGGATCCCCCATTAAAAATGGACAATTTGTAAGGGAATTGCTAGAAGCAATACAATCACCAAAAGAATTGGCTGTGGTGAAATGTGCCGCACACCAGTCAGGAGATGACTGGGTGGTAGTCGGCAACAGATATGCAGACCTGGTGGCTCAACATTGTGCCAAAACCAGAACGTCAGTCAATAAGAGGGTGGAAAGAATGGGAATCAGCTGCCAACTTATGCTGTATATGCCACCTGAAACTTGGAATGAGGTAAAGAAATTGCAAGATGAGGTTGAGGAAAGTGAGAAAAATTTGTGGATCAAAGTGAGTTGCTCCCAAAGAGGAGAAGATGAAGTGTGGATCAGTGCAGATGGCAGACCAGTCATGCCAGACTGTTTACTCTCACAAATGGCTAGAATGCACCATGGAGATACACACATAGGGAGAGATGCAATGATTAGGCTGTTCAGACAAAATTGGTACAATCCCAAATTTAGGGCTGTTGCAGAGAGTCTTTGCCAGAGATGTCTAACTTGCCAAATGCATAATCCAGGCAGAAAAACGATAATTGGGTTTGGAAAGATTGGAAAGGCAGAGGGCCCATTTATAAGACTCCAGTTCGACTTCATACAGTTACCACCATGCAGAGGACTAAAATATGTACTAGTCATAGTATGTCTGTTTTCAAAGTGGGTGGAGGCTTACCCTACTAGGAGAAATGACAGTATTACAGTTGTAAAACTGTTGTTACGTGAGCTCATACCTAGGTTTGGTTTCCCAGTATCTTTGGAATCAGATAGAGGAAAACACTTTAACAGTGAAGTAATCAAACTAATTTGTGAAGCATTTCAAATCAAACAGAAATTGCACTGTGCATATCGCCCAGAGGCTTCTGGAGTGGTAGAACAATTGAATGGCACTATAAAGTCAAGATTGGGAAAAATGTGTGCATCAACATCATTAGAGTGGCCAGACGCATTGCCACTTGTCCTGATGGGATTAAGAAGCATACCGGACAAAACGACAGGATTGAGCCCACATGAAATAATGATGGGAAGAGCAATGAGACAAACACATGTTCCCACAAACAAACTGGTGAATATATCTGATGATATGGTGCTGGATTATTGCAAAGGATTGGCTGACCTAGTGCGTTCTGTCTCTCATCATGTTGGAGAAAACGCAGTTTCCAGGCAGCCTGAACTAGAACATGATCTGAATCCTGGTGATTGGGTGGTAGTGAAGAATCACACCAGAGAAACATGTTTATCACCCAGGTGGAGCAGACCTTGTCAAGTTATATTGACCACCAATACAGCAGTGAAGTGTGCAAGATTATCTAATTGGATTCACGTAAGCCACACAAAGAGAGTACCAGAACCTGAAGAAGAGAATCCACAGACAACGCCAATCACTGAAGAAGCTGAAGGTTGCCCAGCTGAGGAATCTCAGGCTAGAGGTTCGAGAGAAGCTGACGGAGAACAACCGAGCACAAGTCAGGATTGGATACCAGTGGTAGAAGTTCCTGAAGTATATTACAGAACGAGAATTCAAACAAAATTGGAAGAAATTGAAGAAGATCAGATAGGTGAAGAAGAAGCAGTTCAGGATCAAGAAGAAAAGATAGTAAAAGATCCTGAACAAAATAAGATAGGGAAAGAAATTTGGACACAAAACAGTGAAGATTTAATTGACTTTACACAGGGAAAAACAGGTTTAGAAGAATCCGGTCAGGCTGCAGAAGTTCACAGTGCAATAAGCCCTGATCAGAAGCAGTTAGATCAAGAAGAATTCACTAAAGAAAAAGGGGTTGATACAAATGAACATAAAGAAATAAAAAAGGAACAAAGTCAACATCTTGAAAGTCATTGTGGAGCTACTGAAGAGAAACCAATCAGACCTGAAAAAGAACAAACAAAAGAGGCAGTAATAAAAGAAAACAAAACAGTATTGAGCAGTGAAAATAACGAGATCTTTGAAGACGTAAACAGAGAAACAGTGCCAACAAAGAAAACAAGAAAAGGAGATCATTGGCCAAGTGTCATTAAAAGAGTAAAATACCACATAACAACCAGAAGTGAAGATCCAGAACAAGTACCTGAAGTGACAAGTCAAACTGAACAAGAGAAAAAGTCAGGAAAAAGAAAAAGTAAAAGACTGAGACTTGTGAATAACAAATTCAAGGGTCCTGACTGGACTTATATCATTCTTGAAGATTTTGAAAGCTCAGAGTCAAGTGACAGTGGTGGCGAAGGAACAAGTGCAGAACTAACATACGAAGAAGAAACAAGACCACCCTGACTAAACAAAAGAATCCTCTAAAGAAAAGAAGAAGAGATAAGAAGAGCAATCTTCCTTGTCGAAAAATGCCTGATGATAGAGTTATTGGGAGACCAAAACGAAATTGTTGTAGGAGATGCTGTGCAATCTGCATATGTAGTCTAGTATTGGTGCTTATAGTATGGTTAGTCCTGATTGTAGCAGTTCCTTACCTTATGATAATAGATAAGAAGATAAATAATGAAACTAAAGGGAGGACAGCAAACATGAAGGGCAATAGAGTAGAATTAATGGCAGAAGATGAGGCAGAAATTCATCATGAAATAGCTGATAACGACACTAGTTTAAATGTTTTCACAAAGTTATTGTTTCAGTATGTAGACACAATGGAAGTTAGTAATTGTTATGTCTGTATGAAGTTACCTGAATCAGTAGCGGAAGGATTAACATACCATCATTTACCACTGACATATGGCATCTCATGTAGTGTATTAACAAGTTTATTTTATAGAACAGGTAGGCTACAGTATTATTATTCAAACTTAGATGTGATATTTTCTGAGGTTCCGATCCGCAAAAGTATGAACCCAGTGCTTAGTAGTCAAGACGCACAGTTTATGGGAGAGTTTTTCTTAACAATGAAATCGATAGACATAACACATGCACATAGACACAATCTAACATGTTCTTTACTAGAAGAAGAAAAGATATTTTTGAATTTAGTAGAAGATAGAAGACATGATTTTCAAAAGAAAGCTTCAGAGCATAAGGCTCAGTTGCCACCTTGGGCGGAGAAGGAAGGGAGTTATACACCTGGTAAAGCTCAAGCTGCAATAGCCCTGGATTTCGTAAAGAAAGGGAAAATTTGTCTACATAGGTTAAAGACTGATTATAACAATGTTTTCATCGGTACCAGTGAATGTGAACACAATTTTTTAATTCTGGGAGGTTGGGGACTCAAAGGAGGAACAGATTCAGTTTTTCCTGGAATCTATTATGTATGTGGGAATAAGGCTTACTTTAGGCTTCCTGCACGGTGGTATGGAAGTTGTTATTTTGGAATAGTTTTTCCAAAGATATACCACGTAAAAAGAAACACTGGAAGCAATGAAAACAATAATGAATTAATACGTAGTAAAAGAGCTACTTTTTCAGAAATTGTAGGTGATATATTTGGTGCATTGATACCTTCAGTGGGAATAATTCTGAACTCAAGGAAAATATGTAAATTGTCTACAGTGGTTGATCGTTTATCAACGGATACTGCTGGAGGTTTTCTAATGATTAATACGGAGATGGTTGCGATTAGATCTATGGTAATGCAAAATCGACTTGCTCTTGACATTCTATTGGCAAAAGAGGGAGGAGTCTGTAAATTATTGAAGACGAAACATTGTTGCACTTATATTCCTGATAAGAGTGCAGAAATTGGAACGTATATTCAGAACATAACTAAACTTGAGAAAGAACTTAAACCACTGGAAGTTGATAGTGTATGGGAAAGATTGACAAATAGTATTGCGTCAATTGGAACCTGGTTTGCTAATATAGGGAAAGGACTTATAGGTCAAATATTAGTACCCCTAGCAGGGACAGCAATAATAATATTGGCAATAACAATATGGTGCAAATGCTGTAGAAAGAATGGAACATATAAAATGACAAGAAAAGGAAAGAAGAGAAAACTAGATGAAATAGAACTTGAAGAATGGAGAAGTGATTTATACAAAAAGTTGAAAGGGGATGTGAAAAACAGAAAATGTAAAAATGAGAATGAAACGAATTGCTAGAAGTTGGCATCTGATTGAGGGTAGTATTTTTGATGGCTCAGAAACGCCATCAGAGAGGGGATTGATGGAGCAAGGTTTCAAAAATGAAACTTGCTTGTACGCAATCTTCCTCATAGTATTAAATTATTAAACTTGTATTGTAAATACTAACCTTTGCATTCACAAACACAAGAGGGACAGAAGCTTGCTTATGTGTTTTACTAATGAATAACGCTTGTCTATAATCCAAAATGTCCGCTAAAGCGCGGGAACTTCATTGCGCATGTCGCAACCTGATCACATGGTGTGACGTCTTTCTTTGCTTGGTGGGAAACTTCTGCTTCTGCGCAGTGTGCACTAAAATGGCCGCTAAATGTTTTCACATGCTTCAGCTTGCTCTCATGTCATTATTAAATTGTCGTTTTCTTAATGCTACTAATGCAGGATAGTATTATAAATAAATGGGAATAGAGTAGGGAAAGTGGGTATACAGTGAAACTTTTTATTTGTGATTTTAATATTTTCTTCTTGCACTTTTAGTAATTCGTAAACTTGGGCCTGGGTTGGTGTCTTGAAACTCGAGAGACAGATGGTTCTGCGCATGTGTCCTGTATGCCTGCCAAGTGAAGTCAACTTGGACGTCTCCCAAGGCCACGACCTATTGGCCGAAGATGATGTACTCTATGTTTCCGGCGGACAAATTGTTACTTTTCTCCTGTAAAATGTATAACATTTGTCGTGAGACGGGTGGGAAATAAAGTGAATGTATTAATTTGAAGGGGCGGGAAGCTAAAAACAATAGGCTTCACAATTTAGGCCAAAATTGACATGGTGCGAGAATCCACCCCTGTCCCTGTCCAATCAGAAGTAGTGGTCCCATAATGTTAGCAACATTAAGGGGAGGTACATGGGCGTAGAAGGGTATAATAGAATATAGCATTAGTAATTAGCTAGCACAGACTCTCAGAACATACAGAAGAGCTCCAGACTGCCATGCTGATCGGTTGCTGACTGAATTCCTGTCCGGAAGAGGTCCTGAGGAGGGGGCGGCGGAGTCCATTAGACGGGAGAATCGAGGAGAAGTCGAGTATCAGAGAGGGGAACGGCGCAGGCGTCGTTGTAGAGAGGTTACCGGTCCTGTCCTGATCCTGGAAGAGGTCTTTGCTCTTCATCCTTCCTGGGTCCTATCTTTTCCAACTCATTGGCCAAGGGGCTTGGTTCTCGCATTTAGGTAACTATACTGCAACCTTTAGTTGCGCTGCTGTCTCTATCTTCTCCTCTTCCTTAAACACCGTCATTTATTAGCAAAATCATTTCTATGCTTTTTCTTGGATATTACAATCAAGTACCGTGTTTTCTGTATTTTACTCTGCTAAAACTTTGGATAAACATTTTAAAACTTCCTGACTCAGTGGTTATTTCAGGATTATGTACTATAATGAATGTCACTCATTTTAAACTTCCCAATTAGCAAAGGATCCATTGGTAAGTTATTACTCTTCAATCAGAAGGTAATTGGTAGCAGGGACTTTGATAAAAGAGTACATCTGACACCCAGCGTAAGTATTAGTGTAGTGTGAATGTATGGGCCCAAGTGAGTATATGGTGTATGAATGTTGTTGGCTAATATTGCGCTGGATCATTTGCATCACTAAATGATGCTAAATCTTTTTATTACTGATTTACTTTCCTGCCCTACGGTGCATGGGCGTTCCCATGCAACCACCAAAGACTTCTGATATGCTATACCCTATTTACTGAAAAAACTACACAGGGGGACATATTTACAAGGAGCTAGCGCTGTCGCATCATTATGTTTTACACAGCAGCGGCGCAATCAGTGCTCCACATTGCTCCATACTTACAAACTTACGCATTAAGCCCAATGTGTCAGTTTGCAGAGGCCTGCGTCACATTATACCTGAGCCAGATATAATGTATGCAGGGTACGCGTTCCCATGTTTAACGCCACATAGAACTGACGCAGTGAAATGTACAACTTTTCACTGCGTCACTCTACAACTTGACTGCGTCAAAATCCCTACCCCTTCTCAAACCAGGCATAAGGATTGAAGCAGGGCTTTTAACATGGGACTCGCCTCTGTGTTCTGACGCATTGCTGGAGTTGCGTCAGTCTAACGACCAACTCCAGCAATGGGTCACTTTAACACCAAAAGATGCGTCACAATTTCTGATGCAGCCATGAATCCTTGTACCATGGAGCACTGTATTGTAAATACAGCGCATCAATGGCGTCATTAGGGCATTTGCGGCAGGCGCAAGAAATCTGATGCATCGATGCTGATGCGTCAGTACTTGTAAATATGCCGCAGGGTTTAGCGTGAGAAAATAGAGCCCATTCCAAATAGGTGCTATGAAGGAGAAGTGCTTTCATTTCTTCTTCCTTTTCTGACTTTGTATGTGTGCTACACTGTACAGAACACATACAAAGTGGGAAAACTTTTGGGGCCTCATTTACAAGGCCCTGCACCACAGGAGCGTCACTTTTTGCGACGCTCTGTGGCTCTGTGTCCTGCTCCATAGTTACAAGGCAGCGCTAAGCCACTTTGTGTGGCTTAACGCGGCCTTATAAATATCGTTCCCTTTGACACCATTTCTGCGTTAAAGGGGCGTGCAAAGGATGTTGCTATGGGCATTCCCAGCAACACCCATGGCTTTTTGACACTGCCCCATATTTACAAGGAATTGTAAATCTGCGTTAGCACCAAAAACTAACGCCTCCCCAGGGGAGGCATTAGGGTTGGATAAGGAGGAGAAATACTTTTATTTCTCCTCGTTTTTTGCTCTTTCTTTGTGTGCTGCCTTCTGCAGCACACATAGAAGGAACAAAACGCCATTAATGATTGTTGTGCAGGAACAACAAACTCTCCCTGCAACACAGGCACTCTTGCACCATGGTGCAAGGGTGCCTGCGTTGGCGCATGACTGCTGTTTGTGCGCCGGTGCAGGAGACAGCACAGGGGTGAGCTGCATTCTTGTAAATACAGCACATTCCTGGGTTTTTTAAATGACGCAGCTCAGCGCAGCAAAATTGCTTGTGGAGCTGTGCTGTGCCATTTCATTGTAAATATGCCTCTTAAAGTTAGTCTGAACGTAGTATTTTGTATTGGAAGGCTATCCTTCCAGTACAAAACCTATGCTAGACTCACGCAGAAACCCTTGCACTATGGTGGAAAGGTGTGCGCATGGCACGCGGCAGCTAATTTCAGAGTGCCATATTCCAGTAAAAAGGGCGCTCTCCTGCTTTCTTCTTCTCGCGCAACGCAGCTCAGCTTTTTTGCCTGCTGCGCTGCGTGAGATTTTAGTAAATCTGCCCCTAGGCGTTATGCACCCTAAAATTTGCCTCAATAAAGAACAAGTAAATTACAGGGAAGCGTACTCTATTTATTTATTTAATTTTTGCGGTTCTAGGCCTCTTAGAATAATTGCGTTTTTTCAACCGTGCAGGTGATGGATGAAAAGTAACAGTTTAAGCCTCCGACAGGACTTCATTTATCAGTCAGCCTAGGCATCCTGCATGCCAAGTAAGTTCCACGGAAACTATTTCACTAAAGCATTAAAGAAATGCAAATCTATTAATTTGCATGCAACGCGGACTGTTTGTTGCCCTTTGCCTCGCAGCGTCAAAGGTGCAAGACGCGAGCTTTTCGTTCGGGGGCTGCTCGGTGTTATCACAAAGATTAAAACTGAGAAATGAGCAAAGTTTGAGAGCATCTGCCGAGAACATATTTATCTCTTCGAAACTGCTTTGGTTGTCTGCGAGAAAACCTCATTAAAATGTAATGCACATTCTGTTTCTCATTTTTTCCTATCACAATATGGATATTATGGTGCAGGCATGAGTGAAATATGTGTTATGGTGCACAATTGCATTTACATTACTTTCCTTTTTTTGGAAATGATGGAAGGATACGCCTGTTGGCTGGTAAAAAGATTTCGCATACTGGAGTAAGTGATTTGCATAAACATCATTAAATACGGATTTAAGATTGGTCTGGGACTCGTGGAAGTTTCCTTTCTCCTGGTAGATGGCGCATTTACACACAAAACTTGTTTAATCAGTGCTGTGTTGTGCCTGGAGCTAGAAACATGAAGGATACCCTTTGGAAAAGTATCAATCATAAAATGTGAATTCTGACTGAAACGATATACTTCTTTAAAAAAACTTTTCTTAAGTGAGACGGAAAGAGGACAAAGAAGAACTTATAGCCATGAATCATGTCCGGTGGGGTAGTGGAGTAGCCAACATTCGTTCTCCTGTGCATGTTGGAGATGCTGCGGTTGTGCCCACACCTAAAACAAGTATTGGCAAAGCCAATGAGTTCTGGCTTTGTTTAAAAAAAACTTTTTTTTAATGGAAGTGCTTCTTTATTGAGTCGTGATTTCAAACGAGTGGCTGTGCGGATTGGTGAGCCAGTAGAAGTGAGAAGGAGTGCACTATTGAGCAAAAAGATGAATGAGTGAGTGTTTGGCTGATTGAAAGGTGTTTGTCTGACAACATGGATGAATGGAGAAATGAGTGCGTTGATGAATGTAAGGGTCAATGATTGAGTGCCTGAATGAATGTTCTCCACTTATCTGATCTAAATCATGTCCGCAAACTCGAGTGCCTCATGGCTGTCTTACTTTATGACAAAAACACCTTCCAATATAAACATAGTACAGTTTTAGATGGTTGTATGACGGTACAATGTAGTAAAAACATTGCACATCTATAAAATGCATTTGTTACCCCGCATTTGTTTAGCACGCATATGCTTTTACCTGCATGACATTACCACGCATTATTAATGTAAGTTTAAATATATATATATGTTTTTATCTTTTTGGGGAGAGACTTCTGTGGCCCCCCAAACTTACCATAAGTGCGTGGTAAAGGCATGCGTGGTAAAGGCCCACGTGCTAAACAAATGCGGGGTAACAAATGCATGGTAAAGGCACTGCGATGTAAAATCGCGTTGCAAAGACTGTTTCCCGTTTTAGATACATCACTGTTCATGACGTACATTGGTACAGTTAGCTATATATAGAAAATAGGGGCATATGTACAAGCCCCTATCTCCACAGAACGTCACTTTTTGTGACGTTCCCATGGCGATAGGGGCCTTGCCTTATGTACAAGGCAGCGTTAAGCCACTTAACGTGGCTTAACGCTGCCTTGTACATAAGGCACTCTTTCAAGCTATGTTTAGCGTGAAAGGGGCATGCAGTGGGTGTTCCACCGCAACACCCATTGTATTTGACGCTGCCCCCTATGTACAAGGGCGGCGTACATAGGAGGCAGTGCCAAAATTAAGACCAGGATAACCCTGGTCTTAAGTTGGCGAAACAAGGAGAAATGCATTATTTCTCCTCGTCTTTGCTTTTTCCATGTGTGCTGCCTTGTGCAGTACACATGGAAAAGCAAATGCCATGGTTTGTTTATGTACAGGAAGGTGTCCCTTCCTGTACATAAACAAACCTTTTAAAAATGCCATTTTGTAACTTTTATGTGTGCTGAAGCAGCACACATGAAAGTTACAAAATGGAATTTTAGGATTGTTTATGTGCAGGAAGGGACACCTTCCTACACATAACCAATCCTCCCCTGCACACAGACACCCTTGCACTCTGGTGCAAGGGTGCCTGCGTTGGTGCTAAGTTGTAAAACTTGGCGCCATCGCAGACGGAATTGCAAGGCTGCACCACATTCTTGTAAATATGGTGCCTGCTTGCGTTTCCGAAGTGGCGGAGCGTGTCATTAAGCCCAGGAGGAACGACACGCTCCGCCACTTCTATTGTACATATCCCCCATAGTATTTACTAACATGTTACTGCTCCTCCTCCAGTTGAGCATGGAAGTCCAGTCAGGCCTTCGCCAGGACCCTGTTCCGCAGTGGGGTTAGCTGGAGGGTGTGCATGTTTAGGCATCAGGTGGCCCTTCCCAAGATTTGCAGGGCCCTGGTTCTGAACCACCAGCAGAAATCCTCCTAGCACCTTTGGATGTTCTGGTGGTACCTCCCTTGCGGTGCATTTCTTGGCAATACCTTGTCAGATATCGTCATGTGTGTAGTTTCAGGTGGGGTGTTTGGGGTGTTACACCCTCCTAATAAATATGTCTTCCAATAAATAGTTGAGCGGTGCTTCCAATCGGGTATTGTGAGATGCCAATTGGATTTGAGCAGGAATTTTTACATACACACAGACAAAAACTCACACACACTCTCACTCACTGTTTTGAAAGTCCTCAAATTTTGTATTTTCTTTTTACAAAATATTGTGTTTTATCTCTTAGTACTCCTACCAAATCGCATTCCTCTTCCTTCCTTACACACCAAGCTGCGCACCTGGCAAGGAGGTACACTACCAAATATCGAATATAAACAATTTTGCTATAAAAACATTGAGGTACCCACAGCGGCTGCACGGATACCAAAACAAGAAACTTGGCACCCTGCAACCTCAGGGGGATGTTCAGCCGCAGCCGTGGGGGAGCAGGCTGCTGACAGTCACTTCCCGGATACCAAGGTGACACCGTGAGTGTGTTGAAAGTGGGGGAGAGGTAACGGATGCATAAGTGCATGCACACGGGCATATGAAGGTTGTCCAGGAAACAGGATGAGACTTTGCAGTATGGGGTGTGACGTGGAACAGTCAGAGCCGAGGGTGCCTCCACTCACCCACCTGTAAGTGACCTCTAGTTTATGGGGTGACAGGCACTCTGCAAGTTGGAGGGTGGGCAGTTCAAAGCCTGCTCAGCAGGGAAGGGGGCCACTCCACGCCCCCTGCCGAGATTTCTCATGGTGCTGGGTCTCGCGTACTAGTGGTGGGCTCAGCACCCCACGCAAAAACATTATACCTATTACTCGGGTGCCCACAGAAGCTACTTCTGCATAGAATGCTTTCTGATACAGCAACACACAGTGAGAAATTTCACTGGGACCAAGCATCTAGCTAGAGGTATTTCAGACTACAAGGGAGGGGGGACCAACAAAACAAACCTGGCGTCAATGACCCCCTGGTACCTTAAGATCAAAGACATAACGGCGAAGGTCCTGAGAAGGCACCAAACTCTATTTTGAGGAGAACCCGGGGTCAGTGGGTACTAACTCCATCCTATGGAAAGCCTACAAAACAGTGGTCAGGGGCAAATTATAGATTTAATTGCCGGTGAAAAAAATAACATAGCAGCTAGAGCGACAGAACAAGAGGCCGAGGTTCTGGACCACGAGGTTCACCTGCTGCAGCAGGAAAATCCTGACACACATCACAGGTTAAGGCTGAAGCAGCTGGAGCCTAGAGATTTAGCAGAGAGCAATGCAAGGGCTGCGTATATTGCCTTACAGCAGAGGCTCTACGAGATAGGAACCAAGGCTTGTTTGGAGCGAAAAGACCAGACGAGAAACTGGACCTTAGCAATCAAGAACTGCGAGGGGGCGAAAATTCAAGGCAATCATGAAATAGCAGAAGTGTTTGCAGGCCAATTACATCAGCTCTGGAAAAAAGCCATCAGAATATTGCACCCCCTCAAAGATATACGTCTTCCTAAACTCCTGCCGGAAGATAGGCAATTACTGGAGGCGGAGATAGACCCCCACCAAGATCACAGCAGCTATTGGTATAGTGCAATCAGGAAAGGCGGTGGGATTAAATAGTATCCCCATTGAACTATATAAAGTCTTGGCATCTCGACTCTCTCAACCGATGCTCAATATGCTCTTGGAGGCAAAAAAGTGGGCTTCCTCCCACAGGACCAACAAATGGACACCATTGTGGTCATACCTAAAGAAGGCAAACCATCTAATGAGCGCACCTCTTATAGGCCAATATCTTTATTGACTGCCAAGGCCAAAATTCTTGTCAAGGTACTAGAGACGTGACCTAAATTAGTAATCTTGACACTTGTCCACCCAGCCCAAACAGGTTTTATAACCAATAGGGGGACCAAACACAATCTGCGCTGCCTATACGGTGTACTGGGGCTTAGCAGCAGAGTGGTGGTGCAGACTCCAGTGGTATCGTAAGATGTTACAATGGCCTTCAACAAACTGGAATGGCCCTATATGTTTGCTGTCCTTGACAGGATGAGATTTGACCCCGGCTTCCTAGGCTGGGTAAGACCCCTTTATCAACAACCACTAGCCACAGCCAAAGTCAAGGGGATCTGCTCTGACCCGTTTGAGCTTCATTGGGGGCACGCAACAGGGGTGCCCGCTCTCCCCCATGCTTTTCGCTCTCGCTCTGGAACCGCTTATGGATCTGCCAGGACCCTCCCATCTGAGGCCTGATATGGGACACTGCCTGGAAGGAGAAAATATACCTCTATGCGGATGATGTTATGTATTGTAGACCCGCACCAGTCCATGCCAAGAGTCCTCCAAATTTTTAAAACCTTTGGCCAAAACTCGGGTTACAGGATTAACCGGGGGAAGTCCCTGGTGTACCCCTTTTCAGGGTCCTCGATGCCCCTCCCTGACTATGGGTTGCCACTGGCAACTGAGGGATTTAAATACTTGGGTATTCATGTCACCAGAGATAGGACCAAGTTTCTGGCCCTCAATTTTTATCAACTGCTTCAGAGAGGATGTAAAACACTGGCGGTCCCTCCCGCTGTTGCTGCTGAGTATAGCACCCTCTTTAAATTATGACACTGCCCAAATTCCTCTACGCTATGCAGCACACCCCTTTCCCTATCCCGGAAGACTTTTTAGAAAAAGTGGAGGCTGAAATGCTGCTTCTATTTTGGGATGAGGGACAGATCGCCCTGTCAAAGTTAATCAGGGGGTGTACAATGGGGTCATAGCCCTCTGTGACCTGAAAAAATACTAAGGGGCGGCCCAGCTAGGAATTATAAATGACTGGGTGTTTGCTGCAGAGGGGGAGCCAGCGTTCTGGGTGGTCAGATATGTGATGGGACCTAGGGGTATCCTGCATTAATGCAGAGAAGGGCTCCTCACCACCACACACTGAAACAACGAGGGTGGTCTGGGGAGAGGCAATGCCATTCTTGGGTTGGCAAGGCACTCCCGCAGAACAGACCCTGCTATAGGACAGTGACCTACTTGGGGCGGTGGAGCGCTTGAATGAGTTCACATGGTGGGACATAATAGGGGTTTCACAACGGAGTGACCTATGGCTGGAGGGTTACGTTGTCTGCTTTGACACTCTCAGAGATTCTTTCCAAATTGCAAATATATCACTACATTCGGATAAGGCACGCCTTGAGAATTTGTGTACAGCGGGTCTGGTTGTTGCTGAATCCACTCCCCTGGGGGACAGAATGCTGGGCGACCGCATGATCAGGGGCACCACATCCTTAGTATACAAGAAAAAACGTGATCACTCCCCAGACGTCCTGGGTCAGCTGAAGGCCAAATGGGAACAGGATCTTGGGGACATGGAGGAGGAAAAATGGAAGGCAGCCCTCCAGGGCCCTAGATAGATCGCCATTAGGGCTGGCTTCGGCTCATTCAACTCCGGATACTGCATAGGGCCTCCTATTCCTGAGTAACCTTACACAGGATGAGAAGAGGTGCCCCACAAATGTGCACCAGGGGCTGCAAGCAGTTGGGCACTTTTTTCCTCATAATGTGGGATTGTCCCAAACTGCAGACAGAGTTTGTGAGAAGAAATGGCACACTGCATGTCACAGGTGACAGATCTCCCCATAGTGCGGGCAGACAAATATTTTATGTGAAATGTATGGGGGGACAAAACAGTGCCAAAGTACCCTAAATTGTGGATGGCACTAGCGCTCATAGTGGCGAAACGGATTATAGTCCAGCGCTAAGGGCAAAAGTTGCACCAGAACTGATCGAATGGGAGAGGAACATGGACTGGTGTATGATGGCAGAGAAGGTGGTTTACGAGGGTTGGGGATGCCTCAAGAAATGGGACAAAATCTGGTCCGCCTGCTGGACGTACAGATGACTATGAGAGGCAAAAGGAGAACGGAGCCCAGCATTGTTCTAGACCGCAGAACAGACTCAGTGTGCTTTTGATTGGTGGCATATTGTTTTAGTTTGTTTCATTTCCTTCTCTGCAAATCCAATAAAAAGAGTTGTAAAAAATTATAGATTGTAGTGGTTACCAGCTTCAAAGCCGTATGCATGGTGCATAAAGCGTGGCCCCACATATCTTTGGCACAAATTCAAGCACCAATTTAGGTCTTACTTACCACTGAACTTTTTACACTCCTCCTCTGCCAAACTAGTTAAGATCCCATCCATCAAAAAGGCCTAATTAGGAGGAGATTTCTTTTCTTACCAGACCTCTGAGTGCGGAACATGCTAACCCCGCAGTCTGAAATCCATCATGTGCTCCCTGGTTTTCATGAAAATTAGAAACCTTTCTATTTTAACCAATGTCGGACTGGAATAGAAAATAGACCTGGGCACTGAAATAAAAGTGGCCCCCATAAGCGAATCACATAGCTAAAAAAGTGGCCCATATTTGCAAATTGGGGCAGTTTTGAACTTGTAGAGCATGCTGTCTAGGAGTTTTGCAAGGTATGGGACACTAGATATATTTTTGCTTGCTGCAGGTAATATCTGTGGTAATTGAATTGAATTGAAAAGGCTTTTATATAGCGCATGGCTACCCGGAGGCATCCCAGCGCTGGGCAGCTAGCAGCAGGACAATCATCTAGGGGAAGAGCCATGTTTTTAGTAACTTTCGAAAAACAAGGTGATTGGATTCCTTACGGAGGTGAAGGGGGAGGGAGTTCCAATACTTGGCGGCGTTGTAAGAGAACAGTCGACCCCCGCTTCTAGCTCTCTGAATCCTGGGGACTACAACCAGATGACGATCGTCTGAGCGAAGGCTCCTGTTAGCGCGATAGGGACAAACCATGGAGAGATTGATACGGGGGGCTTTTCCAGCTTGTGATTTGTGCACAATGCACATAGCCTTGAAATAAACTCTCTCTCTAATGGGCAGCCAGTGGAGAGATTTCAGGACAGGTTTTGCCGACTGGCCTCTCGGTACGTCCAAAAGAATTCTGGCTGCCCAGTTTTGGACTGTTTGAAGCTTTGTGAGGGTTGCAGCTGGGGCTCCGAGGTACAGAGCATTACAATAGTCCATGCGGGACAAAACGAGTGCCTGCACCAAGATCTTCCTTGCCTGGGCAGGGAGAAGGGGGAGTACTTTACGGAGTGCTTTTAGGATGCCATGACATGAGGCTGCTACATTGCGGGCCTGTGCTTTAAAAGTCAATTCATGGTCCAGCCAGACACCCAAGCTTTTTATTTGACTCTTGGGGATGGGTGCCGGACCTAGCTCAACTTGCCACATGAGGGTAGAGTCAAACAGGGATGGGTTCCCTAAAGTCATAATCTCCGTTTTTTCTCCATTCAGTTTCAAAAAGGAGGTACTCATCCAGTTGAAAACCTCCTTCAGACAGGTAGAAAGGTTGGGGGGGGGGGAGTTTTTAGTCTGGTTGAGCTCCACCACCAGTTGCGTATCATCTGCGTACGCAACTATATGTATGCCGAAGGGCCTTACAATATCCGCTAAAGGACTTAAATAAACATTAAATAGGGTGAGGCTCAAGGATGACCCTTGGGGTACTCCACAGCAAAGAGGCCACTGTTTTGAGGTCACATCTGCCTCAAAAACTTGGAAGAATCTGTCCTCCAGGAAGGACCGCAGCCAATTCAGTACGACCCCGGTCACCCCCAACCCTGAAAGCCTGTGAACCAGGAGTTGGTGGTTGACCGTGTCGAATGCCGCACTGAGGTCTAGAAGGATAATGACCGCTGTGCCTCCTGCATCCCTGATATGTCTGGACTCTTCAACGACAGATAGTAGGGCCGTTTCAGTGCCTTGAGAGGGTCGGAAGCCAGTCTGTGATGGATGAAGGAGATTGTGAGATTCTAGGAAAGTGGACAGCACGGAATTGACATGCTTTTCGGCAATTTTACTGATACCCGGGAGTAAAGAGATGGGCCGATAATTTCCCAGGGAGTCAGGGTCTAGGGAAGGCTTTTTCAAAAGTGCCTTGACCATTGCTCTCTTCCAGGGGGGGGAACCACTCCCGTCCTGAGTGAAGCATTGATTAGTTCCAATATGGTGGGGGCAATGGTTGAGGCCACTTGTTTAAGGATATGGAGGGGCGCTGGGTCCCTAGGTGAGCCACTCTTTACTTTGGAGGCAGTACTATCCAACATTTCGGAGTTCATCAAAGGGAACACCTCCAGGCGAGGGTGAGACTTTTGAGGACTCGAGTCCCCCAGTTGGCTGACTATTGATGGGAAGGACATATAGATGTCTTTGACTTTGTGGTGAAAAAATTCTGCCAGATTGTCGCATCGTGAGCCTGAGGTATCCAACGGCACCGGAGGCAGGGGGGCTTTAAGCAGGGTTTTTGTGATGCGAAAAATCTCACGAGGTGAGTTTGCGGCTGAGCATATTTTTTCTTCATAGTATGCCGATTGAGCAATTGTAATTTCTTTCTTGTACAGCTTAATGGCTTCCCTATAGTCTACTTTCATGTTAGGGGAAAAGTCCTTCCGCCAGGCTCTTTCTAATTTTTTACATGTCTGCTTCACAGCCCGGAGCTTTGGGGTATACCAAGTCCTTCTGTTACATCCTGATTTTAACTGGATGGATTTCAATGGAAGGACTAAGTCTAAAGAACCTTCTATCCATCTGTTGAAATTATCATTAGCTTTTATTGCATCGAGATCAAGATCAGGCTGAGTCTTTTCTAACTCTGAGATCCAAAGGTCTACTGAGAGTTTGGACCAAGGACGAGACTTTGCCATAATCGGTGCTGTGGGCAGTGTGGCAAAGTTGGGGGACCAGAAAAAAGGGATGAGAAAATGGTCAGACCATGGCACTGGGATAGGAATCCCGCCCATTGAGTCATCCATATTGGAAAAAATGGGATCTAGTAAGTGGCCTTGTGAATGAGTTGAGTGACTGACTTTTTGAAGGAGTTGAGAACCTTCCAGATCATTTATTAGATCTGCTACAGGCTGCTGAGAAGGATTATCAAAATGGAGATTAAAATCCCCCAATATTGTAAAATTACTGTGGGTGCGAGCCAAATTGGCGGATATATCAGGTATGACTTTGCAGAATTGGCCAACATGTCCGGGGGGGGCGATAAATAAGTATTCCTGACAGGGTGAGCGTGGGAGAGAACTCAATGACAAAGGCAAGATTTTCACAATCAGGTAAGGGACTTCCGGCGGTGCGGCAAGACAGATGGCCTTTAAAAATAATAGCAATCCCGCCATCCCTACCAGAAGTCCGATCTAGCCTCTGGAGATTGTAATCTGGGGGGAGAGCTTGAACAAGGTCAGGATCAGATCCTGATGTAAGCCATGTTTCGGTTAAAAATAATACCTCCGGCCCTTCCTTTTCCAGGAGCATGCAAATTTCTGTTGCATGCTTGGGCAGCGACCTACAGTTAAGAAGAAATATCTTATACGTATTAAGGCTAGGATGTAAATGTGTAGACAGTTTAAAGGGACAGCAAGCACATTTGGTAAAATCATTGTCAGGGTCAAAAGAGTGATGACATTTCTCAGCAATAGGTGCCTTTACCTGAATTAGCTCTTCTCTGCTATACGAATATGTAGTTGAGGAGGGGGCAACATGTGTACTGGCCCCTGGCCCCGGTCGGACGCGGACGGGCGCAGACGGCGCACCAGCGGCGCTCCCGCTGCGCGTCCGAAATTGCATTGCTTTAAATAGTAAATCTGAGATCCCGGAAATGAGTCGGCAAGGGGGAGGAGCCGAGTCCCTCCGCAACAATCGGCCAAGCCGTGGCAGACCGGGGACCGGCGTGAAAGTGCTAAGTGCTGAGGTAAGGTAGTAATACAACAAACAATGCCCTGATAATGCAGAGTACTAACAATGTTCTAAAATTGCGGCATCTAAAATTGTTAAAATTTGCTAAAACAAGAGTAATAATTCCGAAGAGGAGTGCTGCTGCTTAGTGAAATAAACAGTAAAATCAATGTCACCAGACCATAAACCAGGCCCACAAACAGCCAAAACAACTGACAACATGATGACGTGTCTGACCGCCCCTTTGGGCACTGCCTGATTACCAGGTAGGCCAGTCTGACCTTGAATTTAGCATTATCTTATATGATTCCACAGTTACTTGTTCCGCTGCTCCCCTTTCTGCATGCCCCAGAACACTCGTTTGGGTATATGCCGCAAATGGAGTCATATATTGCCAGAAGTAAACTGTAGATCTTTACTTGCATGTTATAAGTTATGAGAACAGTCAATCTGAAGTCAGTATGCTGAATGCTCTGCTGCAGGTCAAGCAAAAGACATCTGTTGGACCTGACATCCTTGGCATGATTCCCCCCCAACTTTTTGCCTTCAATCCTCCTGTTTTTGCTGACTTTGTTCCTTTCTAACCTTAGGACTCTGCAAACTTTACCACTGATAACTAGTGCTTGTGCTCTCTTCCTGAAACATGGTTGAATTAGCTTACACTCTTTTGGCACATTTAATTCACTTGCAAGTCCCTAGTAAAATGATACAAATTGTAACCAGGGCCTGTAAATTAAATACCACTAAGTGGCCTGCAGCACTGATTGTACCACCCACTTAAGTAGCCCATTTAACCATGTCTCAGGCCTGCCATTCCAGCCTGTGTATTCAATTATTTTAAACTGCTATTTCGACCTGGCAATATAGACCTTTTGCCAGGCCTAAACCTTCCTTTTTAATACATATAAGTCACCATTAGTGTAGGCCCTACACAGGCCAGAGGGCAGAGTGTAGTGTATTTAAAAATTTGGACATGTGCCTTTAAGTTTTAAATGTCCTGGTAGTGAAACATTCTTAAATTCCTTTTTCACTGTTGCAAGGCCTACCTCACCCATAGGATAACATTGGGTTACTTTATTACATTTAACAAGTGATAACTTTCAATTGGGAACAAATAGGAATGTCGAGTTTTGTGTCTAATGGATTGTAATTTAAAACCTTCTTTAATGGTAAAGTCGGATTTTAAATCACAATTCTGAAAATGCCACATTTAGAAAGTTGACATTTTTTGTCACATGATTAGGTGTAGCTGGCAGTTGCTCTTTATGCATTACTCCCAGACAGTGAAACAAAGGAGGAATAGGTGTTGGGAGGATGGGCCATCTCTGACTCTATAGGGTCGGAGCTGTCACTTACCACACTTACACATCACAAAGACTCTGCCTCAGCACACTCACAAAGGGTTTCACCATAATCTATTGTGCCCCCTGACAAGCTGGGGCCAGAGCAGGGAGGAAGGAAATTCCAGACACCTTTGTAGGGGCAGGACTCTGAAAGCTTCTCCCACTTCAAAGTGGGCACCAGGTATAAGTAGTGGATTTTCAGACCCGTCTGGACATGTAGAAGACTTAGAGGAAAGACTGCTGTGCTGCTCTGCTGCAAGAAGGACTGCCCTGCTACTCTGCTGCCTTGCTGCCTAAGTGAGAAGGACTGCACCAGCATCTTGAACCTAGGACCACCAGAGTGACTCCAAGGGCTAGTTTTCTGGCCTCCTGATCATAGCCTCATGGACAGAAAAGGCTCCAACCCTTTTGAACTCTGTAACTGTACTCTGCCTGCTGTGAATCCTAACCTCCCCAAGTGTTGCATCCCCAGTCCTGGACCCTTTGAAGTGAGGATAAGGGGACTCTGCCAGCCCAGCTATGGTCCCTATCCAACCGGTGTGAAGCAAGGGAAAGCAACGCAAGCCCTGGAAATCCTCGCCGCATAGCCAGCAGTCTCATCGGAATCGACGTTGTGCAATGCAAAGACCCGCAAGCCTCACCGCACAGCTCCAGCTTCATCGGAACCGACGCAGAGCAATGCAAAGCCCAGATTAGCTACGCTACACAGATCGCCATAACCTTCGCAGAGCAAGGCAAAGCCCCACAGATTCTCTCAGCACAGCTTCATCAGAACCAACACCAGATGAAGTGAAGCCTCGCAAAGCAACACCATGCAGACCGCGCACCAAGGACATTAGGTAGTTTGTTCAGGGGGCCTAACTTGGTCACAGTATCCAGCTTGTGCTCCATCTCGGTTGGCCTGAACGTGTGACGTTGTCCCGGTCAGGTACAACCTGATAACCACAGTTGGCACTTTGTGATTTTAAAGCACTATTTTTACATACATCTTTAAAATTGCATATCTCTAATTCTACTGATAGGATTTTTGTTGTTTTGGCCTCAAATAATTTATTAAATTTTACTCTATTTCCGAAATTGGTGTGGAATTTTTCTTGTGTTCTGTTTTCACTTTATTATTATTTTTGTGCTGCTTAAAAATTTCACACATTGCCTCTAAGTTAAGCCTAACTGCCTTTGTGTCAAACTACCAAAGGGTTGAGCACAGGTTTATTTGGGGTTTGCTTATATTTCCCCTCCAACAAGACTTGAGGTTGCTGCTTGAGTAGTGTTTCACCCCCCTCAACCAGTAACGGAATTTCCTATAACATCCAACACCATGCTCACACAAACCATACAACAGCTAGCAAACAGAGTGTGGACACCAAGGGCACCAGAACATCCTGTCAATATAGTGAACATTTTTGAAAGCAAGAGAATAATAAATATCATGCTTCCTTAGGAGTCCATAATGATCAATTTATGTAAATGATTTGCTTCTGAAAGCAACAATGGAAGAGCTTTGCGCCACAACAATATGCCTGTCAAACTGAATGAAAGCAGTAAAAGTAAATGAACATTTAAAAAGTAATACATTCTGAATGAGTTTAAGAAGATAAAATGTCAGTTAACGTCCAGACCAGGAGGCACCATTTTCTAGTCAGGTGGATATGCATAATGTAACACATACATGTTATGTTCTGTTATGTTACTAGTATTAGCGCACGTACAATGGGTCGGTTTCTTGGCGCTTAGGTAACAGAAGCACATCACACTGTTCATGACTTTAGTCATATCCTTTTCTGAAGAGCTAGGTTTTTAAGAATTGCCTGAACCTCATATAATTGGGGGTGGTTCTAATCTCGAGAGGGTGGGAGTTCCAGATTCGGAGAGCAAGTACTAAAATTTGGAGCCACCCAATTTCTTCTTTTTGAAAGTGGAGATTGTCATAATATTCATATGGATGATATTGCATTACGATTGGGAGTATATTTTAGATTCAGCTAATGTAAAGGTTGGACTTCTTCCATAGAGGGATTTAAAAATAATGCAGCCAGTCTTGAAGACAGTTCGATGTTCTACTAGCAGCCAATATAGTTTTATCATCAGGTAGGTGATGTGGCAGTGTCTGGGCTGTTGGAAGATTAACCTGGCTGCCTACTTTTGTTTCTGTCCAAGCCTTCCATTGAGGCCTTTCGGAATGCCTAGCTAGAGAGAGTTTGCGTAGTCTACCCACAAGATAACTAAGGTGATGAGAACCTGAACGAGGGCTTCAAAGGTAAGGAATTTTCCAATTTTCCTGATTTTGTGAAGTTGCAGAAAACAGGAAGAGGTTACCGCTCCTAGTTGTGGTTTCATGGAAAGATTCTTGTCAATAAGAACTCTGAGACTCTTTACAGAGTTCTTGGGCTGGAGGGGAATTCCCATCACGGAGGGCCAGAATGAGGTATTCCACAAGTCATACTTGTTTCTGATTATAGCCAAATTCCTTGAGAAGGCCATCAACCAGCAACTCACCGAACACCTGGAGAGAAATAACCTGCTCGACCCCTATCAATCCGGTTTCCGCACCAACCACAGCACCAAGACCACCCTGACCACCGCCACAGACGACATACGCAGCCTTCTTGACAGAGGAGAGAGACTCAGTGGGCCTGATCCTCCTTGACCTCTCCGCAGCATTCAACACCGTATCCCACCGCACACTCATCAAGAGACTGCACCATATTGGGATCCAGGGAGATGCCCTCAGATGGATCACATCATTCCTCGTCGGACGGACACAGAGAACCTACTTGCCCCCTCAACCTCAGAACCCAAAAGCACCATCTGCAGCATCCCACAAGGTTGGTTCCTCAGTCTCACCCGCTTCAACACCTACATGACACCCCTATCCGACATCGGCAGATCCCACGACCTCAACATCATATCCTATGCCGCCGACACACAGCTCTTCCTCTCTCTCTCAGCAGACCACAACACCACGAAGACCAATTTCCACAACTGCATGAAGAACGTTGCCAACCAGATGAAGACCAACTGCCTGAAGCTGAACACTGACAAGACTGAAGTGCTGATCTTTGGCAACAGCACTTCCTTTTGGAGCGACACTTGGTGGCCCGCCGAACTCAGACCCATGCCCACACCGACAGACCACACCCGCAACCTTGGCATCAACCTGGACACCAAGCTCACCATGAAGCAGAAGATCAATGCAGTCTCCTCTGCCTGCTTCCACACTCTCTGCATGCTCCGAAGAATCTTCAAATGGCTCCCCAACAAAATGAAGAAAAACCGTCATTCAAGCTCTAGTCACCAGCCGGCTGGACTACGGCAATGCACTGTACAAATGAACCATCACCGAACTCATGAAGAGACTATAGACGATACAGAACTGAGCGGCAAGACTCATACTCAACTTGCCCAAATGGACCCACATCTCCCCACACCTCAGGAACCTCCACTGGCTCCTCGTCCAGAAAAGATGCCAATTCAAGATATTGAAACACGCCTTCAAAGTCCTCCATGACCTAGGACCAGCATACATCAACCTCTGACTGAACTACAACCAAGCATCCAGAAACCTTCGATCCGCCGCTGGCGCACAGACACCACGCATCCACCGAAGCCACAGCAGAGGCCGTTCCTTCTCCTACCTCGGTACCAAGTCCTGGAACGGACTTCCCCTCCACCTCCGGGCATCACCGTCTCTGGCAAATTTCAGGAAGACACTCAAGACCAGGCTTTTTGACTGAGCCAACCCAGTGCCTGGATAGCCTCATGGGTCATTAGCTGCGCTATACAAATACTGATTGATTGATTGATTAACAATCTCTGGCTTGTCAGAATTTCATTTTAGTTGGTTGCTGTTCATCCAGTCATGAAAGAACAACATGGTATTTTGGAAGGCTTCCTAAGATTCAGGGGAGTTATGGATACTAAAGAGCAATTGCATATCATCCCCATAGATGTAGATTCTGACATTAATTTTTTTAGGGGGCGTACGTGCAAGTTAAAAATATGAGGGGACAGAGAGGATCCATGAGGTACTCCACAGTTTAGTCGGACCTCCGGTGAGGTATAGGGAGACAGGAAGGAGACTTTAGGAAGGAGATAATCCAGTCAAACCCTGTGTCCTGCAATACCACCGCTCTGACATGGTCCACCAAGAGCTCATGGTCATAGGCCACTGATAGATCAAGGAGGACCAGTGACTAGGTTATGCCCCTGTCGGCTTCTTCTTGCATGTCAACCACGATTGAGAGGATGACCTCTTCGGTGGAGTGGGCTGGCTGAAAGCCTGCCTAATGGGGGTCAAGAAAGTTATATTCCTCTAGGAAGGAACAGAGGATTCTAGAGACATGTGCGTCTAATACCTTCACTAAGTAAGGTAGCAAAAAAATAGGGCCGTCATTTTTCAGGGCAAGTGGGTCTTCACCTTCTATCTTCTGGAGCGGGACCATTATGGCCTGCTTAAGAGGGCTAGGGACACTGCCTTGGCTGAGGGACTGGTTAAGGAGGGATATGGCTGGGTCTGGGAAGAGGGAAAAAACAGTTTTTAGGACCCTCGGAGGACAAGTGTCATTAGGGGATCCTGACTTAACTTTGGTCAGCAGGTCCACAAAGCAATCCTTGCTTAGAAAGGGGGACTCAGACAATGTAATGGGGTTTCTGTCTTCAATGGATGTTGCATTGGGGAGGGGACTAGGAGGTATGCTATCTTTTATCATTTGGATCTTATCAATAAAGGAATTTAGGGTTCTGAGTAGGTAAGATAGATGTGGTCACTCTGTCAGGATTTGATAGTTTGAAAACAATTCAGAAGATTTCCTTTGATTTGTTCACGGAATTTAAGATTTTATTTGAGAAGAAGGCATATTTAGCTTGCATAATTAATTTTTCATATTCTTTAAGATGTAGTGAGTAGGCTTCCGTTTTGTCAGGTGAGTAATTATTCTGCCATTTATGTTCAGTGCGGCAGAGTTTGAGTTTGGCTAATTTGAGGTCTTCTGAGAACCATTTAGATGCATTGTGATGACTGGCCTATCTGGTTTTTCGGAAGGGGGCATGCATATTGCTGGTTACTGTTAGCCAGTTGGTGATTCCGTCCTCATGTCAGTCTATACTTTTGCTTAAGTTAGGTAGGGTTATTGCCAGTGAGTCACGAAAGTAGTTGAGATCTGCTCAAGACCAGTTTCTGGAAAGAATTCCAGGACATGGTGTGGGGGTTTGAAGGGGCCAGGCCAATTAGTAAAAATTTAATTAGGTATTGGTCAGACCACACACAGGGAGTGACTGTGAGATTAGACAAAGCTAGATTTGTGGACTAAACCTGGTCTAAAGTATGACCTTTAATATGAGTGGGTGAGAACACATATTCAAAATTTAGACTGCTGAGCAGGTCGGTAAGATCTGTAGATGGTTGCCCACTGGTTTCCTCATTCCTCCAGTAGTTGAAGTCGTCAACTAGCAGAATGTCTGCATGGTCAATTACTAGAGGGGAAATGGACTCCCCGAGAAGTTCCAGAAAGTGCTGCATGTGACCCGGGGGTCTGTACATCAGAGTACATATTAGAGGAGAGGTTGGAGAGTCGAGTTTAGTCAGAAGGCTATTGACCACTGGGATTTCAAATGAAACAATACTAGAAAACCTGAGGTGTTTCTTGATTAATGCTGATACTCCTCCACTTGTTTTACCTGTAGGTCTGTTAGTTTGGTGAAAATAGAAGCCTTCTGTAAGTAGCCTTACATGCTTGATGTAATGCACTGTTGCCTTGGTGAATTGAAGAATGCCTGCATTCAGTGGGAATAAAGAAATATCAAAGCAATGCTATTTTGATACCAGGCGCTTTTTGTGTGGAAGGAACTGGATTCACTTATATAGTTGATGTTAGCATGTGAGCATATATTATAATCGGATGTTTTCTGGTGCCCATTGGTTCCAGATTGTATTTCCTATCTGAACTGGTAGTTACTGTATCATTTTTGTTTTGTTCCACCTTTGTTTTTGCATTTATAAAGGCCTCAATGGCTATGTGGAATCTCCTTAATGTTAGTACAGTATGAATTTACATTTAATTTGTACTGCTAAGTAGTGAAATTGTGCCAGATGCAAGAAATCTTACACCAGCATTTCAGCCTTGCCATGAAATCCATTTATAGCTTGGGAGCAATGAAAAGACATTTTCAAAATATATGTTAGGGTATTCACATGATCATAAATTATCAATGTTGTTAATGGGGGCAGAGAACAACCATATCAAGGCACTTTAACTACTCAGGAGTATTTTGGGAAGAAACTAAACATCATTTTAAAAATGTTTACTTTTTTTCTCGCAGGAAGTGAGTAATAGTGTAACAGTACTAAGTGATCTGTTATCAAAATGCAAGTTTAACAGACACTTAGATAAGTACACTAAAGATAAACAAATAAGGAAAATTTGCAATTCCAAAAGTACAGAAAAAGTGTGGATGGTGAAAGATAGCTGAAGGTATTGAAATGAAGACTAGGGGGTATATTCACAAGAACGTGTGCTAAACAACACAAAAAATGTTAACGCAACTTTACACATCGCAGCCTATCGCGGGAAAATAACCCCGTGCCAACGTGGAATTCACAACAAGGCGGTACCATGCGATAGTCTGCCGAAACCGCGGACAATGTCCGCGTTACAACAACCGCGACGGTGATAAAAACACAAACCTCAACGCGAAAAAACATGCGATGGGCCAAAGCACGATGAGGAAATCAGCGATAAGCAGCGCCAGGCCTGCAATACACACATGGCAGGCGGGAAAAATCACTATAAAAGTAGAAAAAACACACAAACACAAAATGACCAACACCTAAGCACCATGGAAGCAGCCGGAGCAGGCGCAGAGGACGAGCGCAACCCCACAAGCACCCCGGACGACCAGCCTGGGACCTCTGGGACAGGGAAAGGCAAGGACAAGAAGAAGAGGAAGATGAAGTTCAGTCCACAGGAAAACAGGATCCTGGTCACGGAGGTGATGGAACACCATCAACAACTGTTCGTCACCACCAACGTGTCATTGGGCACCAAAAATGGAATATGGCGGGAAATCGTGGACAAGGTGAATGCCGTCGGAGAGCACAAGAGGTCAATGGACGAGGCCAAGAGGCGATGGATTGACATCAAGCGCAAGACCAAGGAGAAACCCGCAGCCAACCAGAAGGCAGCAATGCAGACTGGAGGTGGGAGCCCAGCGCCACAGCTGGAGCTGGATGACATGGAGGAGCTGGTGTCGACAGTCATCAGTGTGGGGACTGTGGCCGGAGTCGGGGGACCGGACACTGCCCGACAGGACACAACACAACCGCAACAGGGTGAGTGACCACCAGGTACTGGGGGGACGTGTGGAGATGGCCACAATGGCACACATGCACAATCAAGCAGAGCACAGTGCACACCCACAATCACTCTGGATCATGGCCCTGATCCACAGACTGTCACAATGTACAATGCCATGCTGTCTGAATGTGAACCTGCACCATGTGGCTACATACATGCGGACACATTGTAATACACCATCTCCCCTTCACATTGCAGGGGCACCGTCAACACCTCCTGCAGAGCAGTCCCAGCCACTCTTCACTGATGACGAGGAGACACCCCCAGCATCGACACCCAAGCCCTCCAGGACATCATTGAAATCATCCGCAACTCACCTCCAGGATCAGGGCAGGCCAGCTGCATCGAGGAGACCCCACCCACTACCTAAACCACCCAGCAGGAGGCACCCACAGCCCCGGCAGTCTCCCAAGACCCCAGGAACAACACATGGCCTTCCAACGCCGTGTGCTGGAGGGCCAGAGGGAGACGGCTGAGCAGGTGCGGGTGGGGTTCGACCTCATGGCTACCAAACTGGACGCCATCCATGGGTTTCTAGGTCCCATCAGGGACCAGCTCCAGTCCCTAACGGACACCCACAGCCCGCTCCATGGTCTCCAACGAGCCCTGACTGACATCGCTGGAGTCATGACTCGGAGACAAGAACACCTGTCCGCTCAGAGTGGCTCCAGCGAACCCAGCCGTGAGCTGGCACACATCCGGAGGCTCATGGAGGACATGGTGCGGATGGAGGCGGAAAGGATGGCAGCCACCGCTGCACATCAGCGAAATGTAGCTGGGATCTACCATGCCCTGCAGATCCTCATCATGGCATTGCTGCCACAAGGCGTGGCGATGATGAATGCTGCTGCCCCCACACCATCCACATCTCCGCCCCCTGGTGTGTCAGTGCCTCCCAGTGCGGCAGGCATATCCACTCCGGCACCTGATGTGTCACTGCCACACAGTGCGCCCGACAATCCTCCTCCGGCCCCTGATGTGTCAGTGGCACACAGTGCCGCAGCCGGTACTGCACCACCCACAGGTGGGGCAG
Source organism: Calotriton arnoldi (assembly GCA_963921515.1). Classification (NCBI taxonomy): domain Eukaryota; kingdom Metazoa; phylum Chordata; class Amphibia; order Caudata; family Salamandridae; genus Calotriton; species Calotriton arnoldi. The sequence goes on from CAWUFW010005096.1 coordinate 366,982, forward strand.
AGCACACATCCGAGGACGAGGTCGTGGATGGGATTGAGGTGAGAAGGAGGCACTAGCATTCATTTCCGCCACCTGGCCTGTTTCTGCTTGGTGCCGCACATGGCCCCATGACCTTCCACTAACCCCCGATAAACTCTGCTGCACTCACCTTGGACCGCGACATGGACTGCCATATCCTGTTTGATGACCAACGACACGGCGACCAGACTGCGGACTGTACCCTTCCCTTCCGCAGTACTTGTCATCCCCTGATGGACTCTGGCTGGCCCTCCACGGGCCCATATTGTGTAGTGTGCTCGGCATGGCCCTGTACCGCTCCAGCTGCAAAACTCCACTGGATGTGCAATAAACATCCAGAAACGCACTGCTGTGTCATGTCTTTCATCATTCATGTATGAATGTGTGGATGAATGTAGGGACAGTGATTTCCCTTACGTCAATGATGCTCATCTAGTGAGATGCCAGTCACAGTGTGCTACATTGCCTATTGTGTTCCGGGTGCCATGGACACTACAACAGAGACACACGCATTAGTCACTTCCTTGTCCGGACATGGACTGAACCACGCCCAGAGCCCCCGAGTCATTGTTGCAAGCCCTGCGCTGGTCCGGCATACGCCAGGCCAGACCACTCTGCTTACGCTCCGAGGGGGGGCCCACAAAGCTACATGTCGCAGGCGTACACGCTGGTGGTATGTAGGTCACTGGTCTAGTTGTCAGCATGTCACGGCCACTCCCTGAGGGCAGGTTTGCACACACACCACAACCATCCGGCACAGGCGTCACAGGCCATGTGACCCCGCCAATATAAGGGGCCGCCAACGTCACATTCCCCACTGCCGGTGGTGACTGGATGACGGACGCTCTACGGTTTTCAATCATAAAGGGCCCATGAGTTGTTGCGCACAGGGTTGGTCGCACCCGAAGCCTTGCACCCGTCACGGGCCTACCACCATGTGGCGCTGACTGGGGTTGCACAGGGTTAGTGGCACCCGAAGCCTTGCGCCCGTCACGGGCCTACCACCACATGGGACTGACTGGGGTTGCACAGGGTTAGTGGCACCGAAATAGCTGAGCGGGTGTGCAGCCTGCGATGATGACATGTGCACTGATGTGGTCTCTGCCATTGATGACTCAGGACTCAGCGTCATGTGTGGGACCTGCTGGGCCGCGGGGCGGGTCCGCATGATGTGGACCATGCCATGGTGGCGGGACCAGGGCCTGGAGCTTGCACGGGCACGTGGTGTGCCCACTGGTGGACACACCATTGGCGGCAGGTGAGCAGTGGGCCCGGGGTGCGCATGTGCGGACAGCCAGCGCTGGCCGGCGGGAGGGGGTGGGGTGCGGCTGCATGCGTGCGCAGGGACGGACAGGCGTTGTTGCCGTGTGCTGTGTGATGGACTCTGCCATAATTGACTCTGGCCTCGATGGCTTGCAGTGTATCCCGGCACGTGGTTGGAGACACACCGGTGGCAGCAGGTGAACAGTGGGGCCTGGGTGCGCAGGGGCGGCGGTGTCTCTCTCTCTCTCCCTTCCTTCCCTCTCTCTCTCACTCTCTCTCTCCCTTCCTTTCCTTCCCTATATCACTCTCTCTCTCTCTCCCTTCCTTTCCTTCTCTCTCTGCCTTTCTTTCCTTCTCTGTTTCTCTGTGTCTCGCTCCTTTGATGTGCGCATGACACACGTTCTGATTTTGTGCTTTATTTTCCAGGCTGTGACATCGAGATTGTCCCGGACGGACTCGACAGGAGTCTTCCGCATTGGTGTTTTGTGTTGTATTTCAATAAAGTTTTTGGTTGTTACTCCAGTGCTGTGTGACTGTTTCTCGTTCTTCTGGCCACACATGTGTGTTATTTTTTGACAATGTGCGTCATCATGCACTTTTTGTGGCTCTTGTGTCGTGCACGGTATGTGTATGTCCGGGGGGGGGGGGCTGGGGGGGGTGGCGGTGGGTGTTGTGGCCCTCATGGGTATCGGAGCTGCATGATCATTGTCTCCATGGCATCTGTGGGTCTTCAGGTGTGACTCTTGGCTGGGCTCCCTTTCATGCTGTAGGTAGTCGTCCTGCTTAACAGCAGCAAAAGGCAGGTGTTAAATCCCTGGTGCTACCGCGGCTTATCGCCTGTTTTTGGTTCGCATCGCAGATCTGGCAGTCTGATGTGAAAGTGGTGTTGTGGTTTTTTCGTGTGTTTTTGCACGGGAACGCCTACTCTGCATCTCATTAGGGTTAGTTGGTGGTGTCCACCGTGGAGATAAATTTTGGGGCAGTTATCGCGGGAATACTGGCGATGTCTGCAGTTTGCACCCGCTTGTGAATGGGGTGTTAAATCTATCTCCACTTTTGATGCGTTAAGGTGGAGATAAATCGGCGGTAGGTCCTTGTGAATATGCCCCTGAATGTGGGATAGCTGCGTATGAGACAAAAGTATAAAGTGAAGGGGGTGAGAAAAGGAGAAATAAATAAAGTATAATGTGGATAGTATTAACAATAATTCCACAGAGGGTACATTGGGTACATGGATTGCAGGTTCCACTAGTGCAAATGTGAAGGGGGTTAGTTATAAATTTGGGAATTATGGCTATATGGCTAATAATAAAGATTGTCTGGGATAAAATGATCAGAGATGAGGCTGGAAGGGCATTTTGCTAATATGTGTTGAAAATGAAGATTTAGGTCTGAGGGAAGATCTACGAGTTATGAGGATACATTACTGAAGAACAGCAAGAGTAGTGTTAATACAGTGAGAAATATAATGCTCTCTGAAATAAGATTAGAGTAATAGCAGAAAAACGAAGAGATTGAGCATTCAGATGTTACATCTATAATTCTATCAGAAGGTTTGCATGAAGTTGGATTGCCTTCAGGTGGAGTGGGTGAAGTGATCTGTCCCATGACAACCAAAATGTCACCGGCGGCTCCTCCACTATTGTGTAGGAGCGTCACCCCCCCCCACCAGCACCCTCAAAAACTTGCAATAATAAAACGAGTTATAAACCTGTTTTATTGCAGGACTGCGGTTCATGCACACCTTGTTTTTTTAGCACTGAAATTGTGCTCTTATCCTCGAATTTGTAAAGTTGTGCGTGCAGATCGGGTATCGCTCATTGATCCATGAGCGTGGGTAATGACTGAGAATAGCACCACCCCTTGGGGGGTGTCCCCTCAATGCACAGCGTAATGCTCGTTGATTTACATTAAATCAGTCTGAGGCAGGTTAGTCTGTTTTCATGTATTGAATTTATTCACTCTGAATAAAGTTTGTAATCCACATTGATTCGATAAGTAGTGAACTTGGAAAAGAAAAAAGGAACTGAAAAATCCAAGTTATGTTCCAATTTGGTAGTCCCAATGCATTTCAGGCTGCTGGGAGCCCTTCAACAGGGGAATGTTAACCTCCTAAAAATGAAGCAGAAAGGTTGGGGTCACTGAACAGCACTGTTCATGCCCTTACCATAATACAATTGTTGCAAAAGTCCAATGTGGTATTAGGTGCATAAAGTGGCAGTGAAAATCCCATTACTTAATGAATCTCCAGAGTTACTGTGAGGACTAATTTGCATGCAATACAGAAAAAAACATGTTTACGACATACTCCTTGGTTAATTTACTTGTGTGGGTTAAAGATGTATTAATGCTCAAACAAGTGAAAACTCAGGTGAGAGAAGCCCGGTGCAAAACATTGTCCTGAAAGTGCCCAAAAAAAGGGGTTTGTTGATGTAACTTTGTGCTTATAAATACGGGTTGTGTGAGCATCTTGTCGGTATGCCTATGCTAAAAAACGCGGTCCAAAAAACCGGATGCAAAACATTTACATAAAAGTGCCCAAGAAAAGAAGTTTGTTAATGTGGCTTTTTGCTCATGAATGCCGGTTGGGTGAGCGTCTTGCCGGTATGCCTGTGCCGTGAATCGATAACTGATACTCAAAAGCACGGTCCAAAAGTGCTCATTAAGATTCAAATGTAAACTTGTGCTCGTAATTGCAGGTTAAATGAGCACGTCTTGCCGGTGTACCAATGCTATATAAGAGTAGCCTAGGTTCAGAAAATGCGGGTTGAGCGAGTGCATCCTACCAGTGTTAGTAGTGCGTCTTTACCGGTGTTCTTAAGTGATCACGCTGACTTGTGCAAAACGCGGATTGAAAGGTTCAACCTGTTTTATTATCATTTTATTTTTCTTTGAACTAAGTGTGCCAAGCTTTGGGGTGGGGCCAGGGGAATGACAGGCACTGAGGGGAAGTGATATGCACTGCTTTCAGTGCGCATGTGGGTTTGGCCAGCCGTCTCAGGATGGCCAAATCGACATGCACACTGAAGCTGTCTCCAAGCCAAGCTGTGTTGCCGGGTTGGAGACAGCAGGCACAGACTCTCAGTCTCACTGGGAGTGCATATCGAAGGCGCTCAGGCCAGTCCTGATGCTGCTCTCATGCTGCATGAAAGCAGCATCAGGATTGGCCGCAGGGGATTCTGGGAGCCTTTCTGCAGAGGAGCAGAAGATCGGGATGCGGCTTGCTGAAAGTAAGTTCTTATTTTTAAATGTATTTATTTTTTCGTCGTAGTCCGTCATCGTCGCCCCCCAGCCCCCGCCTCACCACTCTGCCCTGAAACTAGCCACGAATGCATAATGTAATGCAGGAAGAAATCTCTTCAGAGGTTTACATAAAATTCTGCCAAATAGCTTGCGTTATCATGAAGTGGTGTGGTTAAAGGAGAGAATGATTAAAGTGTTCTATCCTACAAAAAGGTTACCATGGTGCAGGTAGAGTCTCCATCCAATTATGTATTATTTACAGAAGGTGAAGATGAGGGTCTTCCTCCATACTGTGTGCTGGAGATTTATGGAATGTATGTGCACTCAGTGGCTGATTCTGGATCACCATATACCTTGTCTACTGAGGTATTTGCTAATGTCTTAGGAGGGTATTTGAAAGATTTTAGTCTGTAGGATATATATCTTGTTGTTTAAGGGTATGTTTCCTTACAAACGTGGGGTTTCAGAGTGTGAAGAACAATATTCGACAACTGTAAGACTGTAGGAAAGATATATGTTGCTAAGACAGTAAGTGTGTTACTGACGTGGCATCATCAAGAGAAACTGGGAATTGCATTGCAAATGAGCGGAATAGGGAGAGTGCTCCAAATTGTAGATGGTATCACAGCAGAAACAGTAGGAGAGTTGGTTCCAGAAGTGTTCAGTGGCGTCCTTTGGAAATTGAAGAGATTTTAACTCAAAATAGTTTTCTGCAAAGGTGTGAAAAAGGCGATATAGAAAGTGCTTAAGGTACTTATCCCTGCAATGGATCAATTGAGGGATGAACTAGATAAATTGTCGAAGTGTGGAGTGTTTGAACTGGTGGAAGCACCAGAATGGTTGTGCCTACTGTAGTAACTCAAAAGGAGGATAATTCTTTGAGAATGTGTGTAGATTTGAGAGATATGAGCTCAGTTATTTGGGTAGATAAGCACCCTTTGCCCAACACTGGAGATATGCTGATTATGATGGAAAAAGCACAGTGGTTCAGTACAATAGATTTGTCATTAGCATATTACCAAATTGAATTGGAAGAGGGATCCAGGCTCATAACATCCTTTAGCACCCATTTGGGTTCTTTTCGGTTCACTTAAATGTCATTTAAATTAGCATGAGCTTCAGCTATGTTTTAAAGAGTTATGGATGATTTGTTTGGTAATGTTAAGGGTATTTCATATTACCAGGACGATATATTAGTGTGTGTCAAGACAGAGAGCAAGCAGGATGTACTAGTCCATCATGTTATGTCCAGGTTCAAAGAAAGAGATCTCATTGTAAAACAATCAAAATGTAAAATCAAAGTGAATACTGGAACATATTTGGAGCACACTCTATTGAAAGAAGGAACATGACTGACGGATGAATTTGTGTCAGCCACAATGAATACTCCCACTCCAAGGAACAAACAAGAGTTAAGATCCTTTGTGGGATTCATCAAAGATTATTGAAAGTTTGTTCTGCATGTTTCTGAGAAAACAAGTGAAGTAAAGGGTTTGATGAGGAAGAACTGGGTGTGGGAGTCAAGTGGGACATGTCAAGAGTCATTTGATTCTCTCATATTGGATATAAACGCAGCATCTATTTGTCAACTTTTGATGTAAAGTGTAAATCATTTCTAACAGGTGGAACTAGTGGCAAAGGTTTTGGGGCATTTTCGTCCCAAATCGAAGATGAGAAAAAAGAGAATATAGTTTTTGCGTCACAGGCCATGGGAGGTGCTGAACAAAAATACTCAAGTGAGGAATTTTTTGAGGGGAATTACTTAGGTGTTACAAACAGATCACAGAAATGTATTCTGATCATTATCCTCCAAAGATTCCATAAAGGCCACTCCTCGCATTGCTAGATGGGTTATTAGGCTACAAGAATAACATTCCAAAGTGGAATATCTGGCTAGATGGCAGAAGACAGTGGCAGATTACCTATCTAGAAATTTTTGTTCAGGAATAATGGAAATGTGTGCAAAGTGGGAGAATATTTGGTGGATGGTAATAAAACCATTGCGTGAAGTGCGGTAATGAGACAGGAATGATGCAACATAGACAATGTGCTGAATTTGGTGGTGACATGTCAGGGAAGTTTAGCCTAATGAGATTATGGTTGGAAAAGGGTTTATGTGTGGAAAAGATGAATTGTATGTTGATGATAACTGTGTATGAAAAGTGAGAAACTGGTGCCCCCGGGTGAATTTTGGGAGGAAGCTGGTGAACATGGCTCATGAGGGGCACATGGGAAAGGGAATTACTGAAAGACAGTACCACACAGGCTGAAGTGAGACTAGAATTTAATTTCCGTAAGCAATTAAGAATTCACAAAGTCTCCTTCCTAATGTTCTCCCTAAAACTGACAACAGCCCATACCGGCACCTTGATATTGCTTATATCGCAGGAATTCAATAAATCTGAAACATTATTTAACAACTACAATCAGCAATTTGCAGGCAGAAACTTACTTTGGAATACAGAGTTCCCATTTCTGCAGTTAAAATCTTCAATTATAAAACAGGCTAAATTAATTTATTCTTCTTAGGAGTATCGAACTTTGCAAAAAAAAGCATGCCTGACGGACAGTTGGTTCTTATTCCCATGACCAAGACCAGAAATATTTAAACCTTCCCTAACTTTTCATCAAGAAGATACTTGAGAGAAAAGAGTTGGTAGTCAGGACTGTACAGGATGATGCAGGAGGCAGTGAAGAGGTCCTTGGTGTATGCTTCGAGTCGGAAGGGCTTGAAGATGGTGAGTCTGTCAGGCTCCTGAGAAGGTATGCCAACAGATGTTAGTGGATATTGTGGAACTTGTTTAGAGCTTGGGTAGCAATTGTAGATCTAAATGGGTTCAAGTTGATTTTGTGGCATAGGTGACTACGAGGGCTATCATCTGAGTATTGGAGAGAATTTTCTTGAGGGAAGAGGGGGTTCCCAAGATTATTTTCACAGACAGTGGTGTATAATTGTGCTGGCAGGAGATGAAGGAATTTCTGGAAAAAGGAAATTGAACATATGTGTTGGCATTGTATAATCCTTGTGCTAATGGTGAGGCTGAGTTAATTGGATAGTTGTGGATAACATACATTTGGATTTGAAAAGTTAATTTGCATAGAAGAGAGATTTTGAATGGTGACTGTGGGCTTACAGAATGTGTGTGATGTGATCATGGGTGGGGGTATATTTGATTTGTGAGAATATTTGTGCATGTGAAAGGAGGAGGATGTTTTGTGTGTGCTATCTATGTTTAGTATTGTGAAATATGTTTTCAATCTTTTAAGTTTTTAAGTTTTCCCAACTTCAACCACTTGAACCTTAGACCTAAGGGAAAAATAATCTTCTCTGCCGTGTGGGAGTGAATGAAGCTAAGAGACCTACTAGGGCATCTTTATGTTTATAAACCTGGTTCAGCGCAATTTAGACTCCACCCTTGCACGTCACAGAAATGCAATTATATGCGTGCATTTGACATGATATTCACTGTGGGCCAGATGTACGACCTTTTTTTGCGGTCGCAGAGAGGTTTCAGACACCTTTGCGACCGCAAAAAACGAGTTGGCCACGTACTATTCCTATTTTGCGAGTCGCAAATTATTTGCGACTCACAAAATAGGAATAGCGAGTCGCTATTAGGAAGGGGCGTTCCGAGGGCATCCCTTCTTAATAGCGAGTCCTCCAGCTATGTATGACTCTTTTGCGACCGCAATTGCGGTCGCAAAACAGTCGCAGTTTACCACCCTTCTCAGAAGGGTGGTAAAGCCCTCGCAAATGGGAAGGGGTCCCCAGGGGACCCCTTCCCCTTTGTGGATGCAGGGGAAAATATTTTTAAGGGCAGGCAGTGGTCCCAGGGACCACTACCTGCCTTAAAAATGAAACGAAAACGTTTCATTTTTTCTTTTTAAATGCATCCCGTTTTCCTTTAAGGAAAACGGGCTGCATTTAAAAAAAAAAAACTGCTTTATTGAAAAGCAGTCACAGACATGGTGGTCTGCTGACCCCAGCAGGCCACCATCCCTGTGAGGCTGGCCATTCCCACGCAAATTGCGAGTGGCTCATGAATATTGATGAGCCTCGCATTTTGCGACCCCATTGGGAATCGCTAACAGTGTCTCTGACACTGTTGTACATTGGATTTAGTACCTCGCAATTTGCGACTCGCAATTTGTTGCAAATTGCGAGGCGCTAAATCCAATGGTCGTACATCTGGCCCTGTGTGCCTTACCTTTATTTATTTATTTAAACTCTTTTTATTGGTCATTTGTTGAGGGCAAGCCCATTACTAGGGCCACACACAATATCAAGTCTGCATGATACAGGTACAGCATAACCCATCCTGTATATAAGAAAGAACAAATCAAGATTAACAATCAGCATTAGTTGTTCAGTGTACACATGATCACCAATTGCAAGTATCAAAGTACCCACACCCCAATCAACACCCCTCAGTCTCGTCTCCAATACACTCCACAGTCAGTGTTTCAAATAGTACACAAATAGTCCTCAAACATGGATACATCCAAGCCCCTGAACACTGAAAGGGGTGTGCTTCTCCAGGAGTGTGCTTCTACCCCCCAGCACCTCTTACTCATCCTGACCCTGAAGCTGTTTCTTCCCCTCAGCAGCATCCAACCAGTGGCCCTGTGTGCCAGAGTACGCAGTAACTTGAGATTGTGTGCCCTGCTCACTACTTCCACCCATCCCCATGTGCATGTCCTCCAATAGTGCAGCCCAAGTTTCTAAGCCCTCCTGCAGTTTGTCATCTTGTTGGTTGAGCTTCATGTGTACCTCCCCCACCAGTGCCCAGTCAACAACATCCTTATACCATAAAGTAATGGAAGAGGGCCTTGTACTCAGCCACTCTATGGCCACCTGTCTCTTAGCCAGTACTAAAGCTAACTGTAGGAACCTCCAGTGCATTTTACCTCCTCTAAGTTGTTTAACAATACTGAGCAGGCACACCTGAGGCAATTCCTCAACCGTCAGAACAGTCAACCAGCACAGTCTGGGACAATCCGCACTCCAGCCCCCATATATCCTACTAAGTTTATCTGGATTTAAATATGTGTGATGCACACAATTGGAATGCGATATCTTAAATCTACAATTGCATAAGCCCCTTTTTAACCAGTTCGCAGGTCGCACTCCACTCCAAATCAGTCGGGGGCACTGCCAATTTCTCCCCCCATGCCCAGCAAGCCACAGATTTAGTCCTGATCCTGTCTACCTTGAGACCCTTATAGAGGCGCATCACCATATGTCTCACTGCCTCAGCGTCAGTATCAAGTGAAGGGTTTCTGTCTGTCGGGGCATATTTGGGAAGTCCGTCCAGATTTCCTATGCCATGATAGCCAGTTTGGCTTATTGCAAGAATTGGCCTCCTCCCACCGTAAATGTTTCCTGTCCCTCCTTGAATTTGAGGAATGTCTCTCCCAGTAGAGATCATCTGGGGTCGTATTACACTAAAGGCGCATTTTCATTGTTTGCGCCGGGCACACCTTTTAAAAGGTGAGCCCAGCGCAGACAATGAAAATACGCCGTATTACCATGAATGCGCTGCCCCCAGGGCAGCTGCGAACTCACGCTGCCCCCAGGGCAGCATATTCCTGTGAAAAACAGAGTGGCTGCTTTGAAGCTGTTCCGTGTTTTCACAGTGCAGGCGGCACCCGCCTGCACTTTTAAAGGGGATTAGAGATGCCCTTGCAGGCGGTGCAGTCAGTGACTGCACCCGCCTGCAAGGGGTTGTCTGGAGGGTCCATAGGACCCACTTTCCCCCACTCCAGAGGGCTACTCTCAGGGGGCGCACTGACAGTGTGCCACCTTTTAGGTGGCGCACTTTCAGTGTGCCTCCTGAAAGCTTCGTTGCCTCTGCGCCCGCATCTGTAATATGGCGTGGGCGCAGAGGCAAAAGGATTCCCTCATTTGCATGGGGCCACACCCCCATGCAAATGAGGGAACGCCCTCTGAAGATAGCGCTGGCCAACTAGGTGCTCCAGCGCTATTGGTATTACTGAACAGGACGAACAAGCGTCTGTGGCCCCTTCTGTAATACCAAAGTACCCCAGTGTCACGCAAAGTGGGCGCAAACGCCCGTTGCACCCCCGGGGCACTTTCATAATACGGCCCCCAGTGTCTCACATCCATCTTCCCTCCACCGCACTACTGAAATGTCATCACTGATACGGCTAAAGGGCAGCAGTGTCCAGATAACAATTCCCTATCAAAGAGTGGCCTCTTCAATACCCTGGTTACTATTCGCTCCCACACTTCCGCCAATTGTCTGATCAGATAGGGCACATCGTATGGCGTACATGAACCGTGCATAAGCAGTGCCAGTAATGAGTACGTGCCATAAGCGCCTCGCAATAATCTCTTCATCCAATGCCCTCCTCGGCTGCCCAATGTGACGCTTGTAGCAGGTTGGAGGCGTAATAATAAAGTTCCAGATCTGGGAGTCCCATTGCACCCTTCAGCATGTCCCGCTTAAGTAACGGCAAGTGTGTCAGCAGCAGTGGTACCGCCTCTGTGGGACGTTGCAAGTAAAATAAAACGGCATCGGCATATAGCGATATAAAATGTGTGGAATCCCCCACTGCAATACCAAAGCCCCCCATCACACTTTGAAGCCTCGACGCCAGATGCTCCAGTGCCAGGACGAATAGTAGCGGAGAAAGGGGCCAACGCTGTCGCGTGTCTCTCCTTATTTCCCACTCATCAGAAACCATTTCACCACTTCACACCCTGGCCCAAGAAGCTGTGTAAAGTAATGGCACACACTTACAGAAGTGTGGTCCAAAACTCATTCTCTGAAGCACCAGCAACAGAGAAATCCACTCCAGTGTATCAAACGCCTTAGTAATGTCCACCGACGCCAAGGCCAAGTTTTCTTCACTAAGGTGCACCAAGTGCATCACATGCAAAAGCCACCGCAAGTTAAGGGCTGTGCTGCATCCAGGCATAAAGCCACACTGTTACCAGTCGCGGTCCGTGTTGGAGTGCCGGCCCGGCGGTGACGTGGGGCGGGGGTGGGGCAGGGTGGGGGGTAGCAAAGTACGGATTACGGACCTATACAGGTAAGTAAACATTTAAATCAATGAAACGAATTTCGTTGCGCGCACTGCATCGCATTTGGCGATGCAGTGCGCGCAACGAAATTCGTTTTATTGATTTAAATGTTTACTTACCTGTATAGGTCCGAAATCCGTACTTTGCTACCCCCACCCTGCCCTCTCCCCACCCCACGTCACCGCCCGGCCGGCACTCCTACACGGACCGCGACTGACTGTTACTCGTGAACCAGTGACCCCACCACACTGCTAAGCCGTTCCGGCAGGATTTTACAGAACACCTTTGTATCCACATTGAGCATGGGTAGGTCTATAAGAAGATGGACTCATCGCAGCACTCCCAGGCTTTCCTTAAATATATTAATGTGTGTGAAGCATTAAACGTATTAATGCAATGTATTCACTATAGAAACTAGAGATTTATATGCGGGTGCACTAATGTTCAGATCAAACATGAAGCATGTATTCTTTGCTCACATTTTACACTTACACTTCAAGTTATATTTGCATATGTAGACATGCACTTTTACTCAAGTTTTGCATTTATTCTGAAGGTTAAATGTGCACATGTATAACTCTGTATCTGAAGTGCATATTAAATGCTCATTTGAATTAGTCTGACTACAAGTTTCAGTTGAAATTAATTTTGCTTCGCCAGCAGGTTTTCTGTTTTCTTTGCAGGTTGATTATCGTGATTTATGCTAGCTAGAGAAAGGCTTATTGTCTGTATTAGACTGCTGTAGTGGTAGCGCAAGCACTTCCTTTGTTTATTAAAATTTAGTCCTTTGTTGATGTTATTTCTTTTAGCTGTTGGAGTCTGCACTCCAGTCTCTCCCTTGCTCCATGTTTACTTTTGTATGTTGTGTACTTTCAATGGGCCTCACGCTCAGCATTCCTTCTCCATGACATCCAACTACAACTCAGCCTGTTGCAGCTTGAACTCCGCGGATGCTGGACATGCGAGACATGGGCTTCTGTAGCCAGGCATTAAAATCATACTTAAATACATGATTGAGCTTCTGTGTCTGCCTATATACTTACTGCTACAACTGCTGATAGAGCGACTTGGACAAAGACTTAGCAGAAACATGGAGAACATTGGTCTAAAGATGCTTTCTGTTCATCATGTACCAGGAGGGCAATATGTTCCCATTTGCGACTTACTTACCACTACATATTTGAAGTTTTGATGTTTTGTGACTGGATTTTGTTTGCAAAACACTAATACATACTATTCAAATTTGGCATTTGGAAGGGATGCCCTAGACATGCCCTTTCCAAATATCAAATTGGTATTGGGTCGCAAACCCAAATTGTGATTCAGTAATGTTTTACCAAATTGGAATATGCTGTTTGTACATAAGAAAATGCCTTTTTGCGATCGCAAACGACCCAATTGCGATCATAAGCAAGCCACGTACAACTGCCCTGTGTTCACATCAGGATGTCAGCCACAGTGATATGTGCATCAAAAGATTATCCGAGGGCCTCTGGCCCTACTCTTTACGATTCTCTTAACAGCCCCATCTCCTTCCTGAGATGTGCCCAGGCCCCTTCCTGGTGACCTCTTGCTGAATAAAAGAGCACTCTTTGAAGTGTACAGGGGAAACCTGATTCTTCCCTCTCCAGTGTGTGTGCCCCACCCATTTTACACAAATCTGTCTGGGGGGATTTCTCTACCTCCTCTCCATGTTTCACCATGGATCTCCCAAAATGGAAGGCCCCTCCATGCATCGTACCATCCACAAGTACACATACACCCAGTGCATGTATACAGCAGACACGCACTGCACAGTAACTGTATCCTCCATATATGGTACCACTCATAGGCACACATACATCCTGCACCTGTATTTAACATGCACACACTTCCCAGCACTATATCCTTCATGCACTGTCCCACTCACAGGTATACATACACCCAGCAAATGCATTTATTCTGCATGCACTGCCACGACATCCTTCAGGTAGTATACCACTCATAGGCACATATACATCCAGCACATGCATTCAATATGCACACGCTGCTCAGTACTGCATTATCCCTGTATTGTACTCCCCTTAGGCACACATTGACCCAGCGCAGATATGCCACTTCTCCGCTGCGCAGAACTTCACACCAAACCGATGTAGGCCAAGGGTGAGTTAAGCACACAGCAGCAGAACTTTAAAAGTGAGTGAGCCTGTAGGCTTCACTCCTGTGACACAAATTAAAAATGGCCTGTTCATTCCTACTGATCACTACAGGGTTTGCTGCTGCCACCACCACACTCATGTTGCTTAACTCCTGGTGAAGGCAGTAGCTTTCCACCACTATGAGGGTAGCTTTGTGGGCACCCCTCCTGGTCCAGCAGGACCAGAATCTGTGAGATAGGCCTATGTCATGGCACACGCATTATCCATCTTTCCTTATGGCAACAAAAATTAGCATTAGGGATCCAGACATCAGTACAGTTGGGCACTCAGGGCAGGGGTGAACATCCATTACCATGCAGAGGACATTTCCCTCCCAACGCCCAACCTTGTGGCTAGGCTTTTTGAGGATTCTGTGGTGCATATTTCAATTTCTGGTCTGCTCTTCCCTGAGATTATATTCCTTGACTGCGATCTTTTCCTGAGTTGGGCTTCCCTCTTTACTGACTGCTTTGTTTGGATCCTGTGAGATTTATTACATTAATCTCTTGCTAAACTGCCAGATTGTGGGTCCGGGTTTGACATGAGTGTATCTGAGCCAGTCTTCATCTTGTCTGCTTTGTGCACATAGGTGGGTGACCTGGCACATATGTGATGGGGTTCTCTAGCTCCCTGCCGCAATCTACCCCTTTCCGCCCCCCATTTTTACTTGATGTGGGAGTTTATGGCAGGATATCCCCTGTGTATCAAGGGTGTTGGGTGTGCTTTGCATTGGCAATCCTTGGCTTGATCTGGCCCCATTTTTATTTTTATTAGAGGGGTTGGTCCTAGTTCTTCCACTGTGCATTTGGCTACTAGTGTTTTAGAGGGGCAGTGCTCTTCCTCCGTATCCACCCTGCAGTCTTTTCAATTCTTCTAGTATTTTGTCTGCTATGTCGTTTATTGCTCCCATAAACCCTGTTCTATTGTAGCCTGCTGCACCTCTGTGCTTGTGCCTCCTTCGGTCCTTTGGCTGTAATCTGTTGGAGATGAAGGAGCCTGGTTCCATGTTCTAGATTTACTCTGGAACCCTAGGCCGCTGTCTCTTTTTGTCTACATGAAATTGGGGGGGAGGAAAATCGTTCGCAAATCAACAATTACTGTTCCAAAGAACTATGACTCCGAAGAATCACAGACTCCCAATCAAAATGAGTTAGTTTATTACAAAGCCAAGAATAATTGGCCATACAAACACCTCAAAACGAGGTTGTAGAAATACATTGTAACTAATCCAAAGCCGAACCTACAAGTGAAGTTAAGACGGTGCAGCATGCACAGAATAACCAATTCCAGGATCAGAATACAGAAGATGATGGCACCCACGTCCAAATTCTTTATTGGAGGTTTGTAAGTGAAAAGCATTAGTCTATCCCTACTCTATCGCTAATGTGACATCCCTAGTTAGCATTTCTCAAAGGCAAGTTTGTTAAAGGTGTCAGCACGTGAAGACTCCCCAAGAAGTACACTCACGTTGAATTGGTCAAGTAGCATAAAGCTACGGAGCTCGTTCTAAGATGCTCTCTCTCTCTCTCGTGTCAAGGCAGAAATCCCCGGACTCTGTCCCTAACTTCAACACATGAGCCTGCAGGTAACAATCCGATAATGCACTGCAGCATCACCCCATCCATGCAAGTTACCGCCTTGTAGGTAGTTTTCCATGCGGCAGCGATGCTCCCAGGCCTTGGCTAGCTGACCTTGATTCCCAGGCTCTCTCTCCAGTGAGAAAGTACAGCGGTCCCACATTATCAGCATTGCCGTTCAATGTATCCTCTCCTCCCTAAGCCTAACTCCTAAAACAAAGACATTATTCTAACTCACAAAGAAGAATTTCTCCACCTGCAACAGAAACGTGAGAAAGAACAAATTCCACATGCACATGAAATTCACTAGCATGTCTAATTCGAGAGCCTCCAAGGAGAAGTACAATGCAGGCCTACAGAAATCGGCCAACATAGGAATGGCACATACTTTCATAAAGCACACATATAGAAGGAACATTATTACTGAGCGCATTCAATTAGCACATTACATAAGTACATTAATTGTGAAAATATTAGTTGACTACACATATGAACCCTACATGTTAAGGTTTTCATCTAGCCACATGTAATTGCAACGTTGATTTCTTCACGTTTACACTGAAATATGCCTAGCACTTCACTTTTCAGGTTATTACAATACACAATCTAATGACCCAATGTTAGCACAATAAAGGATTATATGCGGGCGCAAACTAACCATGAGTATAATGCACCCCTACAAATGACAGAGCAAATCTGCGCTCTGTCAGAGATGATCCCCTTCTCGGTGTAGTGTTGCTTCCTTCTAGCCTGGCCTTTCGGTTTTCCCCTTTTTTGGGTGGTGATTAGCATTGGGCCACTACTTATGCTATCTGCTCAACTTGCTTTGGCCCAGGGGCTGAGTGCTTATGTACTTGTGTGCAGTAGTATGCAGAATGGCCATCTGATGGGGTCAGACTAAAATCACTTACTATAAGGCAGTGATACTCACAGTACGGCTCAAGGGCCGCATGCAGCCCTCCTGAGCTTTACATGCTGCCCCATGGGCAACAGCTGCACTGGTCTGCTGCTTACTGGACTCAGCACTAACATAAAAAAAATTTAAATAAACAGCAAGCATTTATTTAAATGTTAATTTCAGTTAAAGAAAGGCAGTAACTAGGGTGTATTACAACAGGTTGTACAATTCACTTCAGCCACTAGATGTACATGCTTCGCTTCCCCTAATCCCAGTTTACCCCCTTCCCCCCTTCCCAACACCCTGCTGGCATTAGTGCAGCTCTCGGTCACACCAAAGACCAAACTTGTCGGCCCCCGGGAAAAAGTTTGAGAGTACCCATGCTATAAGGCTTAGTGATTGCAGGTTTCTTCATTGGTTTTCAACTTGTGTTTTCCACTCTGAGCTGGCTCCTCTCACTGTTATCTAGAGAGGGTGGTTCTACCTTTTTTGGCTTCAGGCCCACCTCACCCCTTATATACTCTTGGGGCTTTGGTTAGGCACCCTTCTCAACTCCCCTTCATGTTCTTGCATCAGGGAGCGACCTCGGCCATGTTTTGTTTAGGTTTCCCCCTTTCTTGTTGATCTCTGATGGTCATGCTCCTCTCGATCCATGCTGGACATGAGGCTTGCGGTTTCTGACCACATATTTCTTTCTACTTTTTCCTGACCTTCATTCCTGGATTTGTGTGGTTTTCTGAGTTCCGTGGGAGTTTATAATTTGACCATGTACGGGGTTCACATGAAGGCTGTTGGTGGTCTTACTCGTGTGCTTTTATTGTGAGGATTTGACCTCTTCCAACACTGAGGCACTTTTGTCCTACTTAAGGTGCTCTCCATACTCCCTGATGGGCTGATTGGTCTTGTGTTCCCCCCAGCAGAGTGTTCTCCACCCATAGTCCGCAGGGGGTTTTGAGGCATTTTTCTGTGACTTTTTCTGCCTTACTGTGTGCTGTGTGAATGCAAGCTGGGTGGTGGCCAGTCTCTGTCCTTGTTTTCTGAGCGCCTGACGCAGGCTTTTCTTCTTCTTGAGACTGAGCGCTTAAATCATTTGTGTGTTTGTGCCTGTTTTGCCTTTTTCCCTTGCTCCATGCTGTACCTGGGGTTTTGAGAGCCTCGTACTTTGGCGCACCCTGGTTTGTTCTAACCTCTTGCCTTGCTCCCTTATTATCAAGTTTCTGTTTGCCTCAGGGTGCTTGGGGTGCTATGGGCTTCATGGTGTAATTGTATTCTTGTTGCTTCCACGGCCTTCTCCATCTTCTTTTCGTGATGTGTGTTTTTTTATCCTGGTGTGCAGCTCTTACGCTGGGCAACCCCATGTCTGGTGCCAATGTGTGGGCCTACACCACTCCTGTAATGTGCTAGTGTTCTGGTGCTGGTGCTTTTTCTGACGTTCCTGCCCTTTCCACTCTGCCCTTCTACTCTGATGGCTCTGTTTGGTCCCGGCAGCAAGTGATAGCTTTATTTACTCGCAAAGTCTGCTGGGTGTCTTTGGGCCCTTCACCTAGAGGCCAGTCGTGGCTCCTCTGGGGTTCTGGCTCCATGTAGGTCCTTGGATCTTGGGGAATGGAGTGCCCGGGATAAGCATCTTCTGTTTCCATTTTTTGTTGGACAAGTTAGGTCCTCCATCCTCAATGCTGATCTAAGTTTTAGTGGTGGTGTTCCCTGTTGGGTTCGGAGCTTGGTCTTACCTGGGTGTGATTTGTCCATGGCTGCATGCCTTCTTGTTGGGACGTTCGGCTCCCTCTCATCCTGCCCTACACCAGTGTGGATTCTGGTCACATAATGTTCCCTATGCTCTCAGTACTGCACAGAATGTGTCTGAGCCTTCTTGCAAATCAGGCTATTTGCCTTGCTTCCGGTTCTCTGGTATTTATCCTCCACAATGGGCATGTTTTCTAGAGGTCATGCACTTCATTGGCCTTTGTCTGTGCTTTACTATTGGTAGGCATGCAGGGTGCATGGCATGCATGTCTGTCACCTACCGAGTTTATCTTCTGCCACAGCATCCTGGCACTGATTTGCCTTGGTAGAAGACAATCCCTAGGACTCTCAAGAAGATTCCAGGCTGCCCTTCTCCAAGATCATTCTTGAATTTTTCCTCCGATGGGCTTGATTTTCAGGCTGGGTCTTCTGGGTTGCCCACTGTTCTGAGCCTTCAGAGCTACTGTTGTCCCTCATTTGATTTACCTTTAGTACTTAAATTAGGATGGGGTACTTTTGTGCCCCCTATTTTGTGTGTGAGGACATGTCTGTATTTGGCCTCCTCCCAGTGCTCTCCAGTGTGTTTAGGGCTGGGTTTGTTTTGGAGGTGTTGGTCACCTGTCTAGGATCTGGGCCTTCTAATTTGTCACTACTGCCTTATTCCTCCCTCCCACAGAGGTTAAGGGTTTGTGGTGTTCAATTTTCCTGTGATGTGTACTTGGGTTTGGGTGTATCTGCTCTGCCTGGTCTTCTTTCTGCTGTCTTTGTTATCTTCTAGCGGTTTTATCCTGTGTCACAGGCTTTCAGTTAATTGCCTGGCAGCTGCCTTTGGCAATCTTGGCCCTCTTGTTGTTTCATGCCAGTCAGCTATTGTGGTCCTCCTCCTCTGGGTACACTGGTTGTGCCTTCTTCCTTTTGAATTTCTTGTGCCTGTTGACTTGTGGTGCTGGTGCTTGTTAGCCTTCTGAATGTAGTGTTTCCTCCTCTCCTTTGCAGTTTGGACTTTGCCCTTGGCGGCTACCTACATTTGAGGCTGATTTATAAAAGTTACTAACGCTTTATTAGATCCTCATCATGTACGGGTTGCGATGCGAAGGTGGCGAGGACATAATCCATTAATTACCGATGATCTCCGAGAAACATCCTTGTGCCAGTCTCCTTAAAATACCTTTGCCCTCGGGGAGATAGGCGGCAAGATGGCGGCTGTCTGACACAGCCTTGAAGCGGCTCCCTGATCTAGCTTAAGCAAGCAGCAACATGGCTTAACATACAGAACCCCCTCATTCCTGTTATAACAAAAAAGCCGATGGGAATCGATATATAAGCTGAGTGCCTACCTTGCTGTCTTAACCGCAACAGAGTCGCACTATTTCAGGCTGAATTACTCTGGGTTTCACGGCGGCTGTTGGCTGGGCTGACGGGCTGCGGGGAACACGGAGACTGCCGTGGCTATCAGCGACTCTCTCTTCAGCAGGAGATGGGGCCCAAGATCCCCGGCACAGGAAACCCAAAGGGAAAGGCACAGAATGCAGCACCCCCACCATTGAAGGGTGAGACGCGGATGGAGCTCAGGCGCAGTGCAGAAGCTAGCGGGAAAGCAAAGAGGAATGGTCGGAAGCTTTCTGTGGTGGTCTCGATGACCCGGAAGGAGACTGCGGAGGAAAGGAAGGGCAAAGGTGGGACTGTGCCCCAGCAGCTCTCTCTCGGCTCTTCCGTAATTGATTTGCTGGGCACTTCTACAGAGGGGGAGATCCGCTCCCTCCAGCTTAGCTCAGCAGGAGGAAAACCATCGGCAGGCAGGGGACCAGGTGGCCCAGGTGGAGGGCAACACAAGAACTGCAGGAGACACCAGTGCGGCGCGGAACACATCACCCCAGCGCGAGTCCGAGCAGAGTGGGTCGGCATCAAGTGAGGAGGTAACTTTATGTACCCCTAACTCTAGCAAATAGTGGAAGGAGGGAATGGTGTAGACCTGTCTAACTCGCCTGGAGTCCAGCATTCAGGGGAGGTCGGGGGGCCGGTGCGGTTAGTGAGCAGAATGCATGGCAGACCCCTCAGGTTTATTTAGAGCCAAAGGCACAATTTGACAGCCTAGCCAACAATGAGCAGGAGTCCAATGATTGCTCATTGATGGATGAGGTATGATCTGGAGATGGCTCTGGGTCAGACTCATTAACTGAATCTAGTGAAGATGGGAACATTTCAGATGTGAGTAAAGTCCACCAGGTGGCTACTACCTGCAAGGGACCTAGAAACTCAGGACGCTCTAACCTACACAAAATAGATCTGAAATGGGATCACACAGCTATGGAGTGTTTGCCAGGGACTGGCACAATTACCACTCAAGACTCGCCTGTTTCAAATACCTCCGACCTTGGACACCATTCTACCATGCATACTCTCTCACCGGGAGGAGACTCGCGAGGATAGTCGGCGGTCGCAGACAGCCATGCGAAAGCTCCAAGGATCGCTAAGGAAAGTGGCTTAAACTTTTAGTGCAATTGGGAAGCGGCTGTTCAACCTTGAAACTAGAGCTGTGACCCTTGAGAGTGATCTGGCTGGCATCCGAGAACAGACTACGGCACACGCGGCACAGTTGGTTGACATACAGTGGAAGTTGGAGGATCAAGAAAATCGCCAACGACGTAATAATCTCCGGATTCTCAGGGTTCCGGAGGAAAAGGAGGGCTCTGACGCTCGGGCATATGTGGTGGATTTATTGACTAAAGCTTTCCCAGACCTGGAGGAATGGAACTGGCCATTGGAGGTGCAGAGGGCCCACCGTGTCCCATTCAATCTAAGACAACCAGTCAGATCAGATTCAAAACCTCGGGACATTCTTGTTTACTTAGCAATTTTTTTTGAGACAGGCTATTTATGAGAAGGCCAGACCAGAAGCAAAACGGAGTGGGGAAGATTTTTGCTTCTTCGCCAGAACGGACTTCTGCCATTTTACAGTCGAGAGGCGATGGCACCTCCGCCAGATGATCAAGCCCATTCTGGATAAGGGGGGACAGGCCTTCCTGTTAAATCCGGTCCGCCTCAAGGTGATCCAGAGTGATCAAACACGGTTCTTCACTTCAGAGATTAAGGCAAAGGAATAGCTAGAAAAGTGGGGGTCCAATACTTGAAAGTACTTGGGCTAAGAGTTGGTACAGGCCAGGATAGTAGGGGATACACCAATTCTTTCTTTTTTTCTGAATTCTTATTTCTTTCTTTTTTTATAGGCACTGTGGGGTTCCTTTATACTTATTATCCGGTGACATGGTTGCTGCTATGAGAAGTCAGTTGAGATATGGTTGAATTACTGGTCAGGGAGCTGCGCTCATCATCACAGACTGGGCTCAGTCTGGCAGCTTATCAGCGCTGGGTGGGTAGGGAGGGGATGGAGGGCACGTTGTATAGAGGGGTGGGGAAGCGTTGGGTGGGGAGGGGGGGGAAGTGGGGCACACTAGGTGTAGGGCACGGAAAAAGGGTGGGAAAATTGGAGAGAGAGCAAAACATGACATGTGAGAGGATTCAGATGGAGAAGGTGTTTGAGAGTATTTGGAGGGACACCTTTGCTTTGGGGATGGATAAGATAAGTATATGTATCATCAATGTGAGGGGTTTAAATGATAGGACTAAACAAGCAAGGGTTGCCGAGGCTCTAAGGACTCAAGGGGCTGATATAATCTGTCAGCAGGAAACAC
Organism: Calotriton arnoldi; assembly: GCA_963921515.1. Lineage (NCBI taxonomy): Eukaryota > Metazoa > Chordata > Amphibia > Caudata > Salamandridae > Calotriton > Calotriton arnoldi. The sequence continues at coordinate 388,641 of CAWUFW010005096.1, forward strand.
ACATCCTGTGGGCGAAGCGGGATATCCTGATGATTAAAGGTTATACCCTGGCAGCATGTTCCACTCAAACCTCCACTATAAGGGGGGTTGCCATTCACGTTGGAAATAGCACGGGCTCCGTAACACGGGTATTGGAGGATAAATGGGGTAGATGGGTGATTGTGTTGTTACCCTTGGGGTTGACAGTTTGTACTATATACGGATCAAACCAGGATGATCCAAAAAGGTTTAATGACTTAGAAGTTGAGTTGGCATCCTGGCCAGAACCGTTAGTCATTTGTGGGGACCTGAATATAAATAAGGAGGTGAGTGGGGTCAAATGCTTAAATATTATGGAAGGAAGCCACTAGTGTATAAAGCCTTGGCTGCTCTAAAATTCAGCTATGATTTAGTTGATGTGTGGGCCGACAAGAATCCCACTGATCCAGGTTTTACTTATTTGTCATATCCCCATAGCAAGTATGTTAGGTTAGATTACTTCTTGGTTTCTTCCTCTATGCGCAATGTAGTAGGAATCAAGAAGCTACCTAAATTGCTTTCTGACCACAATCTGTTAATTTTAGATTCAACAATACAAACGGATGTCCGGGTTCAGTCCAAGTGGACATTTGATAGAAAATTGCTTTTCAATGTTTCCTTTGTACAACACATTAGGCAGTGGGTGGTACAGTATTTTGATGCTAACCGGTATAGCGCTTCACGGGGTATGGTTTGGGATAGCTTTAAGGCTGGCTTGAGGGGGGAAGTTATTCGTTTTGTAGGATTGAATAGACGATTGCAAAAGGATGAAATTGATGGTCTGATTGACAGACTGGCAGCATTAGAAAGGGACTATACCCTAGCAATCAGTCAAAACCAACAGGCGACAGAATTAACATTGAGGCAAGAAATAATGATGACTAAAGCCGAAATCAGTAGTTATTATAATATGAGTAGTGCAGCAGGGTATCAGGCGCATAAAAATGAAAGCTATGAATATGGAGAATCTGTGGGTAAACTCTTGGCGCTCCGAACAAGGCAGAAGTTAGCTAGGAATAATATCTCAGGAATTAAGGGGCAGGATGGACGGTATGCTACAAGCTTAAAAGATATTATTAAAGTATTGGAATGCTTTTATCAGGACTTATACCGGCAGGACGACACTAGCCCTTTTTCTCCTAATTGGATTGAAAACATTATGGGGGACCCACAAGGGGTCGATGATGAGATGCTACAGGAGTTGGAGGCGGAAATTACATTGGAGGAAGTTGTAAACGCCCTACACTCTATGGCCTCAGGAATGGCAGTAGGCCCTGATAGAATCCCGCTAGAATTGCATAAGGTATTCCAGGTTGAGATAACTCCCCTACTCTTAGACTTGTTTATAGGGGTACAACATAGTGGGATTCCCCCGGATTCCTGGCAAGGAACGGACATAGTCATTTAAAAAAAAAAAAGATAAGCCCTCAGACAATCCGGCTTCCTACCGGCCTATATCTCTCATCAACTCAGATGCCAAGCTATATTCCAAAATGTTAGTGTCTCGGTTAAGTAAGATCATAGCTCACCTAGTTTCCCCTTGGCAACACGGCTTTATACCCGGGAGAGGCACCACCGATCATATCAGGCGTGCCATTGCTTTATTCGACACAGCAGAAGTATTAGAGGAGAGGATGGCCCTGATCCTCCTGGATGCAGAAAAGGCCTTTGATTGAGTGTCCTGGTAGTATTTATGGGGAATCCTGGTGCATAAGGGGTTCGGCCTGGGTCTTATAACAGCTATACGTGCAATGTACTCTAGGCCTTACGCCGAGCTGCAAATCATGGGCCAGGAGTCAAGCCGTATTCAGGTTGCCAGGGGGACGAGGCAGGGTTGCCCCTCCTCTCCAATTTTATTTGCTCTATACATCGATCCGTTTATCCAGCAACTCCTTCAAAATCGGATCATAAAGCCAGTACGCATTAACGGATTTGACACCAAGGTAATGGCATATGCCGATGACATTGCCATTGTGACCTCAGATCCGGAGACGGCGATGTGAAAAACAGAAAGGATTCCTTAATGACTGGTGGTATGGAGACAGATGCGATCCCGCTTATGCAGTTGAACGTTGGCTGATGGATAATATGTCATTGTACACGATCCTATATGCACGCTCGACCCTGAAGGAGCTGCCGCCGGCGACAGCCACGATTTTCTTAATCTGGAGGTGGTCACTGCATTACATGGGGTGGTGGGGTAGGCTGACGAAAGAAACGCCCTTATGGCACAATGGTCTTCTACCTCAGCTGTCGGGGCTCTCGGGTTTCTCTGGCTGGGAGACAATTGGCATTTCCACTCTAGGAGATGTTCTTCATGGCCGGATCCTGAAGTCCTTTCAGGAACTGCAGCAAGAATATGCAATGCCCCGGACGCAATTTTATAAATACCTCCAATTCCGCCATGCCTTTTCCCCATCTATTGCCCATCAGGAAGTAATACCCGATTTTAATCCTATAGAAGCTAAGGTATTTATGGGGGAACTCGGGGAACATAAGATCACCAAGATTTATCGAACACTAGTGACAAATAGCCCCACTACACTTAGCAAAACGCGTGCAGCCTGGCAGGAAGATCTGGGCCCCCTGGACGACGAAGATTGGGCGGAGGCATTAGAGTCCCTACGCGGCGCGGCATTGCAGCAAAACTACGATTCATACAGTTCAAATACCTTCACAAGGTCTCCTACACTAGATATAGGCTCTAGCGTGCAGGGCTAATTGAATCTCCCATTTGCTTACGCTGCCAAGCTACAGATGGCACCCTTATGCATACCATATGGCAGTGCACTGCACTCTCTAGGTTCTGGCGGGGAGTAATCACATGTCTGTCAGAAGTTTTGGCTTGGGACATTCCTTATTCACCGCGGCTAACCCTGCTCCACATTACTGATGGTATTGGGGGCAACATATATAAGCGACACTTACTGCTCATGGGCCTTACGTTGGCAAAATGAGACAGTAAAAGCATGGAAAGATGCCTCCCTACCTCGGGTACAGATATGGAAAAAGGGCCTAGACTTTTGCATGGGGCTAGAATTACCAATATATAAAGCGAGAGGATGCCCCCAGAAACATCCCAAGATCTGGAAGAGGTGGGCAGATTATCGGGATCTGTATTTGGAGCCTATTCCAACTGTATCACTGGATTAGTGACGGGGGGAAAAAGGTGGTGTTGGGGGAACAACATGGCTGTAACTGTTTAACTTTGCGATTTGGGTGGCTGGAAATGACATGCATTGTATTATATTTCAGATATATGACACTTGTTCACTGTTGGAGAAATGTGTTTGATGGTATCTCATTTTCAATTGTTATTCTGTAATCAAAAAGTCGACATCATTATTGCTACTTTATACACTGTGCTACTGGGTGACCTGGCTAAGCCAGGCTTGCTACGGCTGTTGACAATAAATTTTGTTGTGAAAACAAAATAAACAGAAAGGATGGCTGGGGAATATGGTAGGACATCAGGATACCTATTGAATGCAGGGAAAACTCAGATTGTCTATAATTGCAAGACCCCGTTCTCGGATCCCCGTAGGCTGGACGTATCAGTTTATCTTGGGGTTAGGGTTAGCAGTAGGGTTAGCTCTATATGGGCAATAAATTTGAGCCCTATCCTTAATAAGATTAGTAGGGATTTAAAACGTATGGATAGGCTCCATCTGACGATAATAGGAAAATGCAACATTCTTAAAATGATGATCCTCCCCAAGATTTTGTATCTGTTCTGCTCCATTCCCCTGGAGATTGAAGGGCACTTCTTGAAGAAACTAGACTCTATCTTTATCAATTTCATCTGGAGTTACAAGTAAACTCGGCGACCTTTAAAGTTATTAACCCTACCACAAGATCGTGGAGGATGGGCGGTCCCCAACCTGTTATGCTATTACTATGCGGCCTACTTACAGCAGATGGCGGAGTTGTTCTCAGCGGACAAGGCTGGCGCGAGTATTAGGGACTAGGAGTATGGTACAGCTATCCCCACTATCTATGAGATGGCCATGGGCCGGTCGGCACGTGGTATGCTTCTTAGACAACTCGAGGCTAGCTACTACAAGAAAATGCGATTTAAGTGTGTGATAGCAGTCTGGAAAGTGTGGTCTAAAGTGGTGAAATGTATGCAGATATCCACCTATAATAGATATTCACAGTTGTGGCGATCCCCCCTGTTTCCCGCAATGACTTATGACTTGATGGGTAGACAATGGGAGCAAAAAGGCATAACTAGAATTGGGGATGTATACAGGACCAATCAAATTAATTCGTTTTCTGACCTCCGGTATGGAGTAACTGCAGGATCACACTTCAAATATGTTCAGATCACCAGTTTTCTAACCCAAGTCAGGACCGAAAAACTCTCTTTAATCAAAATCCCTCTCCTGGAAGCGGCTATGTGCCCCCAATCTAGGATAAAACATATTTATAAAACCTTACTGGGTAAAATCCCCGACGATTTAGAGAAGGTTGAAGTCAACTGGACTAGGAAGTTGGGAGATTGCGACGTTGATTTATATAGATCAATTGCACTAGGTTCTGAAACCTTTCTCTCAGCCAACCTAAAGCCCAGCACTATCAAACCATTTTTAACCTTTATTTTACTCCGGCTAAGCTTTTTAGTTGGGGTAGGAGGGACGATGATAAATGCCCCAGATGTGCTCATGGGCCAGCCGATTTGATACATATGTTTTTTAATTGTGGAAAATTGTCACTCCTAATACAAGGGATTGAGGGTTTTTTGCATGAAGCATTGGGTAGGAGAGTCTGCCATTACTGATGCTTCTGGGCTTTGATAATAAGGTGCAACTCAATAACTCTCAGATGAACTTTACTTTTATTGTGGTTGCTGTTGCCCGGTTGCTCATTGCTATGCAGTGGAAAGATGTTGAGCCCCCTACCTATCAGGCCTGGCTGGGTCGCTTACTTGCTATCTATAACCTTGAAAGAACACTATGTAATTGTAAGGGTAGGCGCCCCAGCAAGAGAGGCCGTAAGGTCTGGGCTCCAATCAGCAGATGGCTCAGAAAGCTTAGAGGTGGGAGGGATCGGTTAGCTTTTGATGGTTAAGAGAGGGCAGGTAGGTCCTGAAGCCCTGGTAGGATTGCCGAGATTTGATCTAGGAAAATAGTAACACTCATCATATACAGTTTTATCTTTTGTGCTTAATTGATGTTTTATGGTATCTTATCCATTTGTCTAACTCTGTGCCTTTCTTTTCATGAATATAACATTTATAAGAAATGTATATCAAATGTATGAAATCTTTGCATATATTAATTACTCTGTAAGGCTTTAATGACTGTTTTTTAAGCATTGTTATTACTCTCTCCTAATAAAAAATATTGGGAAAAAAATACGTTTGCCCCCCATGTTGTGTTCTCGACTTTGATCACAGAGGGGCAGATTTACAAGCCCGTTGCGCCACTTTTGCGTCACTTTTAACATGGGAAAAGTGACGCAAAAGTGGCGCAAGGGGCTTGTAAATCTGCCCCAGAGTGTTGAGTGGCTTCGGTAGTTGGATCAGGAGGTTTCTTCTTAGAGGTATTCATATGCACTCATGGGGGTGGAGGGAGTATTTAAACCTTTTCTTTTAAGTAGGCAGCAAGGTACATACGACCATGGTACAGACATAACGCATAATGAAATAACAATACCCGCTCTTTCACATCTCACTCATATGCGTGGGTCTCCTTTTCATTTGTTTCTGTGCTCTTCTCTTTCGCCCTCTGAGCCATTTGCTGCCTACCTTGAAAATAAGAGCTGAGCTGAGCTTTGTCTTGTCCAGTACATAACACAGCTCCTGTAACTTGCTCTGCAACGGTGCGTTCATAGGAAGGGAGTTTCTGTCGGAAAAGTCATCACTGGGTCAGCGAGTTTTATTAGCTTTTATCGGAAATTCTGCTTTCTTTTCTTCCGAGGTCGTGTCCTTTCACTCATTTACCCTGTTTTTGGGAAGTATCGAATTTGCTTTGCAACAGCTTGCCTTTGTAAATGAGATTCCCGCCAAAGCCCGTCCTACACGCTTCAGGCTGTTTAACGATGACTCCGAAACTAATGACCCTGTAATTATCGGTGCCGCTTTCACTGCAACTCTTTAATAAGGGATGCGGGTTTTATAAATTGTTTTGTCTTTCTATTTCCGATCAATATTGAGTCGATACTTACAGGCCGGGTTTTGTTCTCTTTCTTTCAAAATACAGGATCAGAGCGCTCTAAGGGAAGCCCTTTTGAAGTTCATGTGATCCAAGCGCCGGTCTCTGCCCTAGAACTTTCCTTCATCATTATGTTCTCAGATCTTTCCTTTTGATGTTTTTGCGGGGAAAAAACTGTAGTCGTTGCGCGTGGACATGACCGAAAATACGATTAAAAATAGATGTGGGGTTATGCTTTCAATTTTAGAACAAAGCCAACAATTATAGCAAAGCAAGGGTTTGCAAGAGGCTACCACAGGGAGCACGTTAAAACAATTATATTTGATCGTTTGGAGAAACCGTTGACATCTAAAAGTGTATAAGATAATACAAAAGCGTAATGTAAATTGTGTGCATGTGTCTAAAGCAAATACCGTAAAGCCTGCCGCACACTGTGCTAAATATATGCCCCATACATTTCCTATACTCGTTACAGTAATGCAGTCTCACTTGAGTCCAACACAGTGCGTAAAGAAACCTCAGGGGCCGCCTTGCAAGGTAAGGTGAGGGGGGCCCCCCATTACCCATTCCCTAACTGCCTTGCAGTTTAAGAGTATTTTATGTGTTTGCTGCTGGCCAGACCAAGGGGCCCCGCTTTGAGGTGAATGGAGTGGGGCTGCGGGGGCCTCCTTTACGCCCCTGGTCCAACGCACCATAATGCCCTATTGTCTATTCAACTAGGTATGAAGTGCACATGCATGCATTTAGTTATTCTACTGCATCTCATATCTGAGCTGATCCTGCTAGGCCATCAAAAACAGAAACTATCATACATAAAAAAATAATGCACATACCGTGAACCTCCCAAATTGATCACATAGGACAAAGTAGCAACAAGAATAAGCTACATATTGCTGATTTTTTCGGCCATTGCCAACTTGGGAAACTGGACAGACAAAAGTACAAGATGGAATCATAATTTGCAGGTCAACAATCCCCCAGTTTTACTATTGTGTTTGTTTTCCTATTTTTAGTTGACATCAAGGCACGATCTTCTCGCGACGATTGTCAGTAACCAAGCTAGCAGTCAGCATTAGAATTCTGGTCACGGACAGTGGGGTTTCCTAAGGACTATTTGCGATAATACCTTTCACCTTAAGTGCCTAAGAGGTTATTGTGTGGTATATTGCGTCACCACCATAGTGACTGTAGCGTCCTTCCCAGCCCGGGTACATGCAAATGATCATGCCACACACGCTGCTTGGTATTGCACGTCTTTATTCTTCATCGTGTAACCATTAACTGAACATTCTACACCATGAATTCTATCACCCATACCCACGCACTTACGTCACTGTTCTACGGAGTCCATCAGGAACCAAAAGGGTCCCTTCATCTATAACTCACAAGACACTACATTTCCCCCTTTGTTAAATAAAAAGAACAAGTAACACATATATACATCACAACTGTTCAATAAATCGTTTAGATGCTCAAATCTATCACCCAGATCTGATCAAGTGAGGTTGCAGAGATACAGGAGAAGTGTCCATGACTGTCACTGGTGACGGAGACAGGTGCGTAACACAGGCCCCCGCATCACCCGGCGTGCAGGGGGGGCCCCAACCTGTAGGGGCCCCCTCAGGACAGTACACAGGCCTGAGCGCTCCGGATTAAATCCGGAGCGGGACCCCTCCATGTACATTGCAGGGGGGCCCCTTAAACTTTCGTTACGCCACTGGACGGAGACACTGGTACAGTTGTTGGCTTCGCCGGATTCTCGGAGGGATAAGTCTCACTTCTGACATCTAGAGCTGGGGAAGGTCGAGGCAGGTGCTTGAATTGAGAAGAATCTCACGTAATGGACTTTCCAGGGTGGTGAGCAGTCAAAATGTGTCCTTTACTAATATAACCCTCAGCTGGTGAGCATCAAAAGGAGCATCAGACTTGCATTTCTGTTTCTGCCCGACAATGACATGGTCTTTTTTTAACACAGTGCTCCGAGCACAGTGGCGTCTATCCGCATAGGTCTTCGTTTTGCGTTTGTGAGATGAATCAGTAGTGCAAAGTCTATCAGTGTCAATAGATCTCTCAGTGGTCCATTGTGGAAATTTGGTGACTATGGCTCTCCCAAACATTAAGGTGGCAGGGCTGTTATCCATGGTAGAATGCGGGGTTGACCTGTATGCACGGCGCGTACACTGAAGAACTGATTTGAGTTCAAGCTTTTTCCAGCACAGTGCGCTAAACAGTTGTCGTGAGGGTGCTCATACATCTCTCAACCACACAATTCGCCTGTGGCCAAAGAGGTGTGCTTTTCTGATGCTTGACATTTAGACGAGTGAGAAAATCTTTAAATTGTCGACTATTGAAAGGCGGGCCATTGTCAGATTTCAAAATCGAAGGAACACCCCTTGTGGCAAAAATACTTTCTAGTCTCTCAATGACTCTGTCATGAGTAGGTGATGACAGATCTTCCACAAGGGTAAAACAGGAATATTCACCAACAATTACTAGCAGATGATGTCCATTGTCAAGAGGTCCAAAGAAATCAATTGCAATCTTCTCCCATGCGTGCTTTGGAAAATTAGACATGTATCCAGTGTGATTATGCCATTAAATGGAACAAAGTGCACACAGTGGCACCTTGAACGGAATCCAATAACACAAGTATGCAAGGTAAAGTCGACTGTTAATCTGGGGTATTGGACGGTCAGGAGTAGATGGTGCCGTGAAAATCATCTGGCACAAAGGGCTTAAAGTTTAAAGTCCAAGGTAGAGCTCTTCTGATTAGGAAAATGCTCGAGGGAACGTATCCCGTGCTGGTGGGCTATCAATTGCAGGCCCACTGGCACAGGATATGGTCCCTCAAGCATTTTCCTAGTCGGAAGAGCTCTACCCTGGTTGTCACTGCCTTTAGATTTTATTTGTGTCAGAAATGTTTCCACTCTTAGCGCTCTCTTGCACTTGGCTATAACTGCCTTTAGCGCTTCTGTGTACCTGGTTGTCACTGTGATCCAGCGGGTTACTAGCAACAAGCATTCATACACAAAATACTCACTTGGGCCCATACATTCATACTACGCTAGCAATTTCCGCTGGTGGGTCAGTTGTACTCTTTATCAAAATCCCTGCTACCAATTACTTTTCTGATTGAAGAGTAATGACTTACCAATGGACCCTTTGCTAATTGGGAAGTTTAAAATGAGTGACGTTCCATACAATTAATAATTTCTGAAATAATCACTGAGTCAAGAAGTTTTAAAATATTTATCTAAAGATTTAGCAGAGTAAAATACAGAACCACATAATACTTAAATCGTATATCAAGGATGAAGCATAATAATCACTTATCGATCAATGACGGTCCCTTAGGAAAGGAGAAGATAGAGACAGCAGCGCTACTAAGGTTTGCATTTATATTTACCTAAAAGTGCGAGAACCAAACCCCTTGGCCAAGGAGTTGGAAAGATAGGACCCTGGAAGGATGAAGAGCAAAGACCTCCTCCCGGATCAGGACAGGGCTGATGACCTCTCTATCAACGACGCCTGCGTCGTTCCCCTCTCTGGTACTTCGCTTCCCCTCGAATTCTTCCGTGACTTCCTTCTAATGGACTCCGCCGCCCCCACCTCAGGACCTCTCTGGACAGCGGTTCAGTCTGCAATCGATCAGCTCGTCGAGCACCAAAAACCTGGTCTAACTAATTGACTAATGCTAATAGCTATTATACCCTTCTACGCCCATGTACCTCCCATTAATGTTGCAAAAATATGGGGCCACTACTTCTGATTGGACAGGGACAGGGGGTTGATCCTCACACCATATTGATTTTATTCAATTTCTTTTAGCCCTTTGTCTTTAGAATACTGCCCCTCACTTTTAATACATTTGCTTTATTTCCCACCCGTCTCATGACAAAGTTTATACATTCTTCATGTACATTGTTGCATATTAGTTGGGACATTCATGAATACAGCAATATTGGCCATCAGGTCATGGCCTTGGACGACGTCCAGGTTGACTTCATCCTTCCTCTCTCTGGGCAGCCATGCAGGACGCATGCGCAGAACAATGCCTCTCCAATTTCAGTTCACCAACCCCAGGCCCAATTTACGAACTAATAAAGTCAAAGAAGAAAATATTAAAATCACAGATAAATTGTTTCACTGTATTCCCACTCTTTCTACTCTATTCCCATTTACTTATAAACTCTATCCCGCATTAGTAGCGTTAGAATACCACAGTTTAAGTGCAACATGAGAGCAAGCTGTAGCACGTGAAAACATAAAGCAGCCATTTTAATGCACACTGCGCAGAAGCAAGAGTTTCCCTCCAAGCAAAGAAAGACGTCACACCACGTGATATGGTTGAGACATGCGCAGTAAAGTTCCCGCGCTTTAGCGGCCATTTTAGAATAGACAAGCGTTACTTGTTAGTTAAAACACATAAGCAAGCTTCCTTGCTACTTATATTTGTGTGTGCAGTTGTTAGTATGAACAATACAAGTTTAATACATTAATACTTATGAGAAGATTGCATCCGAGCAAGTCTCATTTGTGAGTCCTTGCTCCATCAATCCCCTCTCTGATGGCGTTTCTGAGCCATCAAAATACTACCCACAACCAGATGCCAACTTTTAGCATAATATAGTTTCACTTTCATTTTTACACTTTCTATTTTTCACATCTCCTTTCAGTTTCTTGTATAATTCACTTCTCAAATCTTCCAATTCAATTTCGTCAAATTTTCGCTTTCTTTCCTTTTTCTGTCACATTATACGATTCATTCTTTCTACAACATTTGCACCATATTATTATTGACAGTACTATTATTGCTATCCCTACTAAGGGAACTAATGTTTTACCTATAAGTCCTTTCCCTATATTAGCAAACCAGGTACCAATTGACCTAATACTATTGGTCAATCTTTCCCATACACTATCAACTTCCAGTGGTTTTAGTTCCTTCTCAAGTTTAGTTATATTCTGTATATACGTTCCAATTTCTGCACTTTTATCAGGTATGTAAGTGCAACAGTGTTTCGTCTTCAATAATTTACAGACTCCGCCCTCTTTTGCCAATATAATATCAAGAGCAAGTCGATTTTGCATAACCATAGATCTAATCGCAACCATTTCCGCATTAATCATTTGAAATCGTCCAGCAGTGTCAGTTGATAAACGATCAACCACTGTAGATAATTTACATATTTTCCTTGAGTTCAGAATTATTCCCACTGAAGGTATCAATGCACCAAATATATCACCTACAATTTCTGAAAAACTAGCTCTTTTTCTACGTTTTAATTCACTAGTATTTTCATTGCTGCCAGTGTTTCTTTTTACGTGGTATGTTTTTGGAAATACTATTCCAACATAACAACTTCCATACCACCGTGCAGGAAGCCTAAAGTAAGCCTTATTCCCACAGATTCCAGGAAAAACTGAATCTGTTCCTCCTTTGAGTCCCCAACCTCCCAGAATTAAGAAATTGTGTTCACATTCACTGGTACCGATGAAAACATTGTTAAACTCCGTTTTTAACCTATGTAGACAAATTTTCCCTGTTTTTACAAAATCTAGAGCCATAGCAGCTTGAGCCTTGCCAGGTGTAACTACCTTCTTTCTCAGCCCAAGGTGGCAAATGAGCCTTATGCTCAGAAGCTTTCTTTTGGAAATCTTGTCTTCTACTCTCCACTAAATTCAAAAATATCTTTTCTTCTTCATGTAAAGAACATGTTAAATTGCGTCTATGTGCGTGTGTTATGTCTATTGATTTCATTGTTAAGAAAAATTCTCCCATAAACTGTGCATCTTTGCTACTAAGCACTGGATTCATATTCTTTCGAATCGGAACCTCAGAAAATATCACATCTATATTTGAATAATAATACTGAAGTTGCCCTGTTCTATAAAATAGACTAGTCAGTACACTACATGATATGCCTTAGGTTAATGGCAAGTGATGATACGTTAACCCTTCTGCTACTGATTCAGGTAGTTTCATACAGACATAACAATTACTAACTTCCATCGTATCTACATATTGAAACAATAATTTTGTGAAAACATTTAGACTAGTGTCGTTATCTGTTACTTCATGATGAAATTCTGGTTCGTCTTCTGCCTTTAGTTCTACTCTATTACTTTTCAAGTTATCTGTCCTTTCCTTTGTTTCGTTGTTAATCTTTTTATCTATTATCATAAGGTAAGGAATTGCTACGATCACAACTAACCATACTATAAGCATCACTACCAGATTGCATATGCATATAGCACAACATCTTTTACAACCTTTCTGCTTTGGTCTCCCAGTAACTCTATCGTCAGGCATTTTTGACAAGGAAGATTGCTCTTCTTATCGTATTCTTCAAGTTTCTTTACGTTTCTCAATGTGGTTCTATTTCTTTTTCATAAGTCAGTTCTGCACTGGTTCCTTCGTCACCACTTTCACTTGACTCTGAGCTTTCGTAATCTTCGAGAATAATATAAGTCCAATCAGGACCTTTAAATTTGTTGTTCACAAGTTTCAGTCTTTTGCTTCTTCGTTTTTCACTTGTATTTTCTTGTCCCGTTTGGCTTGTTACTTCGTTCACTTGTTCAGGATCTTCACTTCTTGTTGTTATGTGGTATTTTACTCTTTTAATGACACTAGGCCAATGATCACCTTTTCTTGTTTTCTTTGTTTGCACTGTCTCTTTATTTCCTTCTTCAGAAATTCTTTTATTTTCAGGTTGTGTTACAATTTGATGTTCTTCAATTTCTGTTTCTTCTACTATTTGTTCTATTTCCCGTCTGATTTGTTTGTCTTCAGCTGCTCCACTGTGAGTCTCTAGTAACTGGTCTTGTTCTTGATTTACTTTTTCCTGCTCGAGATTCTCAAGATCTTCTTCTTCTGTGTACTTTTCTTGATCTAACTGGTTCTGATCAGGGCTTATTGCACTTTGTACTTCTGCAGCCTGACCGTGTTCTTCTAAACCTGTCTGTCCCTGCTCAAAATCTGTTGGTTCTTCTTTAATTTGAGCCCAGTTTCCTCTCCCTATCTGTTCCTGCTCAGGTTCTCTTATTATCTCTTCTTCTTCTTCCTGAGCTGCTTCTTCTTCACCTATCTGATCTTCTTCAATTTCTTCTAAATTTATTTGACTTCTTGTTCTGTTGTAGATTTCAGATATTTCCACCACTGGTATCCAGTCCTGACTTGTGCTCGGTTGTTCTTCTTCAGCTTCCTTTGAATCTCGTACCTGAGATTCTTCAGCTGGGCAACCTTCAGCTTCCTCAGTTATTGATGCTGTCTGAGGATTTTCTTCTTCAGGGTCTAGTACTCATTTGGTGTGGCTTACATGAATCCAATTAGGAAATCCTGCACACTTCACTGCTGTGTTTGTGACCAGTATGACCTGACAAGGTTCGCCCCACCTAGGTGATAGACACATTTCTCTGGTGTGATTCTTCACTACCACCCAGTCTCCGGGACTCAGATCATGTTCTTGTTCAGGCTGCCTGGAAACTGCGTCTTCTCCAACCTGGTGAGAGACAGAACGCACTAGGTCAGCCAATCCTTTGCAATAATCCAGAACCATATCATCAGATATATTCAGCAGTTTATTCGTGGGAACATGTGCTTGTCTCATTGCTCTTCCCATTATTATCTCGTGCGGACTCAATCCGGTGTTTCTATCAGGAATGCTTCTGAGTCCCATTAAAACAAGAGGCAATGCATCTGGCCAATCTAATGATGTTGATGCACACATTTTTCCCAGTCTGGATTTTATCGTGCCATTCATTTGTTCAACCACTCCAGAAGCCTCTGGACGATATGCACAGTGCAATTTTTGCTCAATTTGGAATGCTTCACAGATTATCTTAATCACTTCACTGTTGAAATGCTTTCCTCTATCTGATTCCAAAGTTACTGTAAAACCAAATCTAGGAATGAGTTCACGTAGCAACAACTTTGCGACTGTAATACTGTCATTCCTTCTGGTAGGGTATGCCTCCACCCACTTTGAAAACAGACACACTATGATTAGTACATATTTCAACCCTCTACATGGTGGTAACTGAATGAAATCAAGTTGCAATCTCATAAATGGCAATCTCATAAATGCTTAAATACCTGCAATAAACGCTCATAGTAGGCGTGTACCGATTCACTGGCTTCTTGGGTAGTTCTGTCTATTTTCACCCAGTCTGTTTCTTTTGGCGGTATCTTCCCTTTGAGGTAAGTTATCAACTGCTGATACTTTTTCATTACATCATTTGACAGGGCACCTGTCTTTGGATCTCTAGGATACTCTTCACTGGGCCAATCAACTGTGATTTTGCAATCGGTCCACAAATCGGCAGGTACCACTATGTCGAACAAACCATCGAAATCTTTCAACAATACCTTTGACACCTTCACAAACCTCTCAACCTGCTTGTACCATTCAATTGGCTTTTCTCTCAACTTTGGAAAGTCATTCGTAAATGACAAAATATCCTGTCTGCTCCATGGGACATGTACATATCCCCCTCCTGGAACTTCTCGCATCGGGTACATTTGATCTCCTTTCCCTGTTTCCTTCATCAAATATTCAGAAGTTGTTCTACTGTATCGTGCCTCTTCCTTTTTCTTTGTCCATCTAACTTTCCATTTATCTAGCTCTCCCCATTTCTGCAAAACTGTCATTAATTCTTTTACTTGTAATTTTCTTCCAGAGGCATTTATATTTTCCAAATCCTTGTCTGAAAAATCTGCTCTGTAGGGTTTTTGTAACACCTTTGACTTCCCTATTTCAATTCCCATCTGTTGAGCTAAATCTGATAATTTCTCATGAAATATTTTTACATTTCTTGTGATGCTTCTGCATACGAACAATAGTTCTTCTTCATCGTACGTATTTAGGCGATCTACCCATACATTTCCTGCTATCATTTCTTCTAACTCAACCTTTAATTTATAAATATCCATGATCTTTGGGGGTGAACTCTGTTTGTCTGATCCTTGTGCCCACCTTTCTAAGTCTTCAGGTGTAACTACTGTGGCACTTTTCGTTCCTGATGAAGTTATTATGTTTACATCTTTGGAGCAACCAGGTGTTACTCTTCTGGGAGTACTATTTACAGAATCTCGAATGGGCAAGTCCATTAATGAAATCATAGACTCACAATCACTAAAGTGATCCTCAACCATTACTACTGCTTCAGGTTTAGGAACATTCACAGGTGTAGGCATAACTAGAGGTTTGGGATAAGTTACTTTGTCACCATATAAGGGAACCACTGGACCAATCGTTACAGGTATGGTCAATGAATCAGGATGAATACTCAATTGTGTTACTTTCTGAATTAATTCTGCTCTGTTTTTATCTATCGCTTCCTTTTCTTTATCGTGAAGTACTCTACTAACTGGTGAATCATGCAATACTTGTGGTACCAAAGGTGTTCTTAAACAAGGGTGCACTTGGGGTGCATCCACTTGTCCCTTCCTGATATGGTGGCGGATTCTTTAATATATCCTCCATAAATTCATCTTCGGAATCTCCAAATCTAGTCAAATGTTTTGTCTTTTCTGTGCATTTACTCCCTAATGATTCTTCTGCCATTAATATCAGATACAGACCCTCTGTAAGCATTGCTCTTCTCCACTGTTTCATCTGACCATCCCTTGACTCGTTTTGGTATCTGGGGAAAAATCCCCGATAACCCCTATTACTTCTGGATCGATCACGTTCGAATGCCTCGGTTTCCCATTCCTCTAAGGCTTCGTATTGAGTTAATCTAGGTCTGGGTTCTAAGTCATTCATTCTTAATCTCAAATTTTGAAGAATCCTCCCATTGAAAGTACCATTCTCGGGAAAAGCTAATATTCCATCATTTTTGGTATATTCCATCCAATTTTCTATCCATACACAAGTATGATAACCTCTCTCCATCATCATGAATGAAGCGGGCGTTTTAGCTGGTGGAATGATAATTCCTTCCCTAGTTTTGATTGGTTTGTCCTTTTTAAAATAATTCTTAATCTTTTGTAGGAATGACATTTTCCTCTTTTCTCCGTACATTCTGTTTAAATCTCGATGTATGAAATTATATTCTGCAAAGCCTAGGAATCTCCTATCTGGACGAATTCCTATTAAAGTCGGATCACGTTTAAACATACAATCTTCACTATCCACTAGGATTTTTGCTTCTATGGTAACAACCAATCAGATTCCAGCTAACTTTTGTCTCTGAACCAATCCTAGCGCGGCCTTTCAGTGACGTCTTTTCTGACGACCCCTCCTTTAGAATCTGCGCTTCTCTGTCCTTCGCTGTTTCAACCAATCCCAGCGCGACACTTGTGACGTCAGTACTACTCCTGACCCCTCCTTTACACGAGTCGTTCTACGCCCGCGGTTTCAACCAATCCCAGCGCGGCGTTTGTGACGTCAGCTTCCTCTCCGGTAGCTGACCCTCCCTTTACAAAATCGTACGCAAAACTTTATTTTCTCTATACTTCTTTAAAATTCAGTAACAACATAAAACATTCGCTATTGTGCCAGTTTCTCTAAATTGAAAAGGATAGTTTCTCTCACCCTTAGTAAAACCTTTCCGTTTACTATACATACACTACGAGTAAACCCTTCCGTCTACTCTTCACACAAGCTTCAGAAATACCTGTTACTTCTTCAATGTTACCCTTGCTAGGTGATATAACATCAAATTTCCACTAGCATATTCCTTTACTTTTACTCACACACAGAGTCCCTAACAAGTACTGATAGCCCTATTTAACTTTTCAGTACTAGTTCTGCCTGACAGATAACCTCACTGCAGTATGGCTTCCACTTACCATCCGCTATTCAATTTTCCCCGGGATTTCTGGACAACATAAAACAAACTTTAAACAATAACGGATGTTAGTTCATAAAAATAAAATTCTCATTACCCAATTTAACAAAGTGCAACCATCCTCTGATAACCAGAAAACTGATCCAGCGGGTTACTAGCAACAAGCATTCATACACAAAATACTCATACTACGCTAGCAATTTCCGCTGGTGGGTCAGTTGTACTCATCAAAATCCCTGCTACCAATTACTTTTCTGATTGAAGAGTAATGACTTACCAATGGACCCTTTGCTAATTGGGAAGTTTAAAATGAGTGACGTTCCATACAATTCATAATTTCTGAAATAATCACTGAGTCAAGAAGTTTTAAAATATTTATCTAAAGATTTAGCAGAGTAAAATACAGAACCACATAATACTTAAATCGTATATCAAGGATGAAGCATAATAATCACTTATCGATCAATGACGGTCCCTTAGGAAAGGAGAAGATAGAGACAGCAGCGCAACTAAGGTTTGCATTTATATTTACCTAAAAGTGCGAGAACCAAACCCCTTGGCCAAGGAGTTGGAAAGATAGGACCCTGGAAGGATGAAGAGCAAAGACCTCCTCCCGGATCAGGACAGGACTGATGACCTCTCTATCAACGACGCCTGCGTCGTTCCCCTCTCTGGTACTTCGCTTCCCCTCAAATTCTTCCGTGACTTCCTTCTAATGGACTCCGCCGCCCCCACCTCAGGACCTCTCTGGACAGCGGTTCAGCCTGCAATCGATCAGCTCGTCGAGCACCAAAAGCCTGGTCTAACTAATTGACTAATGCTAATAGCTATTATACCCTTCTACGCCCATGTACCTCCCATTAATGTTGCAAAAATATGGGGCCACTACTTCTGATTGGACAGGGACAGGGGGTTGATCCTCACACCATATTGATTTTATTCAATTTCTTTAAGCCCTTTGTCTTTAGAATACCGCCCCTCACTTTTAATACATTTGCTTTATTTCCCACCCGTCTCATGACAAAGTTTATACAGTCTTCATGTACATTGTTGCATA
Source organism: Calotriton arnoldi (assembly GCA_963921515.1). Classification (NCBI taxonomy): domain Eukaryota; kingdom Metazoa; phylum Chordata; class Amphibia; order Caudata; family Salamandridae; genus Calotriton; species Calotriton arnoldi. The sequence continues at coordinate 406,665 of CAWUFW010005096.1, forward strand.
TTAGTTGGGACATTCATAAATACAGCAATATTGGCAATCAGGTCATGGCCTTGGGCAACGTCCAGGTTGACTTCATCCTTCCTCTCTCTGGGCAGCCATGCAGGACGCATGCGCAGAACAATGCCTCTCGAATTTCAGTTCACCAACCCCAGGCCCAATTTACGAACTAATAAAGTCAAAGAAGAAAATATTAAAATCACAGATAAATTGTTTCACTGTATTCCCACTCTTTCTACTCTATTCCCATTTACTTATAAACTCTATCCCGCATTAGTAGCGTTAGAATACCACAGTTTAAGTGCAACATGAGAGCAAGCTGTAGCACGTGAAAACATAAAGCAGCCATTTTAATGCACACTGCGCAGAAGCAAGAGTTTCCCTCCAAGCAAAGAAAGACGTCATACCACGTGATATGGTTGAGACATGCCCAGTAAAGTTCCCGCGCTTTAGCGGCCATTTTAGAATAGACAAGCGTTACTTGTTAGTTAAAACACATAAGCAAGCTTCCTTGCTACTTATATTTGTGTGTGCAGTTGTTAGTATGAACAATACAAGTTTAATACATTAATACTTATGAGAAGATTGCATCCGAGCAAGTCTCATTTGTGAGTCCTTGCTCCATCAACTGCCTTTAGTGTTGTCTTACTATATGGGTGACAGCTCTATGTTAGGCTGTGGCGCAGTATCTCTTGTCTCGACTTTACCAGCAAAGTTCTTGCAGACGACAAACAAACTTTCTATAAGGCCTTCACTTTTTTCACAGGCCTTGCACTGACTAGAGTGGCACTTTGACTCCATATACTCCAACCGTCGATTTTCACTATGACTGAGGCACACGTGGCACGCAAGAGCAGTTTGCTGGACCATGACAACTCTCCAGGAGATCACTCTCGGTTCTTCGGGTTGCAGGGTTTACGTAATCCCCTATCTCGTCACCAGTTGTAGCATCCTCCCCATCCCGGGTACATGCATATGATCACGCCACACATGGAGCTTGATATTTCACATCTTTATTCCTCAGCTTGTAACTGTTAACTGAACATTCTACATCATAAGTTCTATCACCCACCCACTTATGTCACTGTTCTAAGGAGGCCGCCAGGCAGGGCCAGGCTTTAGGACAGTGCGAATGGTGCGGCCGCACTGGGCGCTGACCTGTGGAGGGGGGCGCTGATCTCAGTGGGGGCGCTGTATGAGCAAATCCGAGGAGGCGGTAATGGGGAGTGGGGGCGCCACAAATGATTGTCACACCGGGCACCACCTGCGTTAAAGCCGGCCCTGCCACCAGGAACCAAATGAGTCTCGTCATTTGTAATTCACAAGACAATACAGTGACCATTGCAAGTACCCAAAGGTACCCACAAGCACCCACAAGGCCCAATGCCATAAATTTATAGTGGCGAGTCATCAGTGCACTGCCCCGATTCACCATCTGTGCCAGCGCCTTCCTAAGAAAGTGTCTATCATTGCAAGATTCCACTAGTCCCGTGAGTGCCAATCCCATTTAAAATCAGTGCTACAAGTGACCCTATTTTGTGTCCATCAGTGAGCACTGGTTGCTCCACCAGATTCTTACCTACAACCTCTGTGCCACTAGAGAGTGCACAGAAAGATATACATTTGTAGTGGGTAAGTACTATGCACACTTACTCTTATTTCTCATGTGAGTACCTATACTTTTTCAAACAACCACAACTTGGGTGAGAAGGAAGGAAAGGAGCATGCACTGGAGTAGGGGTACAAATCAAAGGTTGGAGGGAAACCATGGGAGAGGCAGTACGAGACATGGGTATAGGGAGGGTTTAGGGCTCAAGAAAGAAATAGAGATGGTGGGCTAGGCATTGGGAAATGCTGCAATGGTATGAGGAAGATAATGGATAAAGAGAGGGCAAGTAGGAGACAGAGATGCAGAGATTTGTCGCAGTGTGGGTGTGCTGGAAACACCAGGATAGGTGTTGATCAAATCTGGTGGAATGTCAAGAGTGAAGGTATAAGAAAGTAAAGGAGGTAAGAGGTTGGTAGGGCTGAAAGAGGATGTTGTCTCCATGGCTCCATGAATAGCCAAGTTGCCAATCAGATAATCTCTTTTCACATTTGATGATTTGGCCTCTCATGCACGTCTCATCATCTGCCAACTGAGGTCTGCACAACATCAATTTCAGGCTAATGTGACTTCCATTTTCAAAGAGGACACCTTCCCAATGGCTTGTTATTTATAACTACAAACAGTTTGAGTTTACAAATTCTTGCAATGTGCAGCAGATGCCAACAATGTGTTCCATCTTATGACTGTCTAAGACCGTCTAAGCTAATTGCCAGAGGAAATACAAGTTTGTTGGAATAGCCCTGCCAATTTACAGTGGGCTGCCTCTCCACCAAACTCTAAATGACCACCCCATGTGTGTTTACTTCATGCTTTTCATTAAACAGAAATGAGTTTCTTCTTAAAGAGACAATACATATTCATGCAGGAGCAATCATTGGTGAGCTGAAAAGTCTTTTTGTTATGTGATCAGCACAAGTCACCACTCTTATATAAGGAGTAGAATGCATCAGCTGAATTTTCTCCACCATAGTGTAAGTATGTGGAGGTAATCCAGCCGGTGAAATCTCTTCATCTTTTTAGCGTTTCCTAGAAGAATTTTCAGTTCCCTCCAAACTCTAGATTATGTCCTTTGTAATTTTTCAGTGTGAGGATTGTAGAATGTTCCTAATTTTGTGCACCACACTGCATCCTTGTTATTGTTAGTTGCTCTGTGAAGAAAGTTAACTCTTTTGTGAGTTACTGAACTGTGAGCTGTGTGAAGAATCTGTGGAATAATAGTGTTTTGTGTTCCATGCTCAGCAGTATTCCTGCAGAGTCATGTGGAGTGTCTGAAATGAAGGGCTGAGCTGTCACCCACTGGAGCTCTTGATGCTGTATGTTAGATGAATGGGGAGATGTTAAAAAAACAGCTTGCAGTCATATACCCTGCGATTCTCAAAGTTACAGAGTTTGCGACCACAAATGTGGGTTTACCCATGCACTAAATCCATTTTGCTGGTCCGAAAATCTTTTCTGACTCACAAAAGGGATTTTGTGAATCATCCTGCCTGCTCCCACAGATGTCTTCTCAATCAAGATTTAATTTTTGAAAGCAGTACCTGTTCCTTTAATGGAAACAGAGTGCTTGAAAAAAAAATATTTCCCTTTTGCAATGCAAACCCAGGGATGAAGGACCTCTGTCCTTTGCAGGTACAATTTTTGTGCTCATAGCCAATCGTTGGGGGGCGAAAATAGTGACCTGCCAAATTAATATTCTTTTGTCAGTCGTTCTACAACACTCTGCAAATGTACAATTTGGGAGGCAACCTATTATCACATAGGCACTACTGCAAATTACATTACAATTCAATTCAATTAAAAAAATTCTTTATTTCGGCTTTTATGGCCATAAAAGCACAGAGAAAAAAATACAGCACAGTTTATACATATGAATCTTACAGAGATACAGTGCATGTGCATTACAATATTTAAAAAAAATCTGAATGTGAATATTAAAAAGTACTACTTAAAAATACACATTTTATAACGTTTAAAAGGGAGATAAAATTATTAATACGTTTTGTTTACAGTAATAAGCTAAAATTATCCAATTAAACCAGCCCAGATTTTAATATGGATAGACGAACACACCACATAGAGAATAAATATCGGGAGACTGAATACACAATGGGCAGACTGGTGTCATATTTTAGGAGCCTGTAGGCCTCCGCACAATGCTTTGTCCCAAGATTCCGGCATACCTGTTGTAGCCATCGGTATCTAACCTTCTTGTATGCCGGGCAGACAAATAGTACATGTTGGTCCGTCTCCGGATTATCTACACAGGCCGGACAGCCCTGGGTCAAAGTGTCTCCCCATTTATTTGTAAAGGCACGGAGTGGTAATACACTGTGACTAAATTGTAAATAAAGTTTTTTAGCAAGGGGAGGCTGTATGACATCAAGAACAGGTTCTAGCTTCTATTGATCTTTGGCCTCTAAAAAAGATAGGGTCAGTATGCCAGTGGCGGGATTTGCCTTTATCTGGTTGAGTTTGAATTCTCTAAAAATCTTTGACAGGGCCTTCTTGGGAGTTATCGTGCAAATTGCTTCAGCATTAACCCATAGATCTCCCATCCTCATAGCAGCCAAAGTATTTTTAATATAGGACAGCCATGGGATTTTGCCAGCTCTCTGTAAATTTAGCACCTCCTTTAGCTCTTCTCTAAAAACTCAAGCTCTGGAGTACTCCAGAGACGTCTCCAATAAAGGAGGGGCCTAAGGGCAGCTTCCTCTGCAATTGGGCTGACCCCAAGGTCCATATGGAGTGGCGTCAGTGGTGTACTTTTAGGGAGACCTAGTAGCTGCCTAATAAAAGAGTTCTCATTCTTGGAGAGGGGATCAGATGGTCGATGGCCCCAGAATTGTGCCCCATACAAGGCCGCTCCCCTACCCTGGGCCTTGTAAATTTCCATTGCTGGACCGACCATTTTGTGGGTGCACTTCCTAGACATCTTTGCTATCCCCCCGGCTGTCTAAGCCAGCTTTAGGCTAGCCTTCTTAATTTGTGCGTTCCACTCCATTTTATCAGTGAGTGTTAAGCCTAAGTAGTCAAAGACAGTCACTTTCTCTAATGGTTTCCCATCTAAGAGAGGGTTTAATCGCGTGGTGTTACCTGCATTAAAAACCAAAATTTTTGTTTTTAGTGAGTTTATCTCCAAACCCCTATTTTACAGAATAGATGGAAAATATCCAAGGCCCTCTGTATTCCCATTGGGGACTTGGATAATAAGAGGGTATCATCGGCGAACATCAGGACCGGGACCTTGTTGTTCGCCAGCCTAGGGGCATCTATGTCCCTCCCAGCAGTCAAAACCTCCACCAGACCATTGATAAATAGGCAAAAGATGGTCGGGGCCAGCACGCACCCTTGTCTTACCCCTCTGTCTATTGCAATGGGATCAGTAAGCTCACCGTTTTTACCGTACCTAACTTGGGCATAGTTGTGTTTGTGGAGCCGCTTCATCTGGTAACAGAGGTAAGGAGGGGCCCCCAAATCTAATAAAATGGACCACAGTTTGTCCCTAGGGACCAGGTCAAATGCCGATTTTAGGTCCACAAAGATCAGATAGAGGCTGCCACCCTCCAAAAGCACTGTCTTCCAGTACAGAAGTTGCAGCCTGAGTATCTGATCTATTGTAGACATCTTGGCTCTAAAACCTACCTGGTAAGGGCTAAGTATGGAATGCTCCTCCATCCAACTTTCCATTCGATCCAATAGCATATATTTTTTGGGTGACATCTATGAGGCTTATTGGACGATAGTTAGCGGGGAGGAGTGGTGAGCCCTTTTTGTAAATTGGGATAATCTCCGCCCCCAACCATGTCGGGGGAAATCGGCATTCCATGTAGGCTAGCATTAAACAGGGTCCATAGGTAAGGGGCCCAGATATTAGGTTCGTTGCGAAAAAGGTCACCTGGGATCGTATCTAGTCCCGGCGCCTTAGAGGGGGTTACCCTTCTCAATGCACCCATTATCTCTTTCAGGGAAATTTCTATGACAGCAGAATTAAGGGACTGCAGGTAAGTACACTCATTAGTAGCTTGTCCTGCTTCTTCCTCTTCCCTTGCATAGAGGGCTTCAAAATGGGTCTTCCAGATTGCTGCCCCCAAATTTGGTTATGTTGCCAATTTACCCTCTGTAGAGCCAATATTGACTAAATTCCAAAAGGACCGCATGACCCTGGAACATAAGGCAGATTTCAGGCTTTCCCATTTGTCTCCCTCCCACCGTTTTTTTGCCGTATTGATTGTGTTTTTATGAGCTATCCGCTTGTCTTTTATCATGGGGCAATCTTTAATTTTGATAGCTAGGACTAGCACTTTCTTAGCCCTCCGGCAATCACCATTATACCAGGGGTGGCCCGTGGGATCTTTTTTCTTAGGTTTTGCTAAAGGGAAAAAAAAGTTTGCCAAATCACACACTAAGCCTTGATGGTTTTTCCCGATTTCTGCTCGGGCAGTATCAGAGGCAGCAATATAACTAAATTGATTAGCGGCCTCAAGGTAAGGGATGACAGTTTGGTAAAGGGATGATACCTTTTCCTGGGAATTGCAGAGAGCCCCCCATTTAACTCTCCTCCTGCAGTTAGTTAAGAGTGGCCTAGGTCCAATTGGGTATTGATTTACATGAGTATCCATGGGACAAAGCGATACCATCTCTAAAATCAAGGCATTAGGGTCGCTATCATGACGGGGAATGACCTTAAAATCAATCACCCGATGCCAGGATTTAGTGTCCATCAGGATATAATCCAGAAAGGAGGAGCTACCCGGTCTGTTGTAGGTGTGGTTTGCCGGGGAGTCAGATTTAGTGCGCCCATTACAAGCCCTAATAGAATGAGTCAGTGTGAGGGTATTCATTTGGAGTACCAGTGGGGTCCAAGCCCGAGTGGCCGGTGCATTCGGTTCTGGTATAGCCCAATGCTGGTCTTCCTCATTGGCGTCGCCCCCAATTAAATCTTTCAGGGGTTCATACTGGCAGTTGAAATCACCAGCGAGAACCACCAGGGTATTATCTGGGATAGTGTGCAAAAAACTTGACAATTGCTCAAGAGTTGTCGACTCCTGACCATAGCTAACTGGGCGGGAGTAGACATTGATTTTAGCCACTCTGATCTTAGTGGGAAAGGTCAGAATGACACAAAGTATATCCCGTGAGGGTGTCTCAACCTGTTTTGCAGTGCAACCCAGATGCACGGCAATCCATGTGCAAAGTCCTCCCGCAGGTCTACCCCTTCCCCCACTGGTGGCTGCTAGGCAAAAGGTCGCATAGCCTAGTCTATGGGTGCACTCCCTGGCCCAGGTTTCTTGGAACATGCAGATGTCATTTGCATGAATGAGGGCTCCCCACTCTGGATTTTCTAGTTTAGAGGTAAGGCCCGCAATATTCCACGATAGAACATGAAGTTTAGATAGATTTCTTAGTGGCTGCTTTGGGTTATCAATACCTGCTACAATCGGCTTAAGGCCATTCCCATTCCCATCAGACTTAGTGGGTATAGTTACTGTGGTTGACTGCCACTGGGCTATAGATATTTGTACAGAGTTCAATGGTGTGGCTGGTGTGGTGTGGTGTGGTTATGGGAAGACCCCTCCATCCCCTCACTTTGGACGCTTTCCTCCCCGGCAACCCTCCTTACTCCCTGTTTTACTTTCTGTCTAACGCTAACGGGACTCTTGTACAATTTCCTCCCATTCGGTTGGTCTCCCCAATAATCCCTCTGCAAACTTAACTCTGTTTTCAGTGGCTGAGGTGGTTTTAGTCAATCAACTAATTCTAAGGGTGCAAATCTATTTACGAGTGGGAGATTAGAAAACAACGAATTCGGTTGATCTTGCCCCACAATAGAATTTTGCTCGCGCCGGTGTCTGGGCCCTGCCCCGCAGACTGTCCACGGGCTGCTTTCTGGGATAAGTCTCGCGGGATAGAAATACCCCAATGGAAGGGGTCTTATGCCCCCTTCATGCCTTTGATGGATTCACATTAGGAGGGTCCTTACAACCTGGGGATTTCTAAAATTGATTACAATAATGTCACCAGGTATGTCTTTTATTCTTTGGCCCACCCATCCTACCCTGCGTGCGAATAAAATCTCATTTGCATCTCTATAGGAAAATTGAAGTTGATTTGACAGCCAGAAAATACATTTATTTTTTAAGTCATAGTGCGATTCCCTTTGTCCTTTTTTGAGTTCTGGGACTTTAGCTAGGATCAGAACATATGGTGTGGAATCTGGGGGGAGGTTAATGCATGGCAAGACTGGGCTACCCTCTAGTGCCTCTGTTCTTAAGTCCTGCCCCCCAGTTGCTCTATACTCTAAGCCCAGATTCTGTATATTAGATTCAACTTGGGCTACTTCTACAATGGGTCTTTGTTTCCTACCATCCTCCCTACCCCTTCTGGGCTCTTGGCTTTGTAGGCTAATAGCCTCACTTAACTTGCTCGATATATTCGTGTGGGCGACCCCATCCTCCCTATTGATCTGTATTTGTGGGGGGCAGGCTCAGGATAGATTCCGGGGCATGGTCTTTTTCCTGGTAGGCAGGGCAGGCAAGAGACATACATTGGTAATGTGGGACATCCACCCTGGAGTCTACTTTTCCCATATAAACATCTAATAAGGATGTGAGTTTGTCAACCCGGGAAGTCAGAGTAGTCAACTCCTCCTTAATTATATTTCTTATTTCAGAGTGTAGATCCCTTATCAAATTAGACACCCACAATGGTTTTTCTGTGCCTTCGTTCACATCCCCGCCCGACACTTCCCTCTCCAAACCCCCATTTTTTACAGGATCTTTAGTGCCCTTCTTCTGAGCCCTCCCAGCTTTCGTTGCAGATTTAATATTCCCTCTCTTCCGTGATCCAGGAGGAGGATCCTCAATATGCAAGTTCGAGGGCGGTGCTTCGTGTACCAGGGCCCGAGTCCTAGAATGGGCCCTTAAAGAAACAGATTCTGCAGATTGTTGGGCCGGTAATATTTCTGGGCTAGACAGGGGAGGAACTAGGTCCGGTGTTATTGATAACCGTCTTTCAGTTTGTTCAATTTCATTTGTGACTACCCCTATAGCCCTCTGAAGCATCTTGTCAATCGAGGTTGGCTGATGGCTTGTTGGCGATTGCACAGTTAGTGGTGTTTTTTCCCATAAACAGGTGTGTCTCCCCATTTTAGCTGTCTAACAAGGATGTATTCTTTCTTGTCAATATCCTTTATAGCAGATAGCAGTACAGTACATGGTGTGAATAAAGTCCAGCCAAGGGCTGCTGTGTAGCACACAGGGCTCCCAAGCAGGAGAGGATGCGCCCAAATTAAAAAGGCAGATGGGCCGTTTTGAACAGTCAGCAGGCGAATTATACTGCAGAGGCACCCACCTTAAAAACCTGCTTCCAGCATATCTCCGTGGATTAAGAGTAGTTTTTCCACGGGAAGCCAAGGGGTATTGCCCTGCCCTGCCACCTCCTGTCGCTGACGGGCGCAGACGGGCCGCCCTTGGCCCGGGCACGCCCGCGCACGTCCCGCGCTGCGGGAGCCCACCGCTCGTTTTAACGCACCTCCGGGCGCATGAAAGGCGTCAGAGTTGGCCCCACTGCCTCCTGGGGGCTGTAGTCTGCTGCACGAGCCGTTCCCCTCACGGCTGGAATTATGGGCATCCCACGCTGCGGGAGCCCGTCGCTCTTTTTAACACGCCTCCGGGCGCAGGAAAGGCGTCAGAGTTGGCCCCACTGCCTCCTGGGGGCTGTAGTCTGCTGCACGAGCCATTCCCCTCATGGCTGGAATTACGGGTGTCCCGCGCTGCGGGAGCCCGCCGCTCTTTTTGACGCACCTCCGGGCACAGGAAAGGCGTCAGAGTTGGCCCCACTGCCTCCTGGGGGCTGTAATCTGCTGCACGAGCCGTTCCCCTCACGGCTGGAATTACGGGCATCCCGCGCTGTGGGAGCCCGCCGCTCTTTTTAACGCGCCTCCGGGCGCAGGAAAGGCGTCAGAGTTGGCCCCACTGCCTCCTGGGGGCTGTAGTCTGCTGCACGAGCCGTTCCCCTCACGGCTGGAATTACGGGCGTCCCGCGCTGCGGGAGCCCACCGCTCTCTTTAACGCGCCTCCGGGCTCAGGAAAGGCATCAGAGTTGGCCACACTGCCTCCTGGGGGCTGTAGTCTGCTGCACAAGCCGTTCCCCTCACGGCTGGAATTACGGGCGTTACAGAGTTTGCGACCACAAATGTGGGTTTACCCATGCACTAAATCCATTTTGCTGGTCCGAAAATCTTTTCTGACTCACAAAAGGGATTTTGTGAATCATCCTGCCTGCTCCCACAGATGTCTTCTCAATCAAGATTTAATTTTTGAAAGCAGTACCTGTTCCTTTAAGGGAAACAGAGTGCTTGAAAAAAAAAAAATTCCCTTTTGCAATGCAAACCCAGGGATGAAGGACCTCTGTCCTTTGCAGGTACAATTTTTGTGCTCATAGCCAATGGTAGGGGGTCAAAAATAGTGACCTGCCTAATTAATATTCTTTTGTCAATCGTTCTACAACACTCTGCAAATGTACAATTTGGGAGGCAACCTATTATCACATAGGCACTACTGCAAATTACATTACAATTCACAAACCAGTCTGTGTGCAAAATCCACATCCCTGGTTTGCAACTGAGAATAGTACATCTGGCACATTGTACAATGGCATATGGGCTTTCTACATTGCAACATTGGACTTTGTTCATTGCAACACTTTTCCTTCGCTCCTGAGATAGAATTTTTAGACTTTTGACATGATTCGGCTAATGGTGCACCTGTGGCAAAAACATCCTGCGTATACTCAGACACCATGCAGAAGACAGCTTGACATAACTACTCAAGATTGGTAAGGAAGAAACAGTAGTAGTTTATTGACACTCCTGCCTCAGTTTCACTTCCTCAAATGGAACTCCCAGACAGTGGAATCTAGTATGTGAAAGTGCTAGTAGGTGTAAGGTGGACACTATGTACAATATAGCGCAGCCCTACATGTTACAGAAGACCTTATTTAGAGCTTGGTGTGATGGAGTACTCTGTCACAAATGAGACGGTTATACTGTCCACCATACTACATTATAGCCTATGGCACTAGTAATGTAGTGGAAGGGATAGCCGTCATGTTTGTGACGAAGTATCTTATCTACCCAACTCTAAATAAAGTCCATCGTCTTGTGACCTAAAGAGCAGCATTTGCTATTGTAGAATAATCTGACTAAAACTAATATTGCTTTATATATTTATTATTTTCTATTTGCTTGGTATTATTGTGATCTATTAATGCACATATTGTCTGTGTAATCAAGACGCATATTTAAGCCGCCTGTGTTTTAAAAAGTTAGAATATGTTCAAGACTTTTTTTTTTAGTTTTGAGGGAATCGCATACCTGTGACCTAAAGTCACGACATTTTTATTTTTATTCCGTGTTCATGTAGAGCAGTGCCTTTAGTATGTGACCCCATAGAAGGGCACACTGCAGATCCCAGCTTGTGTACAATGCACATAGTTAAACGACTCTACTGCTGGCCTGCTCCAAGCCACTCTAGGGACATGGCAATGAGCGTGATGCAGTTCTATCCGAGGAAACACACATGAGTATGAATTACTGAAGTTTCCTAGCTGCTAAACTGGCATGTGTGCCCACTTCTGCACTTTTTGCACTCGGGCACATCTGTATTACAGAAAGATTCAAGGACGTTTGCTCTGCACCTCCTATAATGTCCCACGCGTGGGTGCTCATTTTGAACCCGTGTAGTGTTGATTGGGCGTCCCCTCTTTTAAATGGCAGTGTGGACACATGACCTTCGCCCCGGAGCCATGTTGCCAAAGCGGGTGCATGGAAAATCAAGCTCTTTGTTGGCACACTGCCCGTGTGCCACATAGGAAGTGGCTCAGTCAGTGCACCAATGAAGGGTGCCATCTGGAAATGGGCACAGGAATCCCAGGGATCCACAGGGCACCGTCACAGGTGAGTGAAGTCACACACTGCACTCGTCTGTGGCCGGTCCTCATGCAGTGAAAGGCAGCCCAGCTATTTGAAGCCAATAGTTCATCTTTCACTGCTACATTGTCCCCAGCACAAGGCTCGAGCTTGTGGCTAACCTGGGAGTAACAACTGTATTTTTGTTCTATTAAGGGGCATAGATCCAGTCTGTGCCTGGCGCACTCTCTGAGGGTTCAGGCTAGGGCCATACATACTTTTACATTATATGACCCCTGCATGCACTAAGAGCCGTAAGTGGCTATACTGCTTTCTGATGACTGGCAATGAGAGGAGGCCAGATCACGATGCCAATCAGTGCACCTTCCACCAGCTCCATATCTGACAGATTTGCTTGCTCCCTGGCCTCCTATGACTGATCAATGTAAAGTACAAAACTGGTGCTGTATTTTTTGGGATGTAATTTACTGATGTATTTGTTCTGAGATGTTTTCTTACACGCCGCCATCAACCCACAGACTGATATATTTTTGATTTTGAGAAATCTTGTTTTACCTGCAATGGCAAACTGCCAGTTTGAGAATGGGTAATGAGCAGGCACGGACTGCCATCCCGGTACCGGGCATTTTCCTGGTGGGCTGGCAGGGTGAGGGGGGAGGGCAGTTTTACTGCTGGCGGAGGCAGGTTTTGTTGCTTTGTGCAGCGCTTCAGCTCTTTTCCAAGAATAGTGCAAAACAAATGATTTTAAAGCATTTTAAACCAGTCAGACCATTTGGTTAATTCTTCTCTCCTGCAGATTTGTCATAAGCAGCACTCAACTTCAGGGCTCGAGGCTGAAAGGTGTAAGAGAGTCAAGTGCATATATATGATAAAGACTCTTCAAAACACTGTGGGGCAGATTTACAAGCCCCTTGCGCCACTTTTACGTCACTTTTCCCATGTTAAAAATGACGCAAAAGTGGCGCAAGGGCCTTGTACATAGGCCCCTGTATTTCTGTATCATGTTATCGTTGCAACACATTTCAGTTTAGTATATTAAGTTATACCATTGCATCGAGTGAAGTAAATCTAATCATGAACTTAGAAATATTCATGCCCCTTCGCCACTGCCCTGTCAAAGATGCTATTAATGAACAAAGAGGAAAGTCAGTTGTCTCTTGCCCCCTATTTGTGTCTTAGGGTGTTACTATATAGATGGAGTAATAATATAGCCTTTTGTTTTTGTGCAGTGCATACTCTACATTGAAGTGTTTCAAGGTATTCTCACGTGATGATGAAGGAAAGGAGGCACTGAGAAAAAGAGTAATTGTCTAGGATCACACACTGTAATCAAGTGGAATTCGGGATTGATGCAATGATTCCTAGTTGCACGTTGTGCAATTCGGCCACTACATGATTATCTCTTTCTCTCTCTCATTTTAGATCAAAGCTTAATGCTTTGTTTTTCAATCTTTGAAGTGCTAAATTAGCGCACTGTATTAAATACACATGGGGAGCAAACATCAGGATAATACATATCTTCTCTATCTTCTACACTGGATTATTATAAGGTCAGAAGTAATGTCATTTATGAGCCTTGGACCTTCACTAGCCGCATAGGTCATAATTGCTCTGATTGTAAGTACCCAATTAAATTGTGATATGTGCGTCAGATCCTGTAGCAATTATGAGTATTACAGTCTTTACTCACCTGGCATTCTTCTCAAGGTAAATTTCAGAAGGTCAAACCTGCTGCACCTTTAGCATAGGAATGTAGGGCCCAATTCACAAAGGTAAACTGAGACGAAAGTCTAACTTTAAGACTTTCGGTAATCACAAAGGGCATTTACGAGTAGTAAAGTTAGACCTTTGTCTCAGTTTTGGTCTCAGTTAAACTTAAGATCAAAACTTAAGTTTAACTGAGACAAAAGTCTAACTTTACAACTCGTAAATGCCCTTTGTGAAAACCGAAAGTCGTAAAGTTAAATTTTCGTCTCAGTTTACCTTTGTGAATCGGGCTCATTGTCTGGTAAATTCAAAGACATGAGGAATTTGATGTGAAAAATTAAAAAAATTGCATTTTTCTTGGGAAAATTCAGAATAGGAGGTATTTTTTCACACCAGGTAAATATCTTACCCCTGGAAATGGATTTTACAGGGTGCAGTAAATATCTCAGCGCATTCCAAGGCACTCGTAATCGGTGCATCTGACTCATAATGCACACGTGCTTTTATTACACAAAATGATGTATTCATTTTGGGTATGTACGAAGATAACTAGGCTTGCATGCCTACTTGAAGTATTGAAGTATGAACACATTAATTAAGTAAAAATAAGCAAGGAGATGGCTCTGTATATACTATACCAAAATGATGAGGTATAGTGTGCACAGAGTCCAGTGGAACCCCAAAGGTAGGCAGAGGTAAAAGTAGATAGCACCTTACTCTTTATGTGTGGTATGTGGGCGAGCAGTAAGGCTTTATCAGAGGGTAGTGTTAAGCATTTGTTGTACACACTCAATCAGCAAATGATGTCACAACATCAAAGATTGAACTCAGACCAATTTGATTTGCATAAAAATATTATTTAGTTATATTTATTTTCTAGAACCAAGCAAGCCTGGTGCAGATAAGTGTAAATGGTACTTTTCAAGGCAAGTTGAACAATACAAGCAAGCTGAATGAAAATGACTTTGTTACAGGTTTGTAAATACTTTCAATACAGTGGAAATTACTGTTAGATTACTTTTGATTACTTGACAGATTACTTTATGGATTACTTTTTCTACTCAGTGTGATATGTCTAGATATCACACTGGGACATTTCCTAGAGAATAGGTAAGTAAAGCAGTTTTTAGTTATTTGCAGTTTTTCAATGTTTCATACAAAAACTACTGCAGACGGGCCGGTAGGGCTGGGGCCAAGTCAGTTCTTCTCTGCAGTCTCCTCTGCTGGGCGTCTTCTTTCGTCCTTCTTCTTCACAGGTTGCGGGAATCTGTCTTCTTCGTTCAGGGCTGCCCCCTAAATACTGTATTTAGGGGGCGTTTTAGGGGTCTCAAGGTCAGTAGCCAATGGGCTACTGACCTTAGGGTGACTACACCCTTGGTGTGCTCACCCCACGTGGGGGAGTGGGCACAATCCCTAATCCTGATTGGAGAGTGCCAGCCATCTGCAAGATGGCGGGCACTGAAGAGTGGCTTCACCTCGCCTCCCCCACCTGAGGGGGGTTGGGAGGTGGGAACACCTTCTGGGCTGTGCTCATTTTTCCCACCTGTCTTCCTGCCAAAAAGGAGGGGAGACAGGAAGGGGGCCAGCTCCTGATAGCAGGAGAGGCTGGGGGTCGCATTACAAAGGCGGCAAGGCTTTGGAAGCTCCCCTGCCACAGCTGGCTCTTCCTGGCCTGGGGGAGGCGTGACCACCTCCGCCCAGGAAAGGCTTTGTTTCTGGGCTCAGGGAGCGAAGGCTCCCACCCCAGGGGTCCAGAAACATGTCTCATGGTGGCAGGCTGGTGTGCACCAGTCAGGGAACCCACCAGAGGCTGATAGTTTTTCAGGGGGCATCTCTAAGATGCCCTCTGAGTGCATTTTTCATTAAATCCCACACTGGCATCAGTGCGGGTTTAATGTGCAGAGAAGTTTGATACCAAACTTCCCAGTTTTAAGTAAAGCCATTATGGTGCTGTGTAGTTCATAATGACGAGCTCCCAGCACCATATACTCTTAATGGCATTACTGCCTAAGAATTGGTCTAGACACTGTAGGGGTGCAGGGCTCAGCACCTGTACCCCCACCACTGGTATAGTGCACCCAGCTAGAGGGGTGGCTGACCTATGCCAGGGCAGTGGGTTGTAGGCATGGTGCACAGGGATGTGTGCCATGTCGACTCTTCACTTTGTTCTGCACCAACACATGCAGCCTGCAATAGCAGTGTGTGTGTGTAAAGGTACATGGCCTCTAAGGGTGGCACAATAAGTGCTACAGCCCTTAGAGGCCTTCCCTGGCCGCAGTGCCCTTGGTACCAATGGTACCTTTTACAAGGGACTGACATGTGGCCAGAGAGGTGCCAATTGGGGGTACAAGGTACAGTTTTGGGAAAGAACACAGGCCTTGGGAACCTGATTGGCAGGGACCCAGAGCACATCAAGTCAAAGTGCATCAGTAGTCTGGCAAAAAGTGGGGGGGGGGTTACTACAACAGAAAACCAGCTTCCTACAATATTGCAATGGAAAGTGACATGGGTTTACACTTTTAGCAAGGGCGTAGCTTCGGGGGGGGTGTTTGGGTTGTTACACCCCCCTAATAAATGTATTTTCTGATAAATAGTTGGGTACAGATGGTTTCAGTTGGGTATGGTGAGGAATCTGTAGGATTTCACCAGGAAATTTCACATACACACAGATGAAAATGCACACACACGCTCTCCC
The DNA here is from genome assembly GCA_963921515.1 of Calotriton arnoldi. NCBI lineage: Eukaryota > Metazoa > Chordata > Amphibia > Caudata > Salamandridae > Calotriton > Calotriton arnoldi. The sequence continues at coordinate 422,601 of CAWUFW010005096.1, forward strand.
TTTTGATTTTGAAAATCCTCAAAAATGTTGGGTATTTTACAAAATATTGTGTTTTCTCTCTTATTACTCCTATATATCCGAATTACTCTCCCTTTCCACTGCCCCATAGCCCCCTCTCATGCACCCTGTGTGTCATGTAATGTAATTTAAGATTATATGCCAGCCTGATTGTTGAAAAATCTGAAGCTCAAACCCCCTGACTTTTAGCAGTGAGTATCTAATGCCAAAAGCTCCCTCAATACATGGAGTTTTAATAGACTTTTGCATAAAGGCACTAATGGAATACACGTAACAAAAAAGACTTGTTTTTTCTTTATTTTAAAAACCTGATTTAATTACCTTTGTATTGCTAAAAGCGCCTTTTTCCTTGCACAAGGAATTTTTTGAGAGCATGGGAAAGGGGGCACACGTGTCTACTATGTGACGCAGGGTCGCCTGCTGCTCTCAGCTACTGCCTCGTCAGTGTTCTAGTGCAGATCTGCAGCTCCTTTTATGCTCTCCGCTTGAAAGTGTTCTCATTGAATTCTTTGCCTGCGCACATTGCTATGCCAACCAGAGCTGTAACAATAAGATCACAGAATCCATAGGCTGCAGGCATCACTATAGCAACGGGATGACCCTTAAGGTAAATTGTAATACTGAAATTACCACAAAATCTATTTGAGATGGGTAGCTCTGCGAATGAAATGCAGATAGAGGTGCAACATGTAAAAATGAAGAAACGTAAATGATTAAATCCCTGATGTAAAGTGAAAGACAGAATAGAAAGGCGTCCTCAGATCTTCTTTAGAATTTGGACAATATGACTTATAACCTAACAGCCAGTGCTTAATTTGAGCCAGTGATTGCCGGTGGGGGCCATCTGCACTGATTTTGGGGGACCAGCACTTATTTGTCCTCATCAAACATTTCCCCAATAGCAAGAGAGAGTAAAACAAAGATAAAAAAAGGAGGAAGAGAAAGGCGGTGAAACCATCATAAAGAGAGAAAGCAGGAACCTGCAAGAGTGAGATAAAGGGGCAAGGAGCGACTGGATGTGATTTAAAGAGGCATGAGGTGGATTCTAGACTACACAGCACAGCCTTGTTATTCGCACACAGACATTTAGTTGTACTGGCCGCAGGCTTCTGAGCAGAGAATTGGGCACTGGTGTGGTGTCACTTGCTTCCAAAGATTGATGAGCTGCTGACCCTTACTAAAGGTGTCAAATGGTTTACATCACTCAATCTCACTTTCGCATATCATCAAGTGGTTTTACATCTTAAGAGCAGACACCTTATGGCATTCATCACGCCGTTTGGATGTTTGCAGTACAAACGCATGCCGTTTGGTTCAGCCTTGGCTGCCGCGGTATTCCAACGCTTAATTTATCTATTGTTCAGAAATCAAGATGGGGTTATATTTTTTCAAGACGACATCCTCATCTTAGGGAAAGATTGGAATGAACACGACCTTAGAGTGAGGAAAGTGTTTAGAGTTCTGAGTGATAGTGGACTCACTGCAGATTTGAAGAAGTGCAGATTTGCGGTTAGTACTGCCACTTATTTGGGGCATGAGATTTCGGAGTGGTGAATCCCACCCAAAAAATAATTAGTGGAGGCCATTAGAAATTATCCAGGCCCTAAGTTTAAAGACGACATTAGATCTTTTCTAGGTCTAGCAGAGTTTGATGCTAAATTTGTCAAAGATTTTGCGATTAAAACTTTTAAGATAAGACAATTGTTAAAGAACTCATGTAAATTTAAATGGAATAGTGTACATGAAAAGTGCTTTCAACAAGTCAAGGATTACATTTCCAATGCTGCAATTCCTTTTGCATGGGTTTGATTCTTCTGCTAAAACTATCATTACCACTGATGCTAGTGAGAAAGGGTTGGGTGTTGTGTTGTCACAAGTTGATGAAAATGCTCATGATGTTACCATTTCCTGTGCTTCACGATCACTATCTCAAGAAAGATTTTCCACTACTGAGAAAGAGATGCTGGCTTGTGTGTGAGGAATTGATAAATGTAGGCAATATGAGTGGGGGTCTTATTTTTTGGTTCTAACTGATCACAAATCACTCACCAAAATTTTAACAACTACTGGTATGGAAAAAGCAACGCCTAGCTAGATTATCCTTGAAATTGTTGGACTATAACTACAAGGAACAATATTTACCAACAGTAAAAACAAGGTAGCAGATTTTTAAGTAGAGCACCCTTGCAAGAAGTATGCTATGTAGATAATGAATGGAATGATGTGCATGTTGCTGTCATGGAGGATATGAGTCTCGGAGGTATCACTGAAGAAGAATAGATGGAAGGTAATGAGTTGGATAGTGTGTTGCATGAAGTAAAGGAGTACATGGAAAAAGGATGGTCTGAGAAGAAAAGCTGAGTGTCGCTGTGAAACCATTATGGGAGATCAAAGATGAGTTGTCTTGGGGTGATGATGGTTTTCTGTTAAGAAGAATACGAGTAGTCCCTCTTTCAAAGCTTAGGTTCAAAGTTCTAGAGTTATGTCATGAAGGACATATGGGAATTATTAATTGCAAAAAAGAATACAATTACATTATTGATGGCCAGGGAGTGATGTGGAAATGGAGAGGGTTGTGTGTGAATGTGTGGAATGTTTGAATGCAGATAAGAGTTTTGTTATATTTAGGCCACCATTGTCTCCCTTACCTGAGACGGATGGACCATAGGAGATGCTGGCGGTAGACATCCTTGGTCCTATACAAGAGCGTCATGGTGTGAAACAAAATATTATTGCTTTTTAGGATTTATTTTCAAAGTGGTCAGAAGCCTGTGTTGAAGAGAAAGTCAACTCAACAGCAATGGTAGAATTCTTGGATGAAATGTTTCAGCATGAGGGAATCCACAGATCTTTATTCAGTGACAACAGCACCCTAAACCTATATACGAAATCCATGAGCCACTTTTTGGCTCCTATAATTATGTCTGCTCTCGATCAGGGTTATGCCTCTATCAATCTGAAGAGCGTGCACACATTAACAAGAACATAGGAATAGAAACAGCACTTGGGCCTTTTAATTAAATTAATCTGGAGATGGACAAAGAGCCTCCATTGAGTTAGGTGGGCAGTCATTGTCATATTCATTCGCTTCCCTATACTGTGGGCTTGGCAAGTGGCGTAGAATTGCCAGTATTGGTTAGTTACTGAGGGAAAGAAGGGCACAAGCCAAGGGGTCACTGAGACATGAGTCATATCATCCCTTCCACCGTGGGCATATCCATGATACAAACGTACAACATTGTGTGGCAGAAATTTCAGGTCTACCGCTCTCTAAGTGCTGTCCTCTAGAGTCTATCAGGGTTCCTCTTACAATTTTGTTTGATCCATTCTTGTTTCTCAGAGTTAGGTGCTTGCTTCTGCAATACAGACAAATCTTTAAGTGTGGGTACAGGACATTCATTTGTTTGTACAATATACATTGATATTTCAGAATTTGTGGAGAATGATTTTTATCTACCTGATCAGCTAATGCATTACCTGTAGATACTTCATCTTGGGAAGACTGATGAGCAACACATTTACCAATAACTCCCAAACATGGTAATATAAGAGTATCATACAAATTCTTTACATAAATGTCATTAATAATAGGTGTTTCAGCTGAAGTAAGAAACTCCCTTTTAATCCATAAAAGCCCAAAAATCATGGGCAATACCAAAAACGTTGTTGAAATCAGTACATATAGTAACAATCTTTTGTGTAGCAAGAACACAAGGACAGGTAAGGGTGATGAGCTCCGCGACTTGAACACAGCGGACCTGAGACAAGTGGTGACTTCCAAAGATTTCATACAATGTGCATACTGCGTAACCAGCTACAAGATTTCCAACATCAATCCGAAGAAATGACCTTTCCATGTACTATATAAGTTTCCTATTGGATATTGGTGCATCTGAGAGATTAAGGCTGGACTTGGTCAGATGAGCAATGACAACCAGGCAATTGTGGGCGTCCACATCTTCTGCTGTTGCCATCAGAAAGGCAGGATTTGATGCAGGGCAGTAAGTTGAAGTAATGTGCGAGACAGACAACAAAGGGATCACATAACAGAACAGCCTCACTTTGAATACGTGCTGGGCTTTCATGGTGAGCAGTAGGGCAGCCATGGAGTGAGGCAGGGCCACTATAAGGGTGGAGGCCAGAACAATGTTTTCAGAAGCTTCTACCAGGTGGGGGAAGCAGCCACAGATCATTTTACTAATATTGCAAATCCCAATGTCCATTGTCTGCAATAACCCGCCATCACCAAAAAGGTGGATACTTTGCAGGTTGTGACTGGGCAAGGTTTATGCATGGCTTCTCTCCTGTGGGAGGACAGGTGGTGCTCTCCAGCTGAAATGTCTTGTCCTAAATATCAAACATGGGGAGACAGAATTGTATTTTTTCTCTCGAAGCTTTATATCCCTTCTTAGGCAATTCAGTGAGATGTTACAGTGAGTCAACCTTTCACTGTGCTAGGGTGGCAGAAGCATGTACCAATAAACAACATATTGAACTAATATGAAACCTTCAGGAAAAACTAAGGTGTGTAGGTACTGTTAAGGGCCTGGAAAGAGATGGACTGGGATTCTGTAAAGCCCTGTGGGAGTCAATACCATGTTAACTCTCCCCAAGAGAATTGGAATGCAAAAGGAAACTGGTTTTCTTCAAGTATGGAAATGAACAATAAGGCCGAACAAAGGTCAACAACAGTAAACTATTTGGCATTAACCGAGATATACGACAATATGGTAGTAGGATTAGAAACCACCAACAAGCTTGGTGTTACAACATTATTGAGCACAAGGGGTTCCTGCATGATCCATTAAACATTCTTACCTGCTTTTTAAACCAGAAAACTAGAGATGTTGCAAATACTCACAGTAGGTACTAAAACACTGTGGGGCATATTCTCAAGAACGTGTGATAACCACCGCAAGTGTAGCTTAACGCAACCCTTCACAACGCAGTCTATCGCGGGAAAACAACTCTGTGTCAACGTGGAATTCACAAAACGGCGGTACCATGCGATAGTCACACGACAACGCATCAAATGAACGCGTTAAAAACAACGCGATGCCGCAAAAACGCGAAACCCCAACGCGAAAAAAGTAGCGATGACGCCAATCGCGATACAAAAATCTACGAAAACCAGCCACAGGCCTGCAATTCCCATGCGTCATGCGGGAAAAATGCACTATAAAAGTAGAAAAAAAATATATAAACGAAAGCCAAACAACAGCGAAGCACAATGGAGGCATCCGGAGCAAGTACAGAGGACAACCAGAACCCCACAAGCCCCACGGAGGAATAGCCAGGGACCTCGGGGTCAGGGAAGGGCAAGGACAAGAAGAGTAGGAAGAAGCGGTTCAGTCCGCAGGAAAACAGGATCCTGATAACGGAGGTGATAGAACACCATCAAACACTGTTCGTCACCTCCACTGTGTCACTGGCAACTAATAATGGAATATGGCAGACCATCGTGGACAAGGTGAATGTAGTCGGAGTGCTGAGGAGGACAATGGACGAGGTCAAGAGGCGCTGGAATGATGTGAAGCGCAAAACCAAGCTGAAACTCGCAAACAACCTGAAGGCAGCAATGCAGACTGGAGGTGGGAGTCCAGCGCCACAGGAGGAGCTGGACAAGATGGAGGAAATGGTGTCCACAGTCATCAGTGGGGAGACGGTGGCAGGAGTTGGGGGACCGGACACTGCTCAACATGACCAGACACAACAGCAATAGGGTGAGTAACCACCAGGGACTGGGGGGACGGGGGGAGATGAGCACAATGGCACACATGCACAATTAAGCATAGCACATCTGCGGACAAACCATGCCCCAGACCCACAACTCCCACCAAGAGACCAATGCACACAGGTATGCAACATCTCAGCACTGCATAAGCACAGAACCCATAGGTACACCGCATGAAAGGGATAAGGGCAGCTAAATCAGAGCTGCAGGGGCGACTCCCCCAAAATGCGGCACACACACATTATATGCAGAGCACATCAACATTGACAACGATGTGGTACAAACCGCAACACGTCCACAACAGAACAGAGGACACAACTGGTGCCGCATGTGCGTAGAAACTGGCCAATCACATTTGGCACTGCAGGGAAACGTGAGTTGACAATGTACAAGTACAAACACGCATCCGTGATGTAGTCGGAATGTCCACTGTCCCGCATCAAATAGGCAGCTCCCCCCAAACAGTCACAATGTACACTGTCATGCAGTCTGAATGTAAACATGTACAATGCGTCAACATACATGTGAACACAATGTTAAACTGCATCTCCCCTTCACATTGCAGGGGGAAATCCAACACCTCCTGCAGAGCAGTCCGAACCTCTCTTCTCTGATGACGAAGAGGACCACCACACCTTCAACTCCGACGCCCTCCAACAGCTCGTGGAGAGCCTCCGCAGCCCACTTCCAGGATCAGGGCAGCCCAGCTGCCACGAGGAGAACCCACCCCCTGCACAGCACACACAGCAGGCAGCACCCACCACCACGGCTGCCTCCCAGGACCCCCATGACGAACACATGGCCATCCAACGCCGTGTGTTGGGGTGCCAGGAGACGCTGGCTGAACAGGTGCAGGTGGGGTTCGACCGCATGGCAGCCAAACTAGACGCCATATGTGGGTGTCTAAGTCCCATCAGGGACCACTCACAGTCCCTAACGGACACCCACAGTCCGCTCCATGCTCTCCAATGGACCATGGCTGACATCGCTAGAGTCCTGACTCTGCGACAAGAACGACTGTCTAGTCAGAGTGCCTCCAGCGATCTCGCCAGGGAGTTGGGACACATGCGGAGGATCATGGAGAACATGGAGCGGACGCAGGCGGAAAGAGCGGCTGCCACGGCTGCACACCAGCGAGAGGTAGCTGGGTCCCTCAATGCCCTGAAGACCCTCCTCATGGCATTGCTGCCACAAGGCCTGGCGCTGATGCATGCTGCTGCTACCACCCCATCCACATCTCCGGCCCCTGATGTGTCAGTGCCACACAGTGCTGGAGACAGAACACCACCAGCCACATGTGAGGCACATGCAACAGCAGAGGACGAAGATGCGGATGATTCTGCCATCATGGTCAGGAGGACGCAGTAGCATTCATCTCCGCCATGTGGCCTGTTTCTGCTTGGTTCTGCCCTCTGCATCATCACCTTCCCCTGTCCCCCGATGCACTCTGCGACACTCACCTTGGACCTCGACATGGACTGCCATATCCTGTTTGGTCACCAATGACACAGCTATCAGACTGCGGACTGAAGTCCTCCTCTCCTGATGTACCTGTCATTCCCTGAAGGACTCTGGCTGGCCCTCCACGGGCCGACAATGTGAAGTGGGGTTGGCATGGCCCTGTACTGCTCCAGCTGCAACACTCCCT